>CM076572.1:1382239851-1382605731 GCA_034641835.2 Pinus albicaulis
ATAAGTTATTATTTTACACATTTATTACCACTAAAAAAAGGGAAAATAATCAACATTTACATATATGTGATCATATATACATATTGCATACCTTAGGAGTTGTGTCATACATCTGTTCGACAAATTATTCATAACCTTTAAGTTCACCAACAAGAATAGCAGAGAGCTAGTGAACTTAAAGGTTATGAATAATTTGTCGAACAGATGTATGACACAACTCCTAAGGTATGAAATATGTATATATGATCACATATATGTAAATTTTGATTATTTTCCCTTTTTTTAGTTGTAATAAATGTGTAAAATAATAACTTATATATAAGTTATTATTTTACACATTTATTACAACTAAAAAAAGGGAAAATAATCAACATTTAGATATATGTGATCATATATACATATTTCATACCTTAGGAGTTGTGTCATACATTTGTTCGACAAATTATTCATAACCTTTAAGTTCACCAGCAACAATGTAGCAGAGAGAAGAGTTGCATTTGAGTGTTCAAAAAGTCGTTCACTTGACCTTTCAATCAGAGGTACATCATAAATACCGTCACCGCTATCTCCACCATCATCATCTGACTCACCATACAAGTCTTGGAGAATTTGATTTGTCCCATCATTAATGTGAATTGTCTCATTACTGTCATCATGATTTACCTCCATGGGACCATTAAAATTACCTTCATCATTCACTTCATGTTGTTCACCTTGTACAACATCATTTCCAATACTAATATTTGCTGCAATATTCTCTTGTACTGGTGCAACATCATCTAATATACTACTATTTTTTTGTGGAAGCTGGTTGATCATCTGCAAACAGTTGGGGGGCAACTGTGCCTTTATGAAAATTACAAACATTAATAATTAAACATGAGTGCGCATATAAAAAATATTAAAATAATATAAAATTTTACGATATAATCAAAATTAATATAGATAATTAATTACCATGGGACGATAGTCATTCAATCCACCATCAATGTGCCCATATTTCCTACAATGCACTGTTGCTGTTGCTATTAAAACTCTAACATTATTTCTCATACAACATTTTTTACAAGGGCAATAAACTCTGCCATCACCCCTTTCACCCTTTTGAATTTTTTTTCCAGCTCCAATTTTTTCTTCCATTGATGCAAATTATCCTATAAAGAAAACAATAAATCTCTCTCAATGGTGTAGAAAACCCAAGACTTGTTGAACTCAATGGGAGCTCAATATACAAGCAAAAAGAAAATAAAAGTGGGCATTTTAAAAATTGTGAGCTTTTTACAAAATGTGGGCTTTTACAAAATTGTGGGCCTTTTACAAATTGTGGGATTTTTTTATTCTTAATGCATTTTCTGTAGAATACTAAACAGATTTGTCCAAAATTTCAGATGCAAACTGTAGTCTCTACTATGTTTGGAAAATTGGAGGTTTATAAAAGATAAACTGCGAACAGAATTGTACCACTATGATAAGAAGCTGTCAGAAGCATTCCTTCTGCTTCACAAACGTGGAAATACCTTAAGAATGCTTATGGTTGATATAAATATTAGAGCATGGCAGTTAAATGTAGTAGTTATGCTAAAATACTGAATAACAGCTTGAGAGTGCTCTTTAGATACTGTACGAATGCACCAAATTAAATTTGTACCATTACTAAAGATAAATGGCCAAAAATAGTCAATTTTGATATCGTGAAGTTATGTCTTTCTCGGTAGAAAACTGGGGATAGGATGGAAAATATGAGAGAACTAAGTTCCAAGGACTAAAAAACCAAGGCCAACATAGTTCTGCCTTGAATCAGAGACAAAACAAAGTTGCCCAAAAAAGTGTTTGAGAGAACCCATTGAAGCTCCTATATATAGCAGAGTCAACATTTTCCTATTGAACAAGTTTGTATAGTCAAAGCCACAGCAAGATCAAATAGCCACGATCCTAAATGAGAACTAGAGCCAAAGCTAAGACAAATCCACGTTTAGCAGAACAAGACAGCCATAGCAAAGGATTTGACCACAGAACCAGATCATGAGAGATAGCAAGATTCTTGCTTCCACTGTGGAAATGTAGAAACTGTACAAGGGCTTTGCTTCCAGCAGATTTCATTGTGACAGTAATTGCTATGGTGTTGTAAGCGCTCATTTGTAGAATCTTAAAGCCATTCTGGAATTCTTTTAACCTGGAGAGGGTTTTCTGTGGTTATAAATCCTCATGTTCAAATTCCATTGTGGATTGGTTGTGTTTGATATTATGTTTTTACTATCCGCAGTTTAATTTTCGAACAGAAAATTATCAGTCTAAAGCGGAGCAATTTTGCGATGTTTCTTTTGCTTCCTATTGTGAAGTATTTCGCTCAGAACTCTACTCGTTGTAACAGAGGTCTTGGGCATAGAACAGGGGAATTGGGTTTTTTGGAATCAAACTTCAGGTTAAGATGCTCATCTGAAGAATGGTACAGTGAGCCTTAGCATGGAGTTGGGAGTACCAATTTGAAGTGTAGGTAGGGCATTGTATAATAGACCAGTTATATTTTTGGACCCTAATACAAAAGTTTCTTCTTCTTTCAAAACGTGTTTCTCCTTTTCTATAACCAATGTGGGTCCTGTTCTTGTTTCAATTGGGGATGGATGAGCATTTGTTATTGCGCCAGATGATCACACTCTGGGTAGCCCTAGAGGTTATTTGGGGGTGATGAGTCCAATAGGTCTCAATGAACTGTTGCCCTCGCTGGGGAATACTATTGCAGTGGAATTTGATACTATTTTGGATGTTGAATTCCACAATCCTAATGGAAACCAGTACCTGCAGCTCCAGTACCTGTTCACAAAAGAGGGTGCCATAGTCATTCATGCATGCAGAGAGGGTGAATTGCAGGCATTGCAACAGGAGGTGTTGTTGTTGTTGCATTGGCCACTAGATTGTTTGTCTGGTTCTGTTACAAGTGCAGAGTATTGAAAAGGACAGACAAATTTAGTTCAGATATTGTGAAATTGCCTCAGAAATTCACCTACAAAGAGATCAACAATGCTACGAAAGACTTTTTTTGAATGTGATTAATAATCGATAATTGCAAGCAAGGGTAATCCCCTTGTGAAACCCAAATTTCTGAGCATCTTCTAAAACCTGATGACGGAGTCATTGTAATTAACAAGCGCCTAGGTCCATATTACGTCCAAATCTACCAAGCACGAAGATCTATAAAAAAAAATCCACAGTATCTGCGAACTAAGAAGAAGAGGCAGAAAATGTATTTTGCTTACCTGTTCGAATAGTGGTTGGGGTTTACCACGACAAAAATTTGACAGAGCCCATGTAGCATTTCGTATCATTGAAATTCTAGCAGTATCATTCAACTAGGCAAGCACCTGCCTCGGAGCTCCATGACTGAGGGCAAGATCCTTAAATGATGCAGAGTCTCCAACAATATTTCCCAAAGCCCAAACAGCCTTACACGAACACCAGTTGAACTCAAAGTTGGGTAGTATTTTTTTAAATCAAATTCCAAAATTACAGACGTATAAATATAGTTGGGAAGAATAATTTTATGCCTCTAAAATGAACGTGCTACTTGTTCTCGAACATTATCATTCCCAGAGGTAAGAAGTTCCACAAATATAGGCAGTGCCCCGTAATCAATCACAACCTTTGTATTCTCAGAGGCTCCAAAAAAACCCAAATAGGGTCAACCCTACTACAGGAGGAAGGGCCCGCAGTAAGAACTTACCATTTTGCAAGAACTGAAGGCGAATGCTGTTCTGCAAGAGATGAGGGTGAATGCTGAGGGTGAATGCTGTTCTACAAGAGCTGAGGGCGAATGCTGTTCTCCAAGAGCTGAGGGCGAATGCGCTCGTGATATTAGACGTTAATGTAGTTTTTAAAAAAATCATTTTTATGTAGCGCGCATTTGAATTTTAGCATTTCAAATCATTTTTATTTACATTTGATTTTTGCATTTCTAATACAAGTGACAAACAAATTTCTACAAGAGGTTGAAATTTTTACTAGATAACCATGAAAGACTAATTAAAATGGCTTAAAATGCAAGTGGAACTTCAAAATAAATGTAATTGAAGGTTCTCTCCACTAAATTTTTGCAAAAGTGCTTACATTATTTAAGTTATCTAGGATATTTTTTTGTATTACACAATCAAAATTAAATAATGAAATAGTTGGGTAGTCTTATTGTTTCAAATTGGGACACAATTTTCAAATGGTGATGAAGTTTCATGTGATGATCAACTGACAATATTCTCCTTTCCCATCCTTGAAAAACTATACAAGGTTCCCTGTTGCCACATGAAACCCTAACTCATGTAGCAACATAGGACCAGTCCTCCATTTTGCCCGTCATAAGGCATTTTGCACATATTTGACGACTAGAATTTGCGGATTCCCGTTTTCCATGAGGTGCTAGGAAGGATATAAGACTTAATTTTGACGTATGAAATTTTTTCAAAAACGTTCTTACGCCCTTTAATTTCCACTTACCAATAATTTTGCAACACTAGTCCTCTTCGCATTTGCAAGGCTGTACTCAAAAAGTAAGGAAAGTTACTTTTTTGGCTCACTCAATGATCCAGGTGGATACTGGTGGCCACCCGCCTATTCCAATTGGGGCCCCACCATTGTCTCTTTCAGTTTTTCAGTTTCGGCACAACTTACTATTTTTAGCAGTTTTTCGGGTCCTGAACTTCCGGAGCCGTTTTGAGGCCCTAAATGACGTTTTTTGGGCATCGAGCCTCCAAAAAATATCATTTTGTATCATTCCATTCTAGAATTATATTCGTGGCGAAATTTGTAGTCATCGGATAGATCTTTCTAATGATGTATCATGTGCGTCAAACAGAGATAGTATGCCAAAGTTACGTCCCTGGGAAGTTGAAACACCAATTTACCCAAACGGGGCCCATAGTTTTGGCGCTTCATCTCCTAGGGTTAGGTTTTTGGATGTTTAGGGTTCTCCATTGTTTCTTAATAATAAATAGGCCCTCGTGCCTCATTGTAACTTAGGCCTGTAGCCGCCACATCTCTCCTCAGAGATAGCTACCAACGCCCTAGCTAGTTTTATTTCCATTCTATCTATAAGCAAATTTCAGTTCTTTGATATTAATAAAATGAAGTGTTATTTCCGCTGCATCTCTGTATTTATGGTTATGTGTTTATTCTGTTGCGTTCCTGCATAAATCTGGATCAGTGGTATCAGAGCGGTTTGCTTTTTCTTGATCCTTCTTTGCATGTCCCCAACGAGGTCAGGGTATAAGAAGTTAGGGCTCGATCTGGTGGAACCTTTGCAAGATCAGACTCGAAAACCCCGACGGATGCCCATGGGGGACGAAAAGAAAGATGAGGGAGCAGGAGATCCTATCAAAATATTGCTCAAGGAGGCCCTCGAAAAACAAAGGAACGCGATGATGGATAACTTTGCCTAGATCCTTCAACGACTGCCCACCGGTGGCGCATCTGCATCCAGCAGCCACTATGGAGGTGCGACTCCTTTTAAGGTACAAGTAAATTTTTACATTCCCATATTTGAGGGTCAAATAGATGCAGATGCCATAGATAGATGGTTGAATCTATTAGAAGGATATTTCTCGGTTCATGACTTTTCCAATAGGGAGAATATTATTTTTGCACTCTCAAAGCTACCCCCCATGTCAAGGACTGGTGGGAAACCCACTGTGAGAAAAAGGACGAGACAGAACCCTCTTTTTTCTCGGTCGTACCCACTTGGAATTCTTTCTGAGACGCCGTCAAGGAACAATACTATCCTGTGGGGAGCTATGAGGACAAGTACATACAATGGACCACGCTGCGGCAATAAAGGGATCAAGATGTACATGAGCTGACGAATCTGTTCCATACCCTGTGCACCAAGTTGGGTATCAAAGATTCAGAGAAACATCTGGTGCTAAAGTATCGTAGTTGTCTGCACAGATACATTCAGGAGGTAATGAAGTTCCTCGACATCTCCTAGCTTGGTACGGCATACCGGTATGCTGCCAAGATTGAGCAGAAATTCAAACAGAAGAAGCGAGACTTTGGATCTGCGAATCAAAAGCAAGGGAAAGGTGCTCCCAAACCACAGAACAAAGGACAGAGCCAAGGCACGGTGACTCAAGACAACCTGTCAAAGCCACAATCAAATAACAACACCGCAAAGCCAAAGAAGGACACGGGAAAGTGGTGTGAGTTCCATAAGAGCTCCACTCGCAACACAAGTGAGTGTCGGGCCAAGCAGTCGCTGGTGGCCGAGATGCGGACTTCTGAGTCAGATGCATGCTATGAATCTGAATCAAAACCTGACAAGGGGAATGACAAAGGGAAACAGATTATTGATGTGGAGCCCAATGCCACTGTTGCCACTACAAAGATCCAGAAGGAGGAACCAGAAGATCCGGAGGAGGAGGAACATCTCTTCCACTCCCAGATGTGGGTAATGGGCTCCCCGGTACAGTTCATTGTAGACAATGGGAGCCAAAAGAACCTCATTTCGGCAGATGCCATGAAGTGGTTGGGTTTTCCGACCACAGCTCACCCACATCCATACACCATCGGGTGGCTTCACCAAGGACGAGATCTCCGCGTCAGCCAACAGTGCCGCCTTCCCTATAGCATCAAGCTCTTCACGGATGCGGTATTATGCGACGTTGTTCCTATTGATGTTTCTGATGTATTATTAGGACAACCATACTTGTGGAAGCGTCATGCGGTGTATGAGTCTCGGCCTCGTGCTGTTATTGTTACTTTGGGAAATAAGTTGTACAGGATACCAGAGGTACCACCTCCTGCTACTATCTCTTTGGTTACTGCAAAACAATGCAGTAAGCTCATTTCCCAAACCAGGAAATTTTCTTTCCTGATGATCTGCCCCCAGGAAAAGAAGAAGACTATGGCCACGACCTCCAGAAAAGGCTCCTCTACACGACAACAAAAAATGGATAAGGTTGTGGAGGAGTATGGGGACATTTTCATAGGGGTTCCTCTACACTGTCAAGTCAAGCACCTGATTGATCTGACCCCAGGTGCGCCGCTACCCAACGGACCGATCTATCGGTGCTCTGTTCTGGAGAACAATGAAATCAAGAGGCAGATTCAGGAGCTACTGCAGAAGGGTCACATCCGACCAAGTTCATTTCCCTGTGGGAGCCCGATAATTTATTATTGTGAAATCATAGTTCTAAATTATCTCTTATTCTGTGAGCAATGTAATCTATTAATTGTATGCAGATTCATTAAAAAAATTCAAACTGATTTTAGCATGAATGATGACAATTTATATATTAATTGGTTTTTAAGAGTATTTGTATTATGTAGGAGCACTGGAAAGAAAAATCAGGACTTCATTTTCTGTTTTCCTTATTTTATTGGGCTGAACTGGAGAAAATTGAATATGAATAGTGAGTTAATTGTATGATCAATGAGTCAAGGCCATACATCAACATTGACCACAGTGGGGAAGTATAAAAGCATGGATATTCATGCAAGTATAGTTATTAATGTAAGATAAAAGTTAACTCTTAGCTTCACTAAAGAAATAGAAGGCAAAGATCTAGCATCAACTGAAACTCACGTGAAAAAGTAGATGAAAAATGTACAATCATCCAATGGAGAGGTAATCTATAATTATCCAGTAAGACTCTTGGCTATGCCTTGAGACTAAAATAATTCTCAGTATTTTTGAATAATCATCCATTGGAATTTAGTAGGAAAAACATAGTAAATCATTGTCCAATGGCCATGCAAAAATATAAAAAAAATAATATTTGTTGGTTGTTTTTCAATAGGTGGACCATGATGGGACCACTGAGAAGGTGGGGGTGTTTTTTAATCATGGAAGTGAGGTTTAGTAGATTGATATTCAAGTTACCTTTCCCTATAAATTTTCTCGATCAAGTTATTCATTCATTGAACTTTGATTCATTCCTACTGTTTTGATACACAATCCAATCCAGTTGAGTCTTGAGTCTTCATTGAGAATGGCATTCATAGGTTGTCAAGAAAGAGGTTATCATGCACATGCACTCTTATTTTCTTGGTATCTTTGTAACTATGTTCAGCCTGAGTTCTATATTTTTAAATTATCATAATAGTTTGTGATTATTAGGCTTTTATTTTGTCTTTTAAGAATTTTAATTTAATTATTATTAATCATTAAATTAATATATATATATATATATATATAGTTATTAAACTTTCAATAGAATTATTAAACTTTCAATGGTACATCAACTTTCATACATGAGAAAATAGATACTGACAAATGGTACATCATGGCCTGATTAATTTTGCTCAGCAATTTCAAATGGTATAACATTTAGTCAACAGTAATCATCAATTTCTACACACAGAGACTAGAAGCCTGAGATTTCTTTGGCTTGTTATTCTTATAACTACATAGACATAATTAATAGAGAGATTGAGGACAGAAAAAAATCTAGCACTTAGTCTCCACTACTCAACATGATTTTGTGAGAAATAATACATTGCAGAACCTTTTTTCCTCAAAATCACGCCATTTGAACCTTGAGAAAATTTGCAGAGCCATTTTAAACCTACCAGTACCATTTTTCGACGCCCATTGCCCTGAATTTCCATTACAAAGTACTACATTGTCCTCTGCGAAGCCATTTTCAAAAATTTGAAGACTGAGCACCTCTGCAACGTCTTCAACTGAATTCCGCTGGTTCTCCAGGTACTTTTCTTCAAATTTTCCCTCTCAGATTTCAAAATTCCTGTCGATTTCAAATAATTACCAAAGTTACTGCAAAAAAGTGTCCATTTTTCAGGGGAAACTCTGTCAAAATTTCCCTGGAATCCCTAATTTCCCTTTCTCGCAGTTTTTTCCATACCCTGGTCCGTTTTGCTGTTGAAATAAATTTTAAATACACATTCTGAGCTTTAAATTCCTTGCATTTCCTAAAAACCCTGCTCAGAAACCCCATTTTCAGTAGAAATTCGCCAAGAAACCCCTATTTCTGGTAAAGGAACTTAACAAACCGTTTAAGCTTGCTTCGTTCATTATTAAAAATGACCAAGAAATAGGTAACCCCCAAGAATGGAGGCCCAAAATCTCAAAAGAAGTCTTCTGCAAAGATTCCTCAACTTATGTCCTTCAAAATCGACAAACCAACTCCTGCACTCACGGTTGATTCTACAGAAGTGGTTAGACCAGTCCAGCCTCCAGTCATTTCTCCAGAGAACAACTCTTTAGTTGATCTGGACTGTAGAATACTAGACCCTAATGTAGAATTTAACCCGCTTGATGTCTATAATTGGTGCTATGGCAAATTAGTGGAAAAGGAAAGATATTCCAATTTGGGAATCCAATCTGCCTAGATATATTGTCCCTCTCACTCATTCTGTTCCTGAATTTATCAGATTATGCCAAGCCTATTATATGCCAGAACAAAGATGTATTGTAAACAAAGAAAAAGATACCTTGTTTTACATCACTGAAGAGTCAATAAATTCCATGCTGCAAATGAATCATGACCCCAATTCTGCTTCCCTATCAATAGAAGATTTAACCCAACTATATCTTGATTTGGATTTCAATGCTAGATTCAAAATATACCAGAATTTTTGTCCAAATCAAGTTGATATTCCTAAGTTAAATCCTCCTTTCGACATCATTGATTTCCCAGATGAAACTAGACAGATTGTCTCAATTCTCTCCTTCATACTAGGATACGCCAGTGATGAATTCACTGATGTGGCTATCCTAGGTTTTCTGTCAACTCTAAGCCCTGGTCAATCACCATCCATTCAGTTCAATTTTTCTAGATTTATTGCTGAAAGTATGCATTATCAGTTATCCAGATTATCAGAAGGAGTTTTCAGATACTCCTCTTATCTACTCCACCTCTTCCTATATTATCAAACAAATAAGTTTCCAATTGAATTGTAAGAAAGTGGATGCAGAAGGAAAAGTTCTATCAGTAGTATTTTGGTCATCTATTTTAAGGAAATGGAACAGAAAGTATATTTTTACAGATTTCAATGACTCATTTATAGCCCCTGCTATGTATCTCTTGGAAAAAGAGGAGATCCCTAGGATCAATGATGAGACAAGAATAATTCTGCATTTATTAGAGAGCTACAAAACTGGAGATTGGTATTTATATAAAAATCATACAGAAATCAGAGTGTATGGCTCATCCCTGGCCCCATATAAGTTACCCAGATTTGTTACTACAAGAATATTTGCTTTAGAATATCTGAGACAACTATTGAATGTAGATGAAATCAACTTCATAGCTTTCAAGAAAAAGACCCAATTTAAGCTGAAAAATCAAATTGGGCCATTCATTGTGAATAACAAAGAAGCTGCCAATAAGATAAATGTCAAACTTAAAGAGTATAAGTTCCCATGTAGTTTTACATGGAAGTATGACCCACAAGGTATTTTGAGTGCAATAAGGGTAAAATGTAAGTTTCCTGTTTACTTGCATGAACCTAAGCCCCATATTGAAAGATATGTAAATAAAATTGAATGGGAGCCAAACACCCTATCTGATGATGATTCACAGGCAGTACAGGTAATACAGGTAGACAGTGGCAAAGGAAAACAAATTGAACAGATAGTACATGTGGCTTCTACAAGAAAAGATACTGATAATGTACATAAAAGAGACAGAGAAGGAGATAGTTTCATAGCTGAGACTATTGAGGACATAAAATTCAAAACTCCTTATAGTAAAAGAAGCAATTCAACAGAATAAGAAAAGGATAAGGCTATAAATATTGATATAAATGATGAAGCAACAAGAATAGTCACTCAAACATTAAAAGAGCTTCAAAATGTAAAAATTGGAACACAAAAAAAAGATACAGTCATGAAGGAAAACCATGCTACTGTCAATTTGCCTCCTCCTTCTCAGGAAACTGACAATACATAGTCAGAGATTCAGATAAGATTCAGACAGATTAAAGAGAAGAATGAAGAGCTCAAGAATCAAGCTCATTCTAGATTTCTTAAGGAAAAGCCTGGAAACAAAGACATGCTTCTTTCAGCATTTGATTATTCATCCAATAAATTGGTAATGTCATTCTTGAAGCCTACAGTGGCTGAGCCAAAATCAATGGCAAATTATTCCAAAACAGATCTTGAACTAGATGCATATGCCATTCATGAATTAGATCAAATTGAATTTCATAGGAGCAATACTGAAATGCTATATTCCAAAATTTTCAGTAAAACTATGAAATCAATTAGGCTTGAGAAAACAGTGCTCAACCTCCAAAATCAAATGAGGTTGGACAAAGCCTCACTGTATGCTAATAATTTAAGAATAAAAGCACTAGAAGATATAGTGATTGAAGCAGGGGGTGACCCAGCCAACATTGAAGGGGAAAAAGTATTAATTAAACAGAAAAATGATGATATAGCTGCTCTTAGAAAACAATTGAAGTTGCCTCAGAGTGAAAACTCTCAAGCAAAAGAAATTCTACAGGAAAAAACAGAGAATGATGATTTAAAGCAGCTTGTACATGAAATGACAGATCAGATAAAAACAATGGAAAGTCAAATAGAAGCTCTAATGAAAGAGAATGAAGAACTAAGAAAAGAACAACCAATGGTCATTCCTACAGTGATCCCCACTGTAAACACTGCTATACCATCTACTTTGGTAGAACACTTGGCACCGAAAGGAGTACTGCCAACTGTAGTGCCAATTACTTCTCTAATCTCTGCCTCTTCTTCTTCATCCTCACAGAGGAGCACACTACAAGACCAAGATAAAGAGATTCTTAGTTTGAAAGGAACTATTAAAAATTTAGAAAAATCCAAAAATTATGCCTTGATTACTTCTAGAGGACATGAGCAAAGGGCTGATCGAATACAAGAACAGGTAAAGATCAAGCACAAGTAAATCTTACAGATCAAGTGGCCTTTATAAAAAATCATTTATGGACCAAAATTTTTGATGGCATTCATTCTCAATGGCCTTCAATTCGGATAATTTATGAACAAAGGGAGTTACTTCAAGTTGCTAGTGTAGAGATTGACAAGAATAAGAGGGAAATTGACAAAAAACCAGCCCAAGAAATCCAACTCATAGCTTTTTTAAACAGTAAAACCAGGGAAGAGTTGGAAGAATTGAAAATTGTTAATAGAACAGAAACCATTCTTCAAATCAAAAAGGTCCTGAACAAAAGAAACATAATGAGTAATCTAGAGGACCGGTGTAAAGACATGAATTTATCCATCTCAATATTTTTAGCCAAATACAAAACATTGTCAGAAGCAGGTTTGCCTGATATTCACGCATTGAATGACAAGTTAATGCCTCAGAAATATTATGATCTAAAAATCAAAAATCATGCAAAAGAGCAAGCCAGACAACAACTGCCTCAAGGATCACCAACAGGCAGAATACTTCTTCAGTATTTTGAAAATCTGTTCTTTTTAGATAATGAGATCAGGCATATGTTCACTATCAAGCCTAACTTTGCCAAGTATACAGAGGTAGATGAAAGTTACAGAAAATTGAAGACTATGAAGATCCCCTCTGCAGAAAAGTGGCAAGAATTCACAGATCTGCTGTGAATTTAATGGATAAAAAACATGAAATTCACTTGGAAATTCATTTTTTACTGTTACCTCAAATGGTAAAAATACAGGGTTAAAGTGCACAACAACAATCAGTTCAAATTAGAATAATTAGTTCTATTTTTGCTTGTAAAAAGGTAACAGCTTGCAAACTGTTTTGCAGCTGTCCCTCTTTTTAAGTTTTCTTTCCTATTTTTTATTAAAACATTATCTCAATTCCTGAGATATTTTGTAAACATTTTTTTGTATAAATACTTCACAATTCAAGTATTCAGTGTGAATAAAATTTCTCAAGACAACTATAGTTCGTGCTCTCTACTTGGCCATTGGCCTGTGGGTGATATGGAGTTGTAATCTTGTGCTGAATGTGGTAGTTTTGCAATGTTTCAGCTAATTTATTACCTACAAATTGTGGTCCTCCATTTGTGATTATGTCCCTTGGGAGACCATAGCGCACAAAGATTTGGAAAAGAAACTGTACTACAGAGTCCTCTGTAGCTTTTGAAAGTGCCTCTGCTTCGACCCACTTAGTGACATATTCAGTTGCAACTAGGATGTATGTTTTTTGGTTTGAGGGGGGACTAATAGGGCCAAAAAAATCAAGTGCCCAACGTTCAAATGGTTTAATCACTAGTTGAGGGTTCAAAGGCATTTCATCAGACTGCCCAGGGCGTCCTGCCCTTTGGCAGCTATCACAGGCCTGCACGAATTTTTTGGCATCCTTAAAGATGGTAGGCCAGTAATAGCCTGTTCGTAAAACCTTATGGGCAGTTCTACAGTTCCCAGTTAGATCCCCTTCTTCAATCTTCTTATCTGTAGCTTAAGTATTCTTAAGTTCCCTTTTGCTCAGATTCCATCCACTCCATCAAATCAAGCCTATACATAGCCTTAGAAGGTCACCTATCTTTCCCTTAGCACATTTGCATCTCTGAGCCTTATTTATTAGTTCTGCTTGCCTAGAGAGTTGACTCCATTGCCCAATATTCTGGTAGATCCTTCTGGTTTACCTTGAAATCTCTTTATTCCCACCAATCTTTTAAAATCAAACCCAAATACACAATCATAGCTAGCCTAATATCTGTTACTAAAACAAAGCTAAATCATAAGGAGAGATCCCTCTCTAGAGTTCAAGAAGGCTAGATCTTGAATTCCCAAAGCGGTTCTTGGTTACCCTTGGTGTTCTTAACTACAAAAATCCCTATCCCACAACCTGAGAATTACTAGGGTGATAACAGGCCTTGGGGGTATTATGATCCTTGGAGGAAACTCCCACAGCTAGAAGAGTTTACAGAGAAAATTGGATCGAGTACAAAGGTGTGGCAGGTGGGTTTTACCCTGTACCAATTTTTATAGTGCATATATGATGTGTATTACAGTTTATCTTATAATTTTGTTGAAGTAGCATACAACAATTTACATAGTGATATGAGAACCACTCTCTAGAGTATACATCGATTTTGTACACATGGCTTTTCAGTTGCTTTTTAAGATATATCATTGGTGATGATCACATGATTATATAATGAACCATTAAGTTAAACTATGAAATTATTCCTCACAACACACACACACACACATATTGATGAATTAATAATTTTTCTCATATAAATTTTTTAATCTATTTTGAAAAAAAAAAAAATTATATATAATTATTTCTAAGAAGAACAAGAGAGAATTCCTTACCATATCTTCGTAAAACATATAATAGAAAGAAAATTAATCTATTGAAATTTCATTTCCAAACATATTTATGGAGTAAAATGAAGATTAAAAGGAGATATTCATGGATTTACCTATAACATCACCTCATAATTAAGAATGTAAATGTACAATATTGATGATACATAGGTTAAGAGAAAATTAATCTATTGAAATTTCATTTCCAAACATATTCATGGAGTAAAATGAGGATTAAAAAGAGATATTTATGAATTTACTTATAACATCACTTCATAAAAGTGTAAATGTCCAATATTGATAAAATTTATTTATATATGATAAATAATAAACCTTTATCTCACATGTATCATATAATCTTATAAACAAACAATTGCACCGGGGGTGCAATCCTCAAAAATTTTAAACTGTCTAATGTATATGTACCTATTTAAAGTATTCGAGGCCCACATTACAAATGCCCAAAGTGAAATATTTGCGCATATGTTATATATGAGCCAATGGTTTAAATAAATATCGGGCGGTGAAACAAAACTTATAACAAAATATTAATAAAACTATATCATATGTCTGGACTTCAAAAAAAAAAAACCCGATTTCAATCACAAATTTGCATTCCAAAATAGCCTGCTGATGTCACCCTAATTTGTGATGCGAAAACTTCATAGAATACGCCATATAAAAATTCGGGTCTGTTTTTTGGCTTTTCGTACGGTGGAAAATTGTGACGCAAAAATCAAATTAATTCTTCCCTATAATGTTTCGGGTTCAGAATTCCACAATGCAGACGGGCCAAAAAATAATGCGATCGAATCGCCTGCTTCCACGTGGATGGCTGTTTTGGTCTGTGGTCTATGGGACCACATTCTTCTGAATTAAAATCTCCCGCGTTTACTATTAAATTGCTCTGTTTCCAAAACAATACAGCGCTCTGTTTTTAAGTGTGCAGGGACTGTGATTTCAAAACCAAAATTGACTGCTCATTAGTTTTAGAAAGCGGCTGTTTGACAGAGCCATTCAAACAGATTTAGAAAGTGGCCAGAGGACAGGGTAGTTGAAATTAATATTTCAACATCCCTCATTCACTGAGAATACCCTCCTTGGTGCCTTCTTCGCCGGACTACGATGTGTTCATCAACAGTCATGAACCCGATGTCCGTTTCTTCGCCAGGCATCTTCACAACAGTGTTGTTTCTAGAGGATTGCGAGTCTTTCTCGACAGCATAGAATTGCAGGCTGGACAATCCATACCTTCACAAATCAAAGACGCAATTAAAGGAGCCTCTCTCATTATTACTATTTTCTCTCCAAATTATGCACAATCGCAAAGGTGCCTCCATTAACTACTCCTCGCGCTGCTCTGTAAGCCGACCATTTTTGCAAAGGCATATAACTGTCGTTTATTGCATATAAGTGTCATTATACCGACGGCGGCCAAAGCGTCACTATTGCGACGGATTCCTCTAAACGTCGTAATTGCGACACTCAGACATTGTGTCGCAAAAAAAGCGTCACTATTGCGACGGCTACCTCCAAACGTCGCAATTGTGACACTTAGACATTGTGTCACAATTGCGACGTTTGGAAGTAGCCATTGCAATAGCGACGCTTTGGGGCATAGTGTCGTAATTGCGACGTTTTCCTTCAAACGTCACAATTGCGACACTTTGTCTAAGTGTCGGTACTGCGACACATTTCTCTAGACGTCGGTATAGCGACGGTTTTGGGCGGGATTGAAAAAATTTGGGGAAATTTTCGACATTTGGTCAAAAGTGTCGGAACCAAGTGTCGAAATTTCTGCCAAATGTACTAGTGTGAGCCATTGTCAATTGACTTGGCTCTTTGGGATTATGATGGATAATTTATTTTACAAGTTTCTACTTAAATCCAATGGTTTTTTGAACTGTAAAAATGCATTTGGAATACCATCATACCCCTGGATTGGCTGCTATCTCTCTGGAGATGGACCTAGGCTCCCTTGGACTTGACCTCTTCTATCGGTGCCCTTAAGATTCCCTGAGATTCTCTGTGGCAAAAACTCCCTTAGACGTTGATTCCTTTCCCCAAAAACTTTTATACTGTCTCCAACACATATCCAACATCCAAAATAGACAGTTCATTTGTTCCAAATGAGCGCTGGCTCCCTAATATAGGCCTCCAACCCCTGGTGGCCCTGAGCTACCCATAACTTCCCTGTGGCTTCTTCGTCTCTAGAAGTATCCAAATGGATTTGAAAATCCCTCGAATGGATTAATAATGTCAAAAATAGTTAGAATAGACTATTCACTTGCTGAAATTGTCCTATGGCTGCTCCGGTTATGCTTCCAACACCTGGTGGCACCCTGTGGATCTAGGCTCACTAAAAACTACTTTGTAGCATCTCGGCCTTCAAAAATATCCAAAAGATTCTAACAATCATTCCATTGGATTCATAAGGTTCAAGATAGTCAGAATAGACTATTGGTTTGCTGAGAATGGTCTCTGGCTACCTTGGTTAGGCCTCATTCTCCTACTGGCCCCTAGTGGCCCTTAGAACTTCTCTGAAGCAAAACCATGCTCAAAAGTTCTCTGAGGGCTCTAAAAACCTCACCAATGGCTCTATAATGTACAATATAGTCGAAAATGACTATTTTTTCCCTAAGAATGGCTTCTAGCTTCCTTAGCTAGGCCTCATTCTGCTGTTGGCTCCTGGTGGCCCTTGGAACTTATTTGAAGTAAAATCACACTCAAAAGTCCTATGTTGGCTCTAAAAACCTCACCAATGGCTCTGGAATGTCCAATAAAGTCAAAATTGACTATTCACACTCTGATAATGGTTGAAAATTGGGCCTCCAACTCATTTTCCTAGTAACACCTAGGAAAGCTCCGGTAATTGTGGAGAACTCCACTTAATTGGAGTTAGAATAGCAATATTTGCCAAAAATGGTGCGCCTGATAGTCTAAATCACTGAATAGACCGTGGCATTAAATTCGGTGGTTGGGGTGGCCACATGCCAACCCCAAACCCTGCGATTATGGTGACCATTGGGTGGAACCCGACATAAACTGTGGTGTTAATTGCGTTGAACTCCGGTTTAAAGGGTTGGTTAGCTCATTAACTGCATGGAGACATTGGACATGTGACAACACATATGGGAACTATTTTAACGTTGTAGTTTCACCGTCAGTTTAACACTAACTGTGGTTGGAGTTAACATTTGTTTTCCATGTGAGTTAAACATATGGGGGACCACTGGCAATTCCCAATCCCCCAAACGCGTTTGCAATAAACCTTATATTAAACCCGACTGCTTATAAGGTTAAGTAACACATGTAGCCCAGTTGGTGGAGACCTATGCATGCATGCAGGATGTCTCGGGGTCGAACTCAGTGGGACCTCTCCCAAAATTTTACAACGTTGTCTCAAGAACACGTGGCGGCCTCGAGGCCAGCCACGTGTCGCCCTATAATTGGCCCTTATAAACCATTCGACCAATAATACCCTGCCACTTGTCACCATGTGACTAGCCTAGAAGGAATATTCCTTTTTTTTTACTGTACCTTTGCCCAGTCAACCCTGGTCAAATGCCAAATTTGCAGTTTACTGGACTTTTCAAATAGCGATAACTTCTTCACACGGTGTCAGTTTTTCAAACATTTCACATCGGTGGAATCAGGAAGACGAGATCTATCTGGTCACTTAGGTTTGACACACTTTTGAACACTTTGAAATTTGAGCTATCACTTAGGTCCTGATCCAAATCTGATCAATGACTAAAATGAATTCTAAAGACTGAAAATAAATGACCTGATATGCATGCAGGGACCCTTTGCAATGCAGTAGGTTTCCTTAAAAATAACAAAGCATCAATGCATGAAAAGGAGCTTAGAATGAAGGGAAAAGTTAAAAAAAAAATAATCGGAAAAATATAAAGATGGCGCGACCTGAATACACAGAGATTCCATAGTTTTACAGAGTGCGTTTAAACAGTACGCGAGATCTATGCCTACAAGTCTCTTTTAGAATCCTTATTCAATTTAAAAACTAAACAAATATTGCTATCTTATCGATTTTCTATTAGGAAAGCAAATCGACAAAGCGTGACATTCTCATATCTGTTTCTCAGCACTGCTATGTGTTGAATGCCACCATTGCCCACATTACTGTGTGATTTCCTTGATGAATTGGCTTGAATAATCAGGAGGAAATCCATGAAGGAATCATCCTATAACTACACATATTATCCTTTGATGAGATGGTGCACCAGAAACCTGTTATCAATGGAGGTAGCTGCAGATCTGTGAAATAGCTGCAGAATTGTTCTAATTCTGTAGTTGAATGTAATCTTTAACAAAACAATAGGGAATATTAGAAAATATGAAAAATAGGACACATAAGTGTTTTACCTTGTCAAAATAATATGATTGTTGCCTTTATTAGGTTGATAATGATGTGAAAAGATGGAAAACATGGATGCAAAAGGGTGTCAAAACAAAACAATTCTGGGACTTGAAAAACAGAGTGGTGCAACTTTAGTGTCTAACTAGTTAACTGATCAATCAACCTAAATTAACTCATGAATGCATAGAATTCAAGTTACCCAATTGAGATTGGATTTCAAGGGTAATGTACTATCATTTTAAAACTATTCCAAGTTGTACAGGTGGTGCATGCAGTTAGATAAGGAACTAAAGGAATTACGCAATTTAGATTGAGGAATTTCCTAAATAATAGGGGCTAATTCCTTGAGGAACAACACAAGGAAATATGAGCTTGGTGTTGGTGTCCAGATATGAACAATATTCAAACCCCTTTTCCACATAAATTATCAATCCGAGTGCGTTAGTTATTTCAAGACTAACGTACATAGTATATGCAAGAGAAATAACATAACTTGCTATTGAATCAAAAGATTAATCAATGTAAGCAAAAAAATTACTATAACAAAAATTAAAGATAGATTGTAGAATGATAAAAGGATTGCAGCAATTAAAAAATCATGCCGGAACAACAGTTACAATGATAAACAAAAATATGAAATAAACAAAAAGGAAAATAACGCAACACCTAATCAGAAGAGTGGGCCCAACTCTCTGATTGGGGCTGCAGAAAACTCATAGTTCACAAATAGAACAACAAAATACTAAATTCAATTGATTAAACACTTTTGTTACAATATCCATTCTTTCTGCTTAACCTCGACTCACAGCTCGGAGGCCCTCTTTATACAAATGTTCCGGGAACCATAATTTACCTCTAACAACTAAATATCTACAATTATACCTTTGTTACAACAGCAACCTGGTTGCAGAAAAGAGACCACGAAAAGCCTAAAGATAGAGCTGGGTAAGTAGGAATATGTTGTGCTATTGAAGCATGTTGAGATGGTGCTGATAATTCGGAGTCGCTTCATGACTTGCAAACGTAATTCCTTTCACTTTGCCCAATCTGTGGAAATAACAAAGTTAATACTTGCAAAGGTAAAAACTCCACGACTATTAATTCATTAATTAAATATTCCATATAAAACAATGGAAAGGGGTTTATCTCGCGTGTTTTAGAACAATTAATGATACAAAGAGATATAAAGGTGGGAGAAAATGGGAGAGAAAAGTATACAGATTTGGTACCCAACATCTCCCCCCAACTGGTCTATTTGCATGCCCTCATGTAGCTCACCGTCTCCTTAGATCTGGGTTGGAATGACTGTGGTTGGCATGAAGCTGTGCGAGGTCATATTCTTCGACCATCTCTGTCCCAGGGGGTTTATAACCTTCCGTCAGAACAACATCCTTCCACCAATCTGGGCTGATATTTTATGCAGGATTATATTGCTCTGCTGGCAACCAAATGAGGGGAAACTGAAACCTCAGCCCCATCCATCGGACCCCACAAGTATGAATGCATGCTACAAAATGTGGCACTCTTTCTAATGCTTGTGAAAATTTGGGTGCTCCAAAAGGCTCTCGACTTCTGACAACCGATGATGACAACATCCAACTTCTTTGACAACTGTCCAGTGTTTCGTTTCATAAAGTTACTATCTCTCTGACATAGAGGCCAACACACCATTTATGGGTTGTTAACATATGTCCCCTATGTCCCTCAATCTATAAAAAGGTAAAATTCTTGTTAGAAATGTTCGCTTCCTGGCCATGCTCCCTCCTCATCATTAGAGGCCTTTCAAATTGGTTTTCTTCAAATGTATCATATGCCTTTCTCCATTTAATCTGACTGATAGTGTAGGAGGTGAAGGCTCTTAAATGAATATCCCCCACAAATGGAACGGGGTTGAAGGCCTAATCGTGCCTTAGGAAGTAACTATGCACGTAGAGTTTTCACATTAAGTGCTGACCTATGATATCATGAATTTTCAAAATATAGAGGAACTGGATTGGATCCTCGATTTCGTGACAAATTTCCTTATATATACTCTCAAGGAAAAAGAAAGATACTGTTCATGAAGGAATAAGGCATATTATGTGTGGGAGGTCTACAGGTCATTACCTGCTGCACCGAGGAAAACATCTTTTCCTTATCTTATTGCAATGTTTGCACTTGTTCTTCTAACTCCTCTATCCTGCCTTGCTATTTTCTTTGCCTCTGTCGCGCTCTATCAAATTGGTCTATGTATCCTGTGACAATATTGACAGCCTACTCTCAAACCCGCATCGTCTCCTTCTTATGTCCATTTGCAGCAGACTGCCATCTCTGAATTTTAGTGGCCAAGAAAAACTCCCGGCCTTCAAATAGATGTTCAATCGGACCAGTTTGTGTAGCTGCAGAGGAGACCTCAATTTTAGGTTTTATTGTCTTCCACTTATATGCTTTTACCTTCTTCTTTAACTGGGATAATTGCCTCTTTAGCTCCTGAAATTCCTTCTTTAATTGCATGGTTTCACTGAACTGAAACTGATACCTTTTATTGAGAGGTAATCTTCTTCTCTCACACTGTTCAACCCATTCCTATTTGACAATAAATTCATTTTCCAGGCCTATAGCTGGCTCAGGAAGCGGTGGAATGCTGTTGATATCAACAACTGATTTTTCTGTTAGGTCTTTCTGGTTTGGCTCTCCTTCTTTAGGGGAATTCTCCTTCTCATTTACGTCAGGGGAATTTGTCGCTTAGTCGGCGCTTTCATCGGCCATCCTATGTTCCGACATTTTCATAGAAATTCCTTTTTCTTCTTAAGCCTCTTGGTGCCCCTGTTGAGAATCAAAAATTGATGGACCGATATTGGTCATATCTTTCCCCGAGTCGACGAACATTAGTATTTGTGGGACAAAAATCTCCTCCATTAATCGTTGGGACAAGCGAAACCCCCTCGCCCCTATGGGCATCATATACTGAAAAGGAGAATGGGGGATAGCTTCGTCGTCCTTGTTTCAAACCTGGGCCAAACTTTCATGCACTGATAGTTCAGTCGGGGTCGACAGTGGTTGTTGTGGAACAGTGTCGAATTTGAGGATCATTTCCTTTCTGTTGTCCTATCCTTCGTGCATTACTTCCTTGCCTGAGGTCAATACTGGTTCTTGTGGAGCAGTGTTGACTTTGCATGTTATTCTTCTCTATTTCCCTGTTCTTTGTGCATTACTTCCTCTCCTTCAGTCGATACTAGTTCTTGTGGGATAGTTTCAAATTCGCAGATTATTTCCTCCCTGTCTCCTTGCTCTGACTGAATTAGGGGTGGTTCTTGTGTGACACCCCTGATTATTTCGATACTCATATCTGCTTGGGCAGGTGATGTTGTTTCTTGCGTAACAACATCACTTGCCATCCCTCTGTCTGATGTTCCACCTTCCTATTCTTCATTAATGAAATTCGATGACTGTAAGATAGTCTCAACTTCGTGCGCTATACCCATAATTCCTTCATCTATAGGTTCTTCATGAAAGTATGGTTCTTGTGTGGTAGCCTCGATTGTATCACCAATTGTCTCCTCAATTCCCATTTCTTCCAATTCTTCCTGTTCAACCTCCATCTCCATTTATTCTGGTTCTTCCTGTTCAACCTCCATCTCCATTTATTCTGGTTCTTCCTGGTCTATTTCCATTTCCTCCAATTTTTCTTCTTCTGCTAAATCAGTTGGAGGTGTTGGTTCTTCCTCTCTAGCAGCAATAGTAGCTATTATCTCTTCTGCCGATGACTCACAGAGTTCTGCCCAAGAAACTTGAAATCGCACTATTTCATGCATGACCAATAAACAAACCAATCCATGATTGGAGAGAACTGTCTGAATTTGGCGTGAACGCCGAGTGGACTGTGCCATGTGCTGTAATTGTTTTAATAGAAAGAAAGGCATGTTCAAGGAATGAACCTGGGCCTACAAAAATCGAAGGTGAGCCAATATTTTTAAATGATATTTGAAAATAGTTGTGGCCCGTCCTTTGTAGGTTATGTATTTCATTACAAAGCTTGCTACTTCGTTCCATGGATATGGTATAGATTTGCGCTCATATCCTCTCCCATATTGAACGATGCTTTCTCCTACCTACATAAACAGTTCGGGAAACTCTGAGAGGGGAACTCTCTGAGAAAACCATTGTTGCCCTTACTGTCTTAGCCGACTACTTCTACAATTACTTCTTTTATGACGAGAGTTTCTAATCCTTTGACCCGCGAGCAATTCTCATTAAAATTAAGCACAAAATCCATTTTTATTCCCTTGTCAAACCCGTGCAATCTATCAAAGTAGATATCCCATCCTGCATTGACAAAAGCTTGCCACACATCTGGGTTGTTGCAGACTAAGACTGTGTTTTCAGGTTCATGCCACATAGCGAGTCCTCCCATCCTATAGAGACTGTAACATCACTCTGGAACAAAAGACTGTTGGAAAGAGTGGTGGGTACCAAATTTGGCAAAAAAAACATGGTGAAAAATTAGGGGTAATAACGGTAAATACAGATCAGTGATTCTCAGGAAACGAAGAAAATCATGGAAAAATATGGTAAGTGTAGTGAATGAAATAGTGATTATTTCGTATGAGGTGGAAAGGACTAATCGATTCATATCATATGCATGTTACGAATCCCAATACATCCTTAATGATTATACAGAATATGGTAAGGATCATGGGGTGTACCAACACACAAAGTTATGATAATTACTTTTGGAATCATTATTACGTCGTCATTTAGTTATGACGGCACCCCCCCAAACTTAAAATTATCCGTCCACGGCATCAATGTCTTTTCCATGGAATATTTAATTAATTCCATAAGAGTCAAATGGAGGCTTACCTGGTGGCCTACTTGGAGGAAATGACAGTTGGTAAAATGACGATGCTGTAATGATGCAGATGGAGTAAAAACATCGAGGAGTAGCAGCATCTGGAGTAACATCTTTGCGAGTAGCAGCATCCAGAGTAACAACATCTGGAGTGACAACATCACGGGTAGCAGCATCATGAGTAGTAGCATCCAGAGTAACATCATCTGGAGTAATAACATCCCGAGTAGTAGCATCCAGAGTAAAAACATCATGAGTAGCAGCATCCAGAGTAACAACATCACGAGTAACAACATCACGAGTAACAACATCTGGAGTAACAACATTTGGAGTAAAAACATTTGGAGTAATAACATCACGAGTAGCAGCATCCGGAGTAAAAACATCATGAGTAGCAACATCACGAGTAGCAACATCCAAATTAACAACATCTAGAGTAACAACATCCCGAGTAGCAGCATCTAGAGTAATAATATTTGGAGTAACAACATCACAAGTAGCAACATCTGGAGTAACAACATCATGAGTAGCAGCATCACGAGTAGTAGCATCTGGAGTAACAACATCATGAGTAGCAACAACCGAGTAGCAGCATCCAGAGTAACAGCATCATGAATAGCCGCATCTAAGGAGTAACAACATCGATAATTAGAAAATTTTCAAGCTCTGACACATTACTCCTTAGTAGTAACTCCTGCAAAAAGACAAAAAATAAATAGTAATAGTATTTATTATTATTATTATTATTTTTTAACAATTCTTTATTCTTTAATATATATATATATATATATTTAGAGTGAGGATGCAAAGGAAGAGTTCTCTGCACTGATAACCTTCAAACCAGATTTCTTAGACGGTGGTATAATCTCAGACGATGTCCATTTTCTATGAAAGAAGCACATGTATCATCAATTGTAACTAGCCCAACTATTCCATTATCAAAGACAACGTCCACCTTGTAAGGTCCTATTGTGGTTCCTATGTCTTGGCCAGATTGGCAAGACCAAAAGATAAGACAACATCAAACCACTTTGGGATCCTAGGATCTAGCCCTCCTGGATCCAGAGAGGGATCTCTTTATAAATGTAAAGAATGATATATCTTTAGGGCTCAAAATGAGGTATTAGGCTAGGTATAAAGCACAGGGGTTTGTTTGATTTTGTTTGTTTGGTGGGAGATCATTAACTGAGAAGGTTAAGGAAGTGAAAAGGAACTAAATAGAAGGATGTTTCAGCATGGGAGGATAGGTCAAAAAGAAAGGTTAATCCATTGGGCTATGGAGTCATGAAAGGGGATTACTTGCATAACAAATATCCAAGGGTTTTCATAGGGCAAGTCATCTATACCAAAGGATATTTTTAGATACATGGTTAGATGGAACATTAAGAATGGGTGAAGGAAAGAAACCAGAGTGCAGCCTAAGATCAGGTCATATGTCATATAAATCCAGGCCTGTTTTTGATATACTTCAAAGGAAACTCTCAATAAGACACAAAGGGTAGCTTAAGATCAGGTCAGATGTCATTTAAATCTAGACCTTCTTTCAGCATACTCTTGAGAAAGATAATCCAGTAGTCCTCATAACCACTTTCAGAATAGTAGAAAATATATAAGATGAAACAGAGAGTAAGGCCTAAGATCAGAGGAGGAATTTTAACCTTCAATGCTTTTGACAAAAACTCAAAAGGATCTTAGAAAGGCAAACTGTTGGAAGAGGCACCTAGTGAGACAGGGCTAGCTCTAATCTCCTAGTTTCCAAATTATTTCAGCTGAAACCCAACAAGAACATCTAAGAAACTAACTCCAAATTCAAACATCAGTAAGCATGGACCAGCCAACTACTATACTGGTTAAACTATGATGAATTAGCTCTTAGATACACAACTTAGCAGAAAACATCAAGATAAAGATTACAACGAGACATAGGGTACTTCCAACAGTATATCCTAATCTATGCTTGCTGTTCTTTATCAGAGAAAGTGGACAGTATGTAAAAACATGAAAGGAGACAATTACAGTGAGAATACATCACCAATAATATAGACCAGGATCCTGTGAATCTGCTTGAATAATTGATGTGAAAAACCAGTCACATACTTTGAGCTCAGTGGCCTTTTACAATATATACTTCTCTTCCCAGCCTACTATATTACAGACTACTCAACTACTTCCCCTCAATAATAGTTCTAACAACTGATAGAATCCCAACCCCCAATAACAAATTTTCAATGAATAATTATAGGTGAATGAGGAAGTGGAAGAGTAGAAGAGATAGTTGGCCCAATTAAATGAAGAAATTAATGTTTCTCAGTCTCTGAGAGGCTTGATGGATAAGAAATGACATGCTCCATGCTTCATTAAATGGTCCTTTACTTTTATTTGTACTCTAGCTGTCTGTTTTTGACCTTTGAAATAAGTAAGCTGGATAGAAAGTCTGCAGGTTTCCCATACTTTCATAACTGTTGTTTCTACTTTTTGAGGCTTAATGGACGAGAAAATTGACTTTAGGGATTTTTCTTATCTTTATAATAACTCTGCTGATAGTTAGTAATAAGTTCCTTTGATTTAAAATAACTATTCGGTTATATTTAGGAAAATATCTTCTATTCTAGCAATAACTAGGCCTTCTTTGATTTCTGTGAGGCTGCAGGTGGCTTTTGGTAGCTAGAGAGGGTTGGCTTTTGGTAGATGGAGAGGGTTCAATTGGCCTCTGATGTGGAGGTGGAGGCTTCTCGAACTGATAGATTTCTTCGTCTTTATCCTAAAACACTTGTTAATTTGTCTTGATTTTGTGTTTTAGGCTAAATTAGGCCTTGATCTTATTTATGGTCTTCACTACGTCTTTATCCTTTCTGAATATTGGATTATAATCATTAATCTTTAATAATGGGCTTTAAATCCTTTTAATTTGTCACTGATACACTTTTCCGCTGCTTCTGACTTGTTTTGGTGCATATACAGGTTTTGGAGGCGTAGGAGGGTTTTAATCAGGGTTAATAACACTGATTATTGATTAAAACATGCTCTGAACCCTCTTTGGTGCCTTTCTCTGCTACTTTCTGGCCCTAGAACTAATATTCGGTGCTCCAAATTACCCTGTCTGTGCCTGTGTGACAAAGTGAATTTACGACCTTTGGTACCTACAAAACACAATACACAAGTTATGAAATCAAGGGGGAGTGAAGGAGGATTGCTCTGGAGGGCCGAAGGGATGGTGGTGCAGCAGTGAAAATGGGGAATATAGGAGAAAAAATGGGTAAAAACCATGGCAGAATGATGAAAAACGAGCCTGATGAAGGTTTGGGGCATCGTGAAATCTGGATCGTCTGATTAGATCAGCCATCGGTGATCAACGATGGAGGTTGCATGATAAGGTCGTTGGGGAGGGTGAACGAAAGATCAACAGGTGGAGGTCAGATTATATCGCGACCATTGGATTATTTTGATGGACAACAGAGATCGCTTGACGGAGGCATTCGAGGGCATAGGTGAATGATGGATGGGATTGCATTGGAGCCATCTAATCAATTTGATGGATGGTCAAGATCGTTCGGGGGGATCCTTTGAAAGGTTAGATGGGAGGCGGAGGGAGGATGTGAGATCAAGTATGAGTCATTCGATCAAGTTAATCGACGGTGGAGATCCTCTTATGGATCTATTCGGGAGCAAAAGTAAATGGAAAGAGGGCAGAGTAAGGTTGAATCCG
The DNA here is from genome assembly GCA_034641835.2 of Pinus albicaulis. Lineage (NCBI taxonomy): Eukaryota > Viridiplantae > Streptophyta > Pinopsida > Pinales > Pinaceae > Pinus > Pinus albicaulis. Next base: position 1,382,266,994 of record CM076572.1, read on the forward strand.
GGCCGTTAGATCAGATCAATGGACGATTGCGATTGAATGAGAAAATACACTATGGAGGATGGTGGTAAGAGGAAATTGGCAGTGGTTTTTGCGCGGGGTCGGAGGCAATAACTGGTTTTAACAAAAATCACATGATTCCACTCATCGCGTGACGCATGGCAAAATAATACCACCTATATCGCGCAACTTTTGAATGTTAACGTCCAGACATAAAAATTGCGCGATATGCCTCTTGGCCGTCGGATGTGGGGCGGGGAGATCCTATAGTGGAAAAGGCTGCGCAATGTGGGAAGATGCATGAGTGGAAGTGGGCCATCGGGTTCACCGTGGACTATAGGATCGAAGATGGATGAACGACTGAGATTGGATGGAGCAGCGGAGGCACATCAGATCATCGGGTTTCATCACAGCCATAGGATTTATGCATTGGACGGTCAGGATCACGGCAGGAGCTCTGGTGTTTCGGCAAACAGAATGAGGGGTATGAAATGGGGGGGGTGCCCAATTGCCGGAAGGCCGTCGATCTTGCGGAGATCAGCGGTTCTCATTAATCGAAACCATTTAACCATCAGGAATGAATAAAACAAGGGAAACAACATTTTAATTGGGTTATTTTGGCCTTTTAGGCGCTTGATCACTGTGCTTAGGCTGCATGGAGGGGGGCTAAATAGAATAAGCCCTCAGGGGCTAAATTTCTTCAAGGAGCGGAGAAAGTGCTTTATAGGTCTTTTAAAGGATTTTTGGGATTTTTAGCGGAGGTTAGAATTTCTTAAGCGCCCGGTTGCAGGCTGGGGGTTATAGGAGGAATAGGGCTAAGCCACATAAGCACCTGGGGGCTATAAGACTGTTATAGTGTAAAATAGGATATTTTAGGCCAAATTTAGTGCTTTTCAAGGCTAAAAGAAGGGTTCCGGTAGGGGGAAAAGGAGATTTTTAAACCATACCAAGCATAATATGAGGTTTAAACAGGGTTTTGGAACAATATGGAGGGTTAAGGAGGGGATTTATGGGATTTTAAAAGGGGAAAAGGTGATGAAAAATGGAGGTTTTGTGAGGATGAAATAGGGAAGATGGAGGCCTTTTTGAGCATTTTATTTTACCAATAGCAGGATTCTTTAATGGAAACAACAGTGAAGATTCTTCAAGGAGCAGAGGACACATAGAGGCTTCAAGAATGAAATATTTTCAAGGGAAATGTTTCTCTTGAATTCTCATAAAATTTTTAGCCACCTCTTTTCTATGTCAAAAATTTATAGGTGGCTAATAGAGGCTCCACATGGGGATGGCATCTTCTTGAAGGTGTCAAGAATCTCAGAAAATAATCTTTGGAAGTAGGCCAGATGCCTGGCACTTGACCATCCTTTTCTTCTTTGATCAACTGCTACAAATCATGAAAATATCATATCAGTAGTAATATTCTCCCAAACAATCTACCTACCCATCCTACTGTCCTAACATTTTTTCGTCAATGTGCATTTAGACTTGCAGACCTTCTTCATCATTTTTTTTTTTACAAACAAGAAAATAAACCTATCTACTGCTACCCTTATTTCTCCATGAGACCATATTAAACAGTTGGACTCATAGCTTCTCTACCTAGACTAATATCTGCCAGGATTAAACTGTCTGGCAGATTTCTTTCTCTACATTCTAAAACAGAAATTTAAACACATACAAACTAGGATTAGATTTTCTGGTTTGCTGTGGGTCCATAGCATAAAGAAAAGCTGCACTTGAATTGAAACTTTGCAGAAATTAAAAACAACTAACTAAATGCTCATAGGCTGAGCTTTATTGAGATTTTCCTACCTACCCTACCCTACTTGGGAATCTCTGATGCTCTAGGTGATACAATAATGCCAATGCAGCTAGTCAAGCAGTAACAAAAAAGGATAGAAAAAATGACTTCTTGTCAGAGATAACCATAGGGTACTCTGCATGTGGGTCTTCAAAACTGAGGCCACCACTAGTGGTGACCACTTCTGATGTATCTGGCTCTTGCAAAGGATCAATGCTTGGGGAGCTGAGCCAATCAGGGCCTCCATATATTCTGCCACAGGATCAGTAAAAACATGATATAAAATTTTTCCTTTAAGGCCTTCCATAACTAGTAGGCTATCTGCATCCTTGATCGCTTCAATCACTGCATCTGCAGTGTAGCCCCTGAAATCACAATCATTCTTTTCCTAGTTGGGAGTATTTGGCAGGTGAGTTTCAACCAGGACTACCTCTCCTTCCACTGGACCAAGAAAAATATTTCTTTGAGAAATAAAATCTTCCTCATCCTCATTGTAACCTGAACTAGAGGACTCATCATATTTGGCAGTGCTATCCTCTTGTAGCCCTGGCAGGTTCTGCTGGAGTGGACTGAACTTTGTGAAGAGATTAATATATTCTTGAGCAGGGGTTCCTTTGATTACCTCAAACCTTTCAGGAGAAGTTTCAGGATATTCATCTTGCTCAAGAGTTTCATCATTTCTTTCTTCCTCATCCTCTGAACTAGAAAGCTGCTGACTTCCATATTCATGGAAATTATCACTGATGATATGATACAAAGTAGAGTGAAGATTCAATGAATCTTCACTTGCTACTAGACTTTCACAATCTTCTTCATCAGTATCATAAATAGGCTAACTTGGCTCATTGCTTTCTTGCCGTTGATGGACATGACCTCTCTCCCACAAATCTAATGATGATGGTCCTGCAGGATTAGCTTCTATTTGGAAAAAATCATCATCAGATAGATCAAAACTGGAAGAATCATAATTATAGGTAATATCACCAGTCAAACCTACTGGACTCTCAGCAAGTCTTTCTTCAAAATAATCTGCAAGTTCATCTTTTGATTTGAAATATTGTTCATTATACATGCTTTGCATTCTGCTCATGTCTTGCAGAGATCTGGCTTGTTTTATTTGAGGATAAGGTGTGGGTCCTTTCGAATAAGAATTTCTAGTTTCAGCCTCATACTCTTCCTCCTTTATGTCTATCAGGCTATTGGCTGTCTCTATAAGTTTTTTCAGCTTGGCTTCTGCAGAGACCCACCTTTTTTTCTTTGCTTGATCCTTCTTTATTGCACTTAATCTTTCCTCCCTACACCATATGTTGTGCTCGACAGTAATTGCTATTTTTTTCATTTCTTCTAGGCTAGAAAGCTCTCTTTCTCTTATATAGAATTCCACCTCAGGATCAAAAGAACTCGGATAGTGCAGTAGGGTCCATCCCAAAGGTGGTTTTATATCAGTAGGTATTGCATTATATACCTTATTGAACCTGGCTGAAAAGATCTGTACTGTCTCTCCTGGTTGTCTTCTCAAATTCTGGTATTCTTCTAGGATGAGGAAAAAAATTTCCCGGGACTACCCATCTATCAAGGAAAACTTGAGCAAACTGTTGAAAATTGATGATGCTTGCAGTTGGAAGGTTTTTAAACCAACTCTTAACATTTCCTTGTAATGACAAGGCAAACATTCTAATACGCACGTCTTCTTCCTCTATTTCATATAAGTCAAGTAAATCCTCAAGATTTTGAACATGCTACCTAGCAGTGATCTTTGAATTTTCTCCATAAAAAAGGTGCAGTTTATTTGTGAGTCTTATAGGAAGGGGTTCGAAGATAAGAGGCAAAACCAGAGGCTTATATCTTTCTATGAAATTTTTTTTCTATGACCTTTGTGGGTGTAGGCAGTGTAACAAGAGACCTTTGACTGCTTGAAGTTTCATTAGGATTAGGAGATACAACATGAGGCTCTAGTTTCACTGGGCACTTCACAGGTGTATAGGTCTGCTCATGGTCTGAAGATTGAGACTTGAGATCTTTCCCATAATCAACGTGGATATCATCTTTGTACACTTGATCAAGCTTAAAGTAGGACGGAATGTAGTGGTAGATAAAAACAATGAATTCTTTAAACCAAATCTAACCTAAATATTCTATTCTTCTATGAGGTCTGGCCATATTTCAGGTTCTTTCTCCAGTGGATTCGCCAGGTGGATGAATTTGAATGCTTGAAATAGGCTGTTGTCCACCATCAGCAATTAAATACCAATTTGAGGCTAATTGGTCTTATTTGAGCCCTTAGAGATGTTCAAGGAGTGTTTTGACTCAAAGTTCCCCAGCGGAGTTACCATTATGTTGTGGTTCCTATGTTTTGGCCAGATTGGAAAGACCAAAAGATAAGACAACATCAAACCACTTTGGGATCCTAGGATCTAGCCCTCCTAGATCTAGAGAGGGATCTCTCTATAAATGTAAAGAATGATATATCTTTAGGGCTCAAAATGAGGTATTAGGCTAGGTATGAAGCACAGGGGTTTGTTTGGTGGGAGATCATTAACTGAGAAGGTTAAGGTAGTGAAAAGGAACTGACTAGAAGGATGTTTTAGCATGGGAGGTTAGGTAAAAAAGAAAGGTTAATCCATTGGGCTATGGAGTCATGAAAGGGGATTACTTGCATAACAACTATCCAAGGGTTTTCATAGGGAAAGTCATCTATACCAAAGGATATTTTTTGATAGATGGTGAGATGGAACATTAAGAATGGGTGAAGGAAAGAAACCAGAGTGTAGCCTAAGATCAGGTCATATGTCATCTAAATCCAGGCCTGCTTTTGACATACTTCAAAGGAAACTCTCAATAAGACACAAAGGGTAGCTTAAGATCAGGTCAGATGTCATTTAAATCCAGACCTGCTTTCAACATATTCTTGAGAAATACAATCCATTAGTCCTCATAACCACTTTCAGAATAGTAGAAAATATATAAGATGAAACAGAGAGTAAGGTCTAAGATTAGAGGAGGACTTTTAACCTTCAATGCTTTTGACACAAACTTAAAAGGATCTTAGAAAAGCAAACTGTTGGAAGAGGCACCTAGTGAGACATGGCTAGCTATAATCTCTGAGTTTCCAAATTCTTTCAGCTGAAACCCAACAAGAACATCTAAGAAACTAACTCCAAATTCAGACATCAGTAAGCATGGACCAGCCAACTACTATACTTGTTAAACTACGATGAATTAGCTCTTAGATACACAGCTTAGTAGAAAACATCAAGATAAAGATTACAATGAGACTTAGGTTACTTCCAGCAGTATATCCTAATCTATGCTTGCTGTTCTTTATCAGATAAAGTGGAAAGTATGTAAAAACATGAAAGGAGACAATTACAGTTAGAATACATCACCAATAATATAGACCAGGATCCTGTGAATCTGCTTGATTAATTGATGTGCAAAACCAGTCACATACTTTGAGCTCAGTGGAATTTTACAATACAAACTTCTCTTCCCAGCCTACTATATTACAGACTACTCAACTACTTCCCCTCAATAACAGTTCTAACAACTAATAGAATCCCAACCCCCAAAAACGAATTTTCAATGAATGCTTATAGGTGAATGAGGAAGTGGAAGAGTAGAAGAGATAGTTGGCCCAATTAAATGAAGAACTTAATGTTTCTCGGCCTCTGAGAGGCTTGATGGATAAGAAATGACATGCTCCATGCTTCATTAAATGGTCCTTTTCTTGTATTTGTACTCTGGCTGTCTGTTTTTGACCTTTGAAATAAGTGAGGTGGATAGAAAGTGTGTAGGTTTCCCATAGTTCCATAACTACTGTTTCTGCTTTTTGAGGCTTAATGGACGGGAAAATTGACTTTAGGGATGTTTCTTATCTTTATAATAACTCCGCTGACAGTTAGTGATAAGTTCCTTTGATTTAAAATAACTGTTCAACTGTCTTTAGGCAAATATCTTCTGTTCTGGCAATAACTAGGCCTTCTTTGATTTTTGTGAGGCTGTAGGTGGCTTTTGGTAGCTGGAGAGGGTTCAATTGGCCTCTAATGTGGCGATGGAGGATTCTTGGACTGATAGATTTCTTTATCTTTATCCTAAAAAACTTGTTAATTTCTCTTGATTCTATGTTTTAGGCTAAATTAGGCCTTGATCTTCTTTATGGTCTTCATTGCATCTTTATCCTTTTTGAATATTGGGTTATAATCATTAATATTTAATAATGGGCTTTAAATCCTTTTAATTTGTCACTGATACACTTTGTCGCTGCTTCTGACTTATTTTGGTGCATATACAGGTTTTGGAGGTGCAGGAGGGTTTTAATCAAGGTTAATAACGTTGATTATTGATTAAAACATGCTCTAAACCCTCTTTGGTGCCTTTCTCTGCTACTTTCTGGCCCTGGAACTAATATTCGGTGCTCCAAATTACCCTGTCTGTGCCTGTGTGACAGAGTGAATTTATGACCTTTGGTACCTACAAAACACAATACACAAGTTATGAATTCTAGGGAGAGTGAAGGAGGAATGCTCTGGAGGGCCGAAGGGATGGTGGCGCAGCAGTGAAAATGGGGAATATAGGCAAAAAAATGGGTAAAAAACATGGAGGAACGATGAAAAACGAGCCTGATGAAGGTTTGGGGCATCGTGAAATCTTGACCGTCCGATTAGATCAGCCATCGATGATCGATGGTGGAGGTTGCGTGATAAGGTCGTTGGGGAGGGTGAACGAAATATTAATAGGTGGAGGTCAGATTATATCATGACCGTCGGATTATTTTGATGGATGGTAGAGATCGCTTGACGGAGGCATTCGGGGGCATAGGTGAATGATGGATGGGATTGCATTGGAGCCGTTCGATCAGTTTGATGGACGGTCAAGATCGTTCGGCGGGATCCTTTGAAAGGTTAGATGGGAGGTGGAGGGAGAATGCAAGATTGAGTATGAGTCGTTCAATCAAGTTAATCAACGGTGTAGATCCTTTGATGGATCTATTCGAGAGAAAAAGTAAATGGAAAGCAGGTGGAGTAAAGTTGAATCCAGGCCGTTAGATCAGATCAACGGATGGCTGTGATCGAATGAGAAAATACACTGTGGAGGATGGTGGTAAGCGGAAACCGGCAGCGGTTTTCGCGCGGGGTTGGAGGCGGTAACCGGTTTTAACAAAAATCACGCGATTCCACTCATCGCGTGACGCATGGCAAAATAATACCACCTATATCACGCAACTTTTGAATATTAATGTCCAGACATAAAAATCGCGTGATATGCCTCCTAGCCGTCAGATGTGGGGAGGGAGATCCTACGGTGGAAAAGGCAACGCGATGTGGGAAGATGCATGAGCGGAAGTGGGCCATCGGGTTCACTATGGACCGTAGGATCGACGATGGATGAATGACTGAGATTGGATGTAGTGGTGGAGGCACATCAGATCATCGGGTTTCATCACAGCCATAGGATTTATGCATTGGACGGTCAGGATCACGACAGGAGCTCCGGTGTTTCGGAAAATGGAATGAGGGGTATGAAATGGGGGGGGGGGTGTCCGATTGCCGGAAGGTCCTCGATCTTGTGGAGATCGAAGGTTCTTGTTAACCGAAAGCGTTTAACCATTGGGAATGAATAAAACAAGGGAAACAACATTTTAATTGGGTTCTTTTGGCATTTTAAGCGCTTCGTCATTGTGCTTAGGCTGCATGTAGGGGGTCTAAATAGAATAAGCCCTCAGGGGCTAAATTTCTTCAAGGAGTGGAGAAAGTACTTTATAGGTCTTTTAAAGGATTTTTGGGATTTTTAGCGGAGGTGAGTGTTTCTTAAGTGCCTGGTTGCAGGCTGGGGGTTATATGAGGAATAGGGCTAAGCCACATAAGCACCCGGGGGCTATAAGACTGTTATAGTGTAAAATAGGATATTTTAGGCCAACTTTAGTGCTTTTCAAGGCTAAAAGAAGGGTTCCGGTAAGGGGAAAAGGGGATTTTTAAACCAGACCAAGCATAATATGAGGTTTAAATAGGGTTTTGGGACGAGATGGAGGGTTAAGGAGGGGATTTGTGGGATTTGAAAAGGGGAAAAGGTGATGAAAAATGGAGGTTTTGTGAGGATGAAATAGGGTAGATGGAGGCCTTTTTGAGTATTTTATTTCACCAACAGCAAGATTCTTTAATGGAAACAGTAGTGAAGATTCTTCAAGGAGAAGAGGGCACATAGAGGCTTCAAGAATGAAATATTTTCAAGGGAAATTTTTCTCTTGAAGGCTCAAAAAAATTTTAGCCACCTGTTTACTATGTCAAAAATTTATAGGTGGCTAATAGGTCCCATCCACTGAGGGAAAAGCTTTCCCTTAAAATATTTAAAATGAGAGTCATAAAGTAATGCCCAGTCTCCCATATGAAACACCTTGCTTTTGATAAACTTATCGTGCCATTTCATCCTCTACTGCTGAATAGCAGTAGTCCTCTGGACAACGATTGAACGGATTTCATCTAGTTCATAAAGCTGAGCCAGTCGTTGTTTCTTGGCATCTAACAGACCCAAACCAACTTTAAGAGCTGTTCTGAGCGTATTGATTTCAAATTCTATCAGAAACAATGGGGACTTCCCATAAACCAACTCAAACGGTGAAAACCTAGTTGTGTTTTTCCATGTTGTTCTGTATGCACAGAGAGCTTAAGGCAACTTCTGAGCCCAATCCTGACGATGGTATGCCACAGTTTTTGTCAAGATATTTTCCAATGTCTTGATTGTGCTTTCTACTTGTCCATTCGCCTGGGGGTGGTATGGAGATGTCCCCCTGTGCTTGATCCCATATTTCTGCATAATTTTTTCTATCATGTGTGATGTAAATTGTTCTCCTCCATCTGAAACAATCTCCCTCGGAGTAATGTAACGAGAAAAAATTTCTTCAAATAGAAAGTATGAAACCACTTGTTCTACTGCTTTCGCAACAAATTTGGCTTCTACCCACTTAGTCACGTAATCAGTGTAGACCAAAATGTGAAAATTTTGCTGGGAGGGTGGGTTGAAGGATGCAACGAAATAAATAGACCATTTCTCAAAAGGTTTGAGGACTACCTGTGGCTGCAAAGGCATTTCATCAGCTCAACCGGGCTGTCCCATGCGCTGGCAACTATCACACCTCCAGACATAATTTCACGCATCCCGAAAGATAGAAGGCTGGTAATATCCCATTTGTAGCACCTTATGGCATGTTCTTTTATCTGCAAAATTCCCCCCACAAGGGCCATCATGGGTAGCCTTAAGTACTTCATAAATATCATCCTCAGATACACAATGCTGAATCTACTTATCGGCTCTTGTATGAAAGGGAAACCCTACCATCCAATAATATCAGGCACTATGATGAACAATTTTTCATTGTTCCTTGTATGACAAATGATGAGGCACCTTCCTTGTAGCAAGATAGTTAGCAATATTTGCATACCATGGAGGGCTAGGAGAAATTGAAAAAATATGCTCATCAGGAAAATATCTCCTATAGGTGTGCATTCATTATTGTTATCCATTCTAGAAAGAAAAGCAACAACTACATTATCTTTTCTTGGTTTGTCTACTATTGTGATATCAAATTCTTGCAGCAATAGCAACCATCTTGTATCACGACTAAGAGTGATAGGTTTATTCATAAAATACCTTATTGCTGCATGATCAGTATGTACAAAGGTAGGATACCCAGTGATGTAGTGTCAGAACTTGTTGATAGCATAGATGACAACCAAGAATTATTTTTCAGTCACCGTGTAATTTAATTCAACATGAATTAAATTCTTGCTAACATAGTAAACTGCATATGGTGTTTTGTCTACCTACTATCCTAAGACTTTTCCTATTGTTGTATGAAAGGCATCAACATGTATGTGAAATGGCAGTGTCCAATCAGGTCCTCGAAGGATCAGAGCTTTGCAAACCAGTCCCTTGATTTTCATGAAAGCTACTTCACAGTATTTTGTTCACAAAAATTTTGTATCTTTTGTTAGTAATTGAAAAAGTGGATGTGATATCTTAGAAAAGTTTTCTATAAAGCGTCTGTAGTAACCATCACAACCAATAAATATACGTACCTGTGTGGGTGTCTTGGGTACCAGGAAGTGCAATATTACCTCTACTTTAGCCAGATCAACTCGAATTCCAACAACTGAGAGAAAATGTCCCAATAATATTCCTTCTTCCCTCATCATATGGCATTTGACTGTACTTAGAGATACATGGGTTTGCTTACATATTTTCAATACTTTTTCCAGATTTTCCAAACCTTCTTCAAATGAGTTTCCATATGGAGTGAAATCATCCATGTAGATTTCAACGTTGTCATCAATAGAATAAAAAAAAATTCCCAGAATTTCCCTCTAGAAGGTTGTAGGTGCATTACACAGGCCAAATGGGAGGGCCCTATATGCAAAGGTCCCCCATGGGCATGTGAAAGTTTTTTTATCTTGGTCTTCTGGGGCTATCTAGATTTGGTTATATTCGCTAAGCCTGTCTAGGAAGGAAAAGAACTTCTTCCCATGCAAGGTGTCTAGGAATTGGTCAATGAACGACAAAGGGAAATGGTCTTTTTGAGTTGCCTTGTTTAGCTCCCTATAATCTACGTAGATACGCCATTTATCATTCTTTTTGGGAACAATAACCAACGGGGACACCCATTGGCTATCCGAGATAGGGTAAATGAAACCTACATCCAATAATTTCTATAATTCTTCCTTGACAATGTACTTTAGAACAAGATTCATTCTCCGTTGGGGTTGTATCACAGGGAAACAATATTCCTTAATATGAATATGATGAGTACGTAAGTTAGCAGGGAGCCCCTTCATGTCGTTATAATCCCAAGAAAAAGCTTCTTGATGGTCTTGAAGAACTTTTAAAAGTTGCTTTGTCTGGGATTCTGATAGGTTCAGGTTGATATTGATTGTCTTCCCTGGTTCAATTTTGATCGGAATACTATCATGGGATGAAATTACAGGAATGTATTCAATTTTATCTTCTGGTTTGATGTTTTCCATGTTTCACAACTCATAACAGACTCTAAAACTTGACGAGTTAAATTAGAAATAGAACCGGGATCATTAATAAAAGTGTTAATGGCATCATCCTCAGATTCTGTTTTGAATTGAAGGGCCTGCCCAACGGCGAGGATTGGTCTAACTTCTTCATTTTTAGGTTCAAGTTCTTCTACTGGTATAGGTTTCTGTCTGGCTAATATTTTTTCAGATGGGTTGGGTTTCATGGGGGGTAGAGAGTAAGGTTCTTTGTAATTGTCCCATTTGATATAATCATATGTACAAATTGACACCCGATATAGGCGTCTCCAGTTGCGAGCCAAGGTATTTCCAAGATCAATGGATGACCACCAACTGAGGGTCATGTCTATAATACAAGGAGGTCTACGGGATAGTGCCATTAGTCCACCGGAATAGTCACATCTTCCAACTTTCCTACTGGTTTAATTGTAGACCTATCTGCTAATTCCAAGATAGTAGGGTTTGGCTTAATTTTTTCGAGACCTAATGCATTCATTTTTTCGGAGGTAATGATATTGATGGCAGGACCCAAATCTACCAATACATTTGGGATTTCAACCCCATTAATTTGTACTGTTAGAATTGGGTTCCCTGAGCCCCCATATTTTACAAGCATGATCTTTCCTAGCATGATGTTAGACAGTCTACCCATCACATGAATGGTTAACGAATCCCTTGGTTTCTTTCCAGGTGTTAGTACGAATCTTGATTCAAAGTGTACAAAAAAATACCATTTTAGCTGTGCATAAAAAACAGCCCTAATAGCAGAAATGACTGCTAATATCTTCAGATATGCAATTAGATGATCAAGACAAATGCTGCAAAAATCTAGATCAATGCATTAGAAGACATTAAACAGTAGAAAAAAAAATATTTACTCCATAGATCCAATAGACAAGACAAGAATATATCTAATGAAATTTTTATTAATGGCACCTGGGAGGAAAACACAAGAGGGTGTTCCCTGTTCTCCTTAATGGGATGGGTTCTTGTAAGTCCTCAGCACTTCAGATTTAGAATTCCTCTCTCTCTTGATGGTGTAGAAGACCCAGACAAAAATGGAAAATATGGCTATGATGGTGGATCAATAGCTAGACCAAGAGTTGAGATCCAGAGTGATATTTAGGCAACAAAAGGTGACAAATGAATGGGAAAACCCTTCTATTTATAACAAAATATTGAGTTAGTCTAGAGATTGGTGCATAATTAAAATATTATTAACCAAATCTAGACCCAACTTTTATGGAATATTTTATTATATTTGTTGGAGGGAAAAGGAATTTGACTTGAGTCAAATCCCCTTATTTGTAAATAATAAATAAATAAATGATTTATTTATCATTTTAAGGATGTGATTAAGTAATGATAAATAAATAAATGATTTATTTATCATTTTAAGGATATGGTTGAGTAGTAATCAAATAAATAATGATTTATTTAATTATTTAAGGGTGAATTAGTCATATTTAACAAAGAATATTATTTAAATAAGATTAAAACAATTATTCTTAGAAAATAATAAGATAAATAATGATTTATCTAATTAATTTCCTTGTTTTTGGTTAAATATAACCAGAAATATTAATTAAACTAATTTTTAACTAATTATTCTTTGAGGAAAATCAAAATTTATTTAATATTTCCTTATGGGGTTTCCTGTTTAGATCATAAATAATTAATAAAGGTGATTTACTAAGTTATTTTCATAGTGAAAGCAATTTTACTTGGAGTAAAATTGGTCTTACATGATGTACTTGGGTCCATCTAATGATAATAGGTTAGATGACCAAAAAATGGTGTAACAGATTGCCCCTCAGCGTGCGAGCGTTAGGAGCTAATCGTATGACCGAAGTATGTTGTAAGAACTCAATCACTAGACATCAAAGGGGAAGTCAAAGAGAGAGGAATGTAAGGTGAACCAAAATTATGAAAGAACTAGACCCTGAGGAGGCGACTTGCAGGTGCGACAAGTCTTTTTGATGAGTGAGTACCTGCTATAGGTGGTGGGGGAGGCATACCTATGCCCACCGAGGAAATAGTACAAATAATAAGGCGTCCAGAAAACCACGAGACGGCATAATGCTGGCATAAACATGGGCCAAATAAACAACACGATAGTAAATACCACATACATATTGTGCCTGGGATAACAACCATGACTTGTATAATGATATCTGAGTACATGAGATATAATTGCAACCTAGATGCCCCTAAAAATAGGAAAGGGCTCTGAAAATCTAACTAATACATGCAAAAAGGCTCTGCAAGCAGCTAAGGCTGACATCATCAAATGTATGGAGCTACATCGAAGGCTGAAATGAAGAGGTCATCCGAGTGTGTGGGGGGTACCTGTAGAGCCACCCCCTCATGAGGGCTGAGACATCTCACACACACTCAGGAATCACCGATGTCATCTGCTGCATCACTGAACTATTGAGTCTACAGATCTCGATCATGCTGAAAGGAGCTGGAGTTGAGAAACAATTAGGTCAAAGGGCAATAAGGAGTCCCTTTACCTGATCCGAGGTATCGAACAAAAGTGGATGCTGGAACCAAGGTACACCACCCTCTAGACCTATCTTTTGGAATGAAGGAGCTGACGTTGACATAAGGAGGTCTGCCATAGGTGAGGCAATAAGGTATCCTCAACTAAGGCACGAGAGAAAATAGTATAGTGAGTGATAGACTGACACCAATGATGATGATGAAATGGGGGGACTGAGTAGCGAACAAATGACTTCCCTTGTTAGAGCATAAATGACATGGATGACCTGGTAGCGATTAACACAATATCATGAGGGATAGGGGACAGTGGGACTGAAGGCCATAATTTGCGACACGAGAGAGGGACCAAGAAATGAATGATGGAGGACTATGGCGAGATATAAAGGGACTCAGGATAGATTCCATGAAAGCAATGATGACTCAACTCAGATGCTCTAAACAAGGGTGATTCAATGGTGCTGCCACATATGTAAAGGGTTCGATGGGGACCATAAAAGCATGAGTGCAAGATGGTAACTCATGACGAAAGTAGACACGAGCGTGGAAAAGTATGGAGGAAACATGGTGCCCCCGGTACGAGTGTTGCAAGTGAAGAAATTCGATTTTGAGGAGGTGTGAAGTGACGCTTCTCGACCAAAATGTGTCCTGGTGAAGTATAAAAACACTAAAAAGCATGGGCTAGCTACCTAAAGAAAATAAAAACATGCGTTTCCGGAAGGAAATGTTAAGGGTAATATCTCTTCAGATAGAGTGCGTTGTGAGGATTGGGAAGGGGATGACCTTCAAAGTCCTTTAAAAGATATGCTCCCTTACCTAAATCCTTACTGATAACGTAAGGTCCTAACCATAATGAATCAAACTTTCCATGACCAAGGACATCATGGGCCTGGTCATACACTAGAACAAGATCACCTTCGTGAAAAGTACGAGGTTGGAATTTTCGATCATATTGAGCTTTGGTGTGTTTCTTAGCTGCCTCAATAGTTTGTAATGCAACACAACGGTCTTCGGAAGCAGGTTCAAGCATGATAAATCTTTGTTCTAAGGGTTGGGTGTCAGGGAGAAGTTCGACGGCTAGATGAAGGGAGGGGATTTCACACTCGATCGGTAAGACTGCCTCCTCTCCAAAAACAAGTTGGAAAGGAGTGAAACCGGTGGCAGTTTTAACGAAAGTTCTATAGGCCCACAAAGTAGGGAAGAGCATAAGGTGCCAGTTGGTTTTGTGCTTATCCGGCGTCCGTTGAAGTATGGTTTTAAGAATTTTATTGACTGCTTCAACTTGGCCATTACCTTGGGGGTAATAAGAGGAGGAATATTGGTGCCCAAAGCCCAATAGTGAGGATAGCTCACGCCATATCTCATCTTCAAAATGTCGGCCGTGGTCGGAGACCAATTGTTTCAGAACTCCGAATCGAGCAATCACATGGTTAAAGAAAAAGAGGGTTGTGGTAGCTATCGTGTTGTTAAACGTTGGCATGGCATCAGCCCATTTAGTGAAATAGTCAACCACCATGATTATATACTTATGGTTACCAGCTGATGACGGTCGAAACTCCATAAAGTCTATGGCCCACTTGCAGAAGGGGCCCGCGGAGATGATAGGATGGAGGGGAGCTGGAGGGGCTCGTGCCTTGGGGGAAAAATGTTGGCAGTTGGGACAGTGTTTGACTGCCTCAATGCAATCACCAAAGAGAGAAGGCCAAAAGTACCCAGCATGCATAATTTTTGGGGCAGTGGCTAGACCAGAGAGGTGGCCACCGCAAGCACCGCTATGATAGGCATTGAGGACTTGTTCTGCTTCAGTGTGTGTGAGACAACGACAAAGGACAGAATCCACACCACGACGATAAAGGTTGTCATCGATAAGAAGGTAGCAGGGGCCTGGTGTTGGATACGTTGTCGAGCATCATGGTCAAGATGGAGGGAGAACTTTTAAGTTTGAAAATAAGTGAGGATGTCCCATACCAGGGGTCATCGGTGGTAATGGAAAATAAGTGTTCATCGGGAAGTTATCATTAATTGGAGGATCCTGCGTACTTGTAGGTAGTTCGGAAATGAGTTCAGCGAGGGCTAAACCTTTCTTACTTTTTGGTGTGACAAATTCAATATTGAATTCCTGGAGGATCACGATCCAACGGGCGTACTTCCCATTGATGATTCGATGACTCAATAGGAAGGCCATGGGGTTGGAATTAGTCACGACCTTGGTGGAATTCATGAGGATGTAATGACGAAGTTTTTGGACCGAGAACACGACAGCCAGAGCTAATTTTTCTTCGTGCGAGTAGGATGCAGGAGGTCCTACCAGGTTCTTACTGACATGATAGATAACATGCTCAATTCCATTGTCATCTTCCTAAATAAGTACTCCAGCGACCAAGTGGGTGGAAGCGGAGATATACAGGATGAAATCCCTATCAAATTCAGGGGGACGGATCAAGGGAGCGGATGTGAGAGCATGCTTCATGGCATCAAAAGAATTTTGAGTAGCAGTCTAAGGAAACCATGTGCGGTGGTGGCATAGTCAGGTATGAACAGGCAAAGGAAATTAGCTTTGCCTTGAAGGCTTTGTAATTGGCGTAAAGTGTGGGGAATCAAAAGCTCAAGGATGGCTTGAAATTTTAATGGGTCATGAGTGATACCATATTTAGACACAATGAAGCCTAAAATACGGCCAACAGGCACACAAAAGACACACTTTAGCGGGTTAAGGCAGATATTGTACTTGCGACATCGGAGAAAGATGGTTCGCAGATTGTGATGGTGCTGCATCCAATGTTTAGAACGCATGGTAAGATCGTCCAAATAAACAAGGATAATATGAGCCAGGTCATGGAAACAGTAAGACATATCCCATTAAAAAGTGGCGCCTGCATTTTTGAGGCCAAATGGCATGACTCGATAGGCAAAGGTTCCCCATGGAATAATGAATGCAATTTTGAGTTGATCAACACGACGGATAAAAAATTGGTTGTATCCATAGAAACCATCCATAAAATATAGAACCTCGTGCCCCGCACAATCATCAATGATTTGGTCAATGAATGGTGTGGGGAAGTTGTCTTTTATACAAGCTTTGTTCAGATCACAAAAGTTAGTGCAGACACGAATGGTGCCTTGTTTTTTGAGAACAAGAACCAGATTTGACACCCAAGTGGTGTATTCAATGGGATAGATGAAACTAGCCTGTTTGAGCTTATCGATTTCGGCTTTGACAGCTTCACATCTGGAAGGATTAATGGGTCTCATCTTTTGATGGATAGGATTGGCATCAGGCCATGTATCGATATGGTGTTCGACAATGGCAAGATTAAGTCCGGGCATTTCTGAATAGGACCAGGTGAAAATATCGCGGAATTCTTTGAATAACTTGGTGTAAGCTTCAACCTCTTCTGTGGTGCAATGGGCGCCCAAAGTGATATTTTCTTCAACATTTGGTTTGTCAGAAATGTCAATTTTAATGGTAGGAGAGATATTGGCCATATTTCCTTCTTCGAAAGCATCAGGTGCAGTGACGAGATTTCTAAACCAATCAACTTTGTTAGGAATGAAGTATTTAGTTTCCACAACATATTGGTCATGGGACTGCTGCGGGAGGAAGTACACACGGTGGTTCATATCATTCCACGGAAAGTTGGGATCGGTCAGTGCTTCTATAATGTCTTCATCGGAGTGAAAGATGGGCTGACTAGAGGAAGGGAGACCACTTGCCGCAGTAGAGCTACCTGACTCATCATCATGTGAGGAAAGGAGCACATGTGCAACGTCATGGGGGGAAGTCTCCATTGGGGCTTCCACCAGCGGTCTTATGGATGATGATGAGTAGAAAAAGGGGGTTGGAGGCTCCGTCATGTTTTCATCAGGAGGAGGGAAGCCAATGGGAGTAGGCAGATCCAAAGCAGAACGTGTGAATAAGGAAAGGGGGTACTTGTCCTTTGGTTCCCCCTTGCGGGCTTTTCCCTTCTTACCTGAAATGATCGTAACGGGAAAAGGTTCAGGTCAAGGTGATGGAGGCATTGTTGCAACGGGAGAAATCAGAGAGACCGGTTTAACCGGGGTCAAAGCAAGATAAGGCTTGGGGGTAGCATCTGGAGAATCAAGGGGGTCATGCGTACTATCTGAAGGTAAAGGGCCAGGAGAAGGAGGCTCAGAAGGCTGATCAGAGTACACCATGAAAATCTAGTAATCAGGGGAACCAGATGGAAGGGGTTGAGTGGCCACCTGACCTTCAGGTGGTTGTGTAGCCACAAATCCCTGCTGAGGGAAAGGATCAGCAAGCACAGATAGTTGACTGGGTGCAGGGCTGGGAGGAATGGAAGGGATGGATTGCTGTCCTCTCAATGTTGCTTGAGACTCCCATAGCTATCTCATCTGTGACAGAAGGGGACAATCATGTGTATAATGATCATAAACACCACAACAAGAACAAGGCTTGTTTGTAGAAAGAGGCTTGTCCTGCTTGGGCTGAGTGCCTTGTTGCTGGTGTGTAGTGTTAACATAATTACTTTGATTAGGTCAAGAATTACCAGAGGTAGCTTGATTTTGGTTGCCTTTCCTCTTCCTTTTTGAGGGAGGAGGAGTAGTCGTGCCCTGCTGTACGTACACCTGCCCCGGAGGGGGTTATGGTTGTTGTTGTGGGGGTTGAGAAGGCAAGGGAGGAGGATGTGCTAATGATGTAGGAGCTAGAGCACTAGGCTATGGATACGGATAATAAGGAGTTTGGGTAGAAATGTGGTAAATAGGAGGTTGGGCAAAAGGAGGAGGCATGCCATATCCTGGATACATGCTACCGGGAGGGGGAAAAGTGTTGGAGGAGTTGGCCCCACCCTGATAGAAACCATAAACCATGGGAGGTTGAGCATATGGATTAAAGAGAGCTCCAACGATACCGTCGACGGTGTGAGATGCCCTTGGTGCGTTGGCACCACCAAGTCTGGGAAGATCAAGTAGAATGGTATAAACATAACAAGACTGAACGTATATCAGGTCATATTTTAACGCTATTTGGAGAGTTGATTCTTCGGTTTGAGGAAAGTGCGATGCAACATATTTTCCGATGGGCGGCAAGAGAGTCCTAAGGACCCCGTCCATGTAGACACGGTCTTCGAAAGTAGGGGCTCGACATAGGCTCCTTCTTCTCCACCATTCCTGAACATGGTTGGATAGGCAGGTTGCAGACGATTGACAGAAAGAGGTCAAGATCTCGGTACTAGTGCCGTAACGAAGGGGAAGCTGGAAATAAGACAAAAAATCTTAGGCAAGAGTCGCAAAGGTGGTATGAGAGGAAGGGGCCTGATCTACATACCACTTAGAAGCTTCACCTGTAAGCGTTCATTGGAACAACCGAAGATGAATAGAGTCATTGGTAATGGAATTAGACGAACACCACATGTGGAAAGATCGAACATGATTTGAAGGATCTTGTCCAGCAAGACCTTTAAACTTTGGGATGTCTGAAGGGAGCTTGTTGGCATAGCAGGCCAACTAGCATCATGGTGTATAGGGTTGTTTATCAACTGGTCAAAATCGGGGAGGCTGAGGCCTACCATGAAAGGGAGCAAGGGTGCAGCCGGGGTAGTGTCCGTGGCGGTCCCACTAGTGGTATTTCCGGTGGGAGAGCCAGGGTCACCACCAGCATTAGGTCTTGCACCAGACATAGTGAAGGTGTCAGGGGGAGAACCGAAGGTGGAACGAGAAGGAGAACCCAAAGGACCAGAAGAAGAGTCAGTGTGCGGACTCGGTAGAGGACTAACTTGAACTCTATGTGGAGGAGTAAGTCTTCCAACTGGAAATTGAGGATGAAGGCCAAGAAGTCTCTGGGATAAACGTCTTGGTGGCACAATGGTGTCGACACAGACACGGAATAAGGAAAAAAGAGACCAACAAGGGCAGGAAGGTGCAGGATCAAGTGATTACAATGTCGAAACAAGGGAAAAGAGGTGCAGGATCAAATGATTTCAATGTTTTAGAGTCTTTGCTTGGCGGTGTTAATCAAGCCCTTTTTGACTTAGGGTGTGTGTGTAAAAGTGTGTAAATTTTAATTTTAAACCTAGACGATTGTAGAGAAAAAGAAAAAGTGTGTTGTATAGCTATAAATAAACCTGCAAAAGTCAATATATAGGCCTGCAAAACCAAAAATAAACAGCTAATAATGCACCAATCTAAACCCAAGGAGGCAGGTCTCTCAACAAATAGTCTATAGGTGAGTAAAAAACTAATCAAAACACACTAAAACAGTCTAATAGATCTAGGGTCAAGAGGGACAAAGATCTAAAAGACAAAATCTGCTGGAAAGTGGTGCAGAAAAATAGCAACAAAACAAAGGAAGAATTGCTGTGAAAAAAAGTGGCAAAAGGCTATCTCATGAAGGGAAACAGAGTGAACCCTAGAGGAAAACCCAAACAAAGCTAGATGAAGTGATTTGGATGGATAACAAGCCGATATGAAGTGGATCTGAATATGAGGTATCAGATTTGAGAAAATGGCTAAAGACTCTAAAATTTCAGACGACCTGCAACAACAAACACTCTTCCACAAAAAGTGGAGGGTACTAAAGCCCTAGGGGGCTAGGTTCCCACTTAGTTGAGAAAAAAAAAACAAGTACAGGTCCAAAATGGGTGGAGACGGAGGTCAGACAACCCTGAACAGAGGCTCAGCAAAACCCAGAAAACTTTTAGAAAAATCCCTGCAAAAAGTCGAGGTCGCATTTTTTGACCTGTTTTCGGCAGAGGTTGCACTTTTTGGGCTATAAAGTGCACCTTGGAGGTCTATATCGTATGTTTTGGGTAAAAGAGTGCGACTTGCACTTCTGGCACTCTCAGCAGCAGGTTTAAGAAAAAATTTTCGTCTCATCTGCGACTAATGTCTGTCACCTACACAATGGGTCCAAAAACACGTGGAAGTTATAATTTTTATCGTTTTAGGGTTTTATGGGTTAAAAACAACATCAAGAATAGTTAAAACAAGGGGTTGAAGAGAAATCCTAGGGTTTGAAGAAGTTGGATATTCAACGATCAGAAAAACGACAACAGTCGTAATGGTAAACCCGTGTGGAGTCGCCAGTTGTTAGTATGAATCTTGATTCGAAGTGTACCAAAAAAGACCACTTTAGCTGCGCATAACAAACAACCCTAACAACATAAATGAATAACTTGGAAAATCATCGCCTATAATGTTTCCAATTGGAAAATCAATAGAAGAACTTGTAGGTGCCATAAATATCCTCCAATACTCACCCGAGATTTCAACTGGTTCTACTACTGGTACTTGGGGTGATTCGACTGTAGGGGGTTTCACAGCACTCCCTTGGTCTCGTGGTGATGTAAACCCCTTCAGGGGTTCTTCTTCCCAGTTGGAATTGCTCAATTATTCTAACCCTCTGCTTGCTATTTCTTCCCCTTATGCTGGCAGTATGGGTATCTCCTCCACCGGTATCTTATTTATTACTCCTTCCACTATTGAAAGGATTTCTTCTGGTGTCGTGGATGGCACTGGCTGCTCAACCTACTACCATTCGGACTTCGTTTGAACCCTTACCCTGGCAACAGCACGAGAAGATGCCGCAGATTCAACCTTTGTGATGATCTCCTGGATATATGTCTTCCTTCCCAGATCCCTTCCTTTCTTTGCGGGTCTTCGTTTGCCCCTCTTATTTAGATCTTTGTTCATACAATTTGGTGGGAAGAATTCATTAAAATAACAGAAACACTCAGGACCCGGAGCAGGATGGATAGTTTCCTCCCTGGGACGAGAGAGTAGGTTAAAAAAGAAAATCAAATAAACAAGAAGAAAATCAAAATTCAGGACTTGAAGTAGGGTGATCACATACCCTCCCCAGGACGAGAGACTGGCCCTTTAGAAAATAATCACAAAGAAAAAAAGGAGAATACTACGCTCAGGGCTTGGATTAGGGTAAAAAATTCCCTCCCCAATATGAGAGATCAGTTCTAAAAAAACAAGAAAAAAAACAAGAAAAAAACAAGAAAACATAACACTATGCTCAGGACTTGGAGCAAGGCAATAAATTCCCTCCCCAAGGAAAGAAACCGACGCTTAGATCAATTACCAATCATGTTCTTGCACCTTGTTTTCCTTCCCCGACAACGACACCAAAATGTTGGTGTCCAGATATGAATAATATTCAAACTCTTTTTCCACATAAATTATCAATCCAGGTGCATTAGTTATTTCAAGACTAACACACACAATATATGCAAGAGCAATAACATAACCTGCTATTGAATCATAGGCTTAATCAATGAAAGTAAACAACTTACTGTAACAAAAATTAAAGATATATTGCAGAATTACAAAATGATTGCAGCAATTACAGAATCATGTCGGAACAACAGTTACAATGATAAACCAAAATATGAAATCAACCAAAAGGAAAATAACGCAACACCTGATCAGAAGAGTGGGCCCAACTCTCTGATCAGGGCAGTGGGAAACACACAGTTCACAAATAGAACAACAAAATACTGCATGCAATTGATTAAACACTTCTGTTACAATATCTGTTCTTTCTACTTAACCCCGGCTCACAGCTCGGAGCCCCTCTTTATACAAAGGTTCTGGGAACCATAATTTCCCTCTAACAACTAAATATCTACAATTATACATCTGTTACAATAGCAATCTAGTTGCAGAAAGGAGACCATGAAAAGCCTAAAGATAGAGCTTGGTAAGTAGGAATCTATTGTGCTATTGAAGCATGTTGAGATGGCGCTGATAATTTAGAGTCTCTTCATGGCTTGCAAACATAATTCCTTTCACTTTTCCCAATATATGGAAATAATGGAGTTAATACTTGCAAAGGTAAAACCTCCACGAATATTACTTCATTAATTAAATATTCCATATAAGACAATGGAAAGGGGTTTACCTCATGTGTTTTAGAACAATTAATGATACAAAGAGATATAAAGGTGGGCGAAAATGGGAGAGAAAATTGTACAAATTTGGTACCCAACACTTGAAAGGTTGAGAAATTGGTTAAGTATTGACCAGAGTTAGTCAGCCATGCAAGAAATAGAAGATACTTGTATAGGTTGTGCTCAAGATTGAGCAAGCATATTGTATTCATCTAGATTATTTGATTAATGAAATAAAGATAGGAAGGGGTTTTGAGAAGTTGATTTCCCCCAGATAAATCTCCATGTATGTGTGTTAAATCATGATGCATGTTTTTGATATGTGTTCTTGATCATGAATTTTTTTCCGCAGATGAGTAGAGTATATTTGAGTCTTATGTTTTAGTACATTACATGAGAAATTTTGAATCTACATTAAAATTCTACACCATACCTGTTTGTTGAGGCTTCCATGGGTTTTTAGCAATAAAGCAAAGTGTTTCAGCTTGACTTGTTTTAACCTCATCCTGAAAGACAACCTTAAGTCTAGGTATTGAGGGGCACTCTTGTATCATGATTTTCTGCAGATATTACACATATCTCAACATTATCAAGAGGGAATTATCATAGAGGATGATTTTTCCTACACTCGAGGTAGAAAATAGATAATGAAACATTTTCAACTTTTTTCTTGTTTTGTATCATTAGAGTACCTAGTTGTTCACTAAGATTGCCAAGGATATTTGTTTTAAAGTTGTAAATCAAATTTCCTAATTATACTCTAATTACTATTCAAGATGCAAATTTTCCAACCCTTGACATGAGTGTATCTTTTGGATTCGTACCATATCTTTCCCTACCTCTTGAACTGTGTTTTCAAAGCTCACAAATTTCATCAAATTACAATTGGGAGACAACTCCTTTTCCCATTAAATTGAGAAGATCAATCAACTCATTCCTTATGGTTTTTAGCAAAAGCGTTTTTAACGTCTCCTTATCTAAATTTTGCATCTTTGCCCTTTTTATATTGTAGGAAAATATTTCCACTAGATCTTCAAGGTTTTCATCCTCTCCTCGAACCATCCTGAAAACTTCATCCTTAAGGTTACGATGCATACAATAATCTTTGTATTTTTCTAGGAATATTCTTTTCATATCATTATAGGTTCTAATAGAATGTCTTCCTAGACCCATGAACCATTTAAGGGATCCATCTTTTATAGTGGTTGGAAACGATTTCAATTTTTGAGTATCAAGTAAATAATCATATGATCTACATAATACTCAAACTCAAAAAGAAATGTATCGAGATCCTTAGTTCTCAAGCCATGAAAATTAGGAAGAATAGAATGTGAGATATTTTTCACTGTAGCTCTGGTATCTTCATCAAATATAGGAAATCCATAAGGGTATTCTTCATGAAATTATATATCATCTTCCATTCCACCTCTATCACCTCGACTAACTCATCTATTTCCTCCTCTACCTCTTCCTCCACCAATCCTAAGTTCACCATCTCCATTGTGTACTTCTCCTTCTCCTTCTCGTGCCATTGTAGAATTTTTAGAGTTGATATAAGGTTCAACAATAGGATTGTCTACTTCTTCCTCTGGTTTTCCACTAATATTATGTCAGAAAATATTTCCTATTCTTCCTCACTAGGCACTTCAAACTCCTATCCTAAGAGTTGTTCACCTATTGAAGAGAGAAATATGACTCCTTGAGTAGGGTATGTAGGTTCTTCAACTACAACTTCTGTGGATGAAGTTGGTGAATCCATAGGTTTAATTTCAGACCTATGTACCTCAAGGAGTCTATGTCTACCTACTATGGATGGAATGTGAGTGTTGGTGGATGGTGTGGCACTATGTGGTCTAGAGGGCATGGTTGGTGATGTTGGTATTAAACTACGCCCTCTACTTATACTTACAAATCTACCCCTAGAATATCGTTCTTTATACATGCATCCTAAGTGAATTTAATATGATTCTCACTATGCATCTAGGGAATGAGTGCATCTAATATGATATGTAATTAAAAAATAAAGTCCTATATACACTTCCCTGATAACGACTCCAAAAACATTGGGTAATTTATTTGATAATTAAATTAAGTCATTAAATTTTCAAACCAAGGTTCGTGTACTTGCGAAGTGCATGTGCACTATATATGTTAGGAGTACTATCTTTGATTATGAAATTAAATTATAATTTAAAAAAATTAAATACAAGGAAATCTAGAATTTCTCAAATTCAATTCTCATTAAAGAGAGACACATGTTCTTTCCATAAGGCTTGTTAAATTAAAATGAATCTTCTATAAGCAGAATTGAAATTCACTCTAAAAAAAATCTATTGTACTCAAATTCAAAACTATTCTAAACCTTCAAAATTAAAGAAATTAATTCTACAAGCCTTGATAAATTACTAGTGTTTTTGTGTGATCAATCGTGATTATTAAACCCGTTCAAATATGAGACTAAGCAGATCAACTAAAATGAACCAAAGAAGGAAATGTTTTGGTATTTTTAATTTATGACTGAGCGCTAAACCCGTGTAAACAAATAAATGTCAAATAATCAAATAATAGAGTAATAAAATAAAGTATATAATTATTTGTAATGGAAAGAGAGACTAATGAAATAGTTTAAATAAACAAATATTTAACTTACAACTCTTCAGGGGGACCTCTTGTCGAGTGTACGGATGAAAGGACTTCAATCACGAACTATTTACCCACAAATTTAATCATAAAGAGGAAACTAAGTATTTTTATTAAAAACATAAGTCTCCAAATAACAAATGATTACAAAGCTTAAATATGTTCATTGCCTTGCTCCAAGGCTATTTATAATCCCTTTTTGAATAACAATACTTAAAATGAAACAGGAATTATGCTTCTCATGATTTGCTATGAGAAGAGAAAATCATGAGAATATTTAGATCCATATCCCAACTTTGATTCTAAAATTTTCTCGTTCAATCCCACACTCACTTGATTATGCCACAATCTGCCTTCAAATTCTGTGCAAGGTTGGAATATTATAACCAGAGTTGAATTCTGGTTTGACCATTAGATTTATCGAAGCTTGTGGATTTCCAGATCAATGTAATAGGTGGATATCCATATGTTCACCATTTTTCATCTGCCTATATGATTTATTCATCTTCAAACGCTATGGAACTTGTCTAAACATGGATGTAGATGAAAAATTTATGGTTAGTTGCAGAACTAGTGCAATTCGGTAGCCATAGAGATGTTTTGATTAAATTTCAAAAGAAACTAAAGAATATAAAATATAAATGATTGATGCCTTTTATTATATCTGAGCATATATGGAGTGAACTTATAGCTTGAAAACATAAAAAAATTATCATAAAAAGGAAGGAGATGAAGGAAAGGTAGTGTCAAAAAGATGATAATTCAGGACCTCAACAATTTTGTTGAATACTTTGTCAATTGAAGTAGTGAGCTTGGAATCTATGAAAGAGTTGTACGAAGAGGATTCAGATTTTAAAGAAGACCACAACACATGCAAGGCACCTTTGATTATTGTTAGAACTTTGTATTTTTGGATTTCCACATCCAAGAAGAATTATTTTTTAAGAATCAAATTTATGCATTCCACATAGCTCATTTCACTTGAATCTTGTGAAAGAACTACATTGTGGAGGTTTGGGACATTTTGGTATTAAAAAGAACACAACGTTAGTGAGGGAGATATGTTTTTGTCCTAACATATACAACGATGTTAATAAATTTGTTAGGTGTTATATAATTTTCCAGATGGTGAAAGGTAGGAATCATAACATAGATTTGTATACTCCACTGCCAATACCTAAGAGGCATTAGGAAGATGTATGTATGGATTTTGTTTTAGGATTTTCCTAGAATGAAAAAAGTTAATGATTTTGTGATGGTTGTATGATCAGGTGATCAATTTTTAGCTCAAAAATCAAAGTGCCTAGAAAGTATTAAAAAATAGTGCCAAATCAAAGAGCTTGTCGTTCTGAATCCAATGACATTCGTTTCACGTCAATCCGACACCGTATGAACAAGTTATTGTGTGCTGACCGTTTGGCGAAAAAAATAAAATTTGAGCTGGGAAGCTGACTGGGATTCCATACTATTGAGTCAGTAGGGTGACTGTTTAGGGTACAACTCAATGATAGGCTTACACTTAGCGAGTTCCGGTTCGTTGGTTGTTGAGTGAATCTGATTGGTTGTGGTTGATTATGCGTGGACCAATGATCGGTCGCCACGTGGCCCAGTCATGGGATGCCACGTGGCACCCCGGTGGTAGTAATTTTTTTTATTATGGGTATGGGTGAGATCCAAGAGGTTCAAACATGTGACCTCCTACCCACTAGCACAACACATTACCACTACACCACCAACGATCCTTATTAATAATGGTGCTGAAATTGTTATTTAAAGTTTTTATATGGCGCATTTAGGGCTTAGTGGAAAAATTAGCTATCCAATAGAATTAAATGTTGGTTAGAGAATTTTTAGCTCCATTAGCAATTTTCAGGGCATATTTATAAGACAAGTTTGACAAAAGGTCGAATTTGTAGGATGGTTAGCAGTCAAGTTCATGGGAGAGCTTGGGAGGTCATATCTTTTTGAGTTTTTGACCAAATTGAGCTAAAAAAGATTTCAATTAGGGGTTTTGGATGTTATGAATCCAATGGTGACCTATAATTTCTGATTTGAGCACATATAAGGAGACTTGTTACAGGTTGAAGACTAAGGGTGTATGGATAAATCAGGATTTTGAGCATATATTTTTGAGTTTTTGACCAAATTGAGCTCTGAAAGAGTCAATTTAGGGTTTTTTGGATGATTTGAATCCATCGGTGACCTCTAATTTCTGATTTTAGCACATATAAGGAGTATTTTTTCATGTTTTATAAAAAATGTGTATGGATCAATTAGGGTTTGGAAGCAGTTCTAGAAGGTGTTTGGGAATGGAGAAGACCTTGTAGGGGTATTCTCACCCTAAAAAATCTACTGAAACAACTGTAACTTGTAGGGTTTAGCTCAAGTTCACTTTTATCATTATGTTTTGTTGAGGAAAGTTTTGTTGATGTGATTCAATGTGGAATTGAAGTGCTCACATGCTCATTTTAGCTTATTTTAGTTGGAGTATGACATCTTTATAGAAGATGATTTGTTTTGATGCTGTTTGTTAGAGTCCTTTATAGGAGAACATTACCTTGTAGGAGTAATATACACATATTTACCATCAAAAAAATTTATTTGCTTCATTTTGATACCAAATATATGAGTGGTCTAGTCATGTTGACAAGCCCAAAGATGTAGCCCATGAGGGGTGAACTTGGTCAACAAATATTTTGTTAATCTCTTCATTATGTCTACATGAGTTATGTGCATTATGTTGCTTATGTAAATTTTACATGTGAAGACTAATTCATGACTTGAAGAGTCATTTAAAAACCTGTTTGTTTCAAGACCCATTTTTACCTTGCAAAGCGTCAGAGCGATCCTTTGTTTGTTTATGAGATTCCGAGGAAGAGGAAAGAGAACACCTCCTCCATTTTCAGATCATTGTAGTAGGAAAGTTTTTGAAAATGAAATATTTCATATCATGAACTAAAAACAATGATCCTATTGAAGTGGATTGTTCTGATGTCAAATTATGATATTACATGGACTTCCAAGGACTATCTCTTCTAATAGAGATGCTAGATTCCTTGGTAATTTTTAGAAGATACTTTGGAATAAATTGGGTTCCAAGTTGTTGTATAATTCCACATACCATACATAAACATACAAACATATTGAGATGGTAAATTTAAGTCTTGGGAATTTCCTAAGAAGTTTGAGTGGAAAAAACACCAACACAATGGGATTCAATTTTGGCATAGGCTAAATTCACTTATAACGATTTAATCAATAGTTGTGTTGGAAAGGGTCCATTTCAAATTATTTATGGCATGTCACCTAGGGAAGTTGAAGATTTGGTTAGGTTGTTAAATCTAGAAGATAAAAGGAGTGTTGATGCAAGTGAATTTGAAAAGGACATGAAGAATATGCATGAGTAGCTCAAACAAAAGATGAAGTAGAGAAATGCTAGATATAAGAAAGGGGTAGATATGCAAAGATGAAAAAGTGATTTTGAATAAGGGGATTTGGGAATGGAATATTTGAGGAAATAAAATTTTACCATAGGTACATGAAGTAAAATAAAGTACAAGAAAATCAGACCATGCCAAATCTTGAAGAAGATTTATGATAATACTTATAAGTTGGAATAGTGGAGTAATTTAAAAATTTTGTCAATATTTGATGTTGCTAACTTATACAAGTTTCATAAAGAAGAAAGAGATGATGAAGAAGGTGTTAATATTTCATAAAGAAACATTGTTCTTTACTTCGATAGTTACATTTCATTATTGACATGTTGCATTCACCCCAAATAATTTTTCCATTGTACAGATCTATATCATTAACCATCATAAAATGAAACTATGTAGAAAGAAAAAAACCACCACCATCATCATCATATAAACAAAGGAAAGTAAAACATATAAGGAAGAGAATTATGAACACATAGAGACACTAGGATTGGTCCAAGACTAGTTCAAAACCCACTTTGGGGAAACCCTTGGAAATTCTTCTTCTTAGATCTTCAATGAATGATTCAGCAACAAGAGTACAATGATCCATGAGTACATGTCTTTATGATGTAGAAAATAAATAGCATAAAAGCACTAAAACCATACCCACACTTCTGCATGAAGGAAACTAAATCTGAGAACTAAAATGCACTTACATTGGCTATAGAAAACTGATGAACATGACTGATACTAAATGAGGACTAAAGATACATATGCGACGGAAAAAATTAGATTTTATCTATAGATTAACATATCTATAATACCAAAAATCATATATGAAATTTCAAGTGATCTCAACTTTGAAGTCCTAGATCTAAATCCGAGAGACTGTCAATGATGCTATGATGCAATTGTGATTAAACGATTGAATTTTGGAAGCGCTGCGCAATTAACTAAAGGTGATCCAAATCCGATCTTCCCAGTAACTCTCTAAGCCACAACCTTACCATGCTCAACTCATGGCTATGGGCCTCTGAGATGCTACCACAACACTCAGTGCCCACGGCTCTACTTTATATTAGCCCTAGCTGACCTTAGGGATTTGGCCGCACCCTTAACAAGTTGTGCCAGTGGCTTTGGCACCTTGGCTTTGGCACAACACATCCTTCTCGTGGCTCTGCTTCAGCAGGGGAACTACCTTAGCCATTTCTGCCCGCAGCTCCACTTCAAATCACCCAGATCTAAAGTGTGCATCAGTCTCTGACCTCGATCCACTGCACGCCACTACGTGAGCTCCTTTTGACGTACCTGTGGAAGCCAAAACATAAATATAGACGGAATAAACTGATGGATGAAAATCATAGATCACTTGATAAAGTGTGTAAATGAGCTTGAGGTTTCATCTATTTATAACTTTGTGAGTGACCACATGGGGCTTTGACCGGATCAACATGCGGTTAGGCTAACCCATAAAATATTAAATTAATTCATAACTTAACTTCCGCTTAACCGATTGGGGCGATATATAAGTCCATTTTGATTCTCTTGAAAAGATGAATCTAATTAAATTATTATCTTAATCACCTAAGTTTTCCAATGTGTAATTTGACCCTAGTTGCAAAAATTAACACTCCCTCTCAACTAGGAAGAATTCCACTTTGCAATCTCTGCTTGTAGTTCTCTGCATCATGGAGTCATCATGACTCAACACAATCTGCTGATATCTAATCATCGATCAATATGTCATTATGATATTTATGTATCATCACATCGTCACTGAACATCTCTGTCATGTATTCGTCATGATGTGAACCTTTCTTATTACAAATAATCAATGTACTCTTCATGCTTATTTCTATTTATCTCTTGATTGTTTCTGCTTGTATGCTGAACATTGTCGGGTCTAGAAGAAGAATTTGTCATGGGAGGGGAGCTTGGGCTACCACCCTTCATTCATCAAGCTACCATTCTAGAATATTTTCCATCGGGTTTTACCTGGAATATCATCAATGGAGAGCATATCAACAGGGAGCACATCTTGTCTTGTAACCGCATCGGGAAGCACAACTTCTGGAATATAATTGGTGAGCTATACCTTTACAACCCCATATCTAGTAAATAAGATACCCATCCACACAGGGGAGATCATCTCGACCCTAGTGTTACATCGGGGAGCTCACTCTCAACCCAAAATTACATAGGGTTATTTCACATTGGGGATCTCACTCTCAACCCAGAATCACATAGGGTTACCCCAACCCATCCTATTGCTTACTAATCTTCCCATCGATGACCCTAAATAGTCATGTGGTAGAACATCTGCATCATAATCCAGCTTGGATGAGATACCCAACTTACCAAGAGGTAAGGATCACACATCTCCAAGCCTCCCCAACCCATTGGCCAAATGGGGAAGGCCAATCCCAACAAGCTCCTCTTGTGGGTATGACGCCAATTGGGGTATACTCCGCAACAACTAATGGTGGGGGAGATACTCGAATTGTAAAATTGGACAAGGATCACATACAACCCACAAATGACAGGTACAAGTAGGGGAGCAACGCCTTCAACCCTATTGTCTAGAGTTCCCTCAACCCCAGGAGCCCTCTATATAAATTCCCTCTCTAGGAGCTCAAAAAAAGAGGAGGAAGAGTCGGCTTAGTGTCTTCGATCAAAATTGATCTCATTTGGTATCTACTAATTCCTGTAGCTACAAGACATCAAATCAAGTGTTAGGTTAGAACATACATATTCATGTAAATTTCAGAATAAAAACAAGATACCAAAACTATTCTCCCTCTCATGGAGGTGTCAAAAACACACAAACACTATAATCATCCTCTTTCTCACAGAGGTCACATGGATACTATAATCATCCTCCCTCTCACAAAGGAGTCAATCACAAGCCTCAGCTTGTCTCGAACAATTTCACTGTCTCAAATGGAGAAATCACAGTCCCAACTACACGCATTTTGGATTCTCTATCATCATCATGTATCCATGTCTTATCCAGATCATGCTCAATCAACTCTCTAAGTAGCTTCTACATCATGCCCATCTAGCCTTGCTAGCAGAATTGTACCTGACCTTGGTCGTGCTATGGACCTCTCATCCAAGATATCATGAGAGATCTCATACTAAGGAAACATCCAAATGTTCTCATCAATACTAATCGAAAACATCATTAGTTCATTCATGCAACTACATATCATGGGAGAAATATCTCAAGAAAATAAAAGATGTTTGGTGGCAATTCTAAGTGAAGCAGCTCAATCATGTTCTATACACATCATATATGAATGAGTGTTCAAAGAAGAACATCAATGCTTCAACCAACTAACAGATTTCATATCGCATTCAATAAAAATTTGAACTTTAAATCAGAGTATCCAAGGATTTACATTACGTAAATAAATTTTAACAGTCTTGCAATATGGAATTTCTTTACCAAATTCCAAAGATCAATTTATCATGCCACGATACATCATTACAATATTCAAAATTCATCACCCTCTTACTTAGATTTTCAGAGGCTCATAACCTGTCAATGATAGACTATCAATATGTATAATCAAAGCCAAAAATAAAGGCCATACTTTGGAAATCATTTTCCTGACCTCACCAGATAATAATCACATATAAACACATTTAAATCAAGGATTTTGCATCACACAACACTCTCGATATCCAACCTTACTGAAATCAATGTCGTGTTAACTAAATCAACTCATCCAAGTTTAGAAGCCAATCACAACTATTATCAAAGACATTGATTTCATAGTTATCAATTATTTCAACTAGAGACAAGTAGCACACATATCAATTCTTGACTTTATTTCATGTCACGCTCTCAAGTCTGTCATTTAACATGTCATTATAGGCCGTTTCTGTCATTAGATGTAAGTGCATACACATCAAGATTAAGTCATGCATTTTCATACTAAGTCACAACAACCATTGTGCTAGGAACAAGGAGGCCAATACAGAACCATACATATGTATACTCACATATGACACTGTAGGGCACTATTCCCACATAACATAGTCATCTGGGAAAATCAACCATTGCCAGATCAAATCATGTCTAATCCAAATGTGCAATCACGGTAAGATCTATAAATCTAGACATGTCTTAATCATTAAGCATCATGTCAAAAGTACCAAACACAGTTTATCAATATCAATCAGCCGAAAAATGATGCACAATCTTTAAACACCATGAGATATCCATATGAATGTCTCAGTCACCTACACACACAAGTTCGGTTCACACATACAAAATTTCTCAGCTGAAAAATCTTACTGGCATCTACAATATATCTGCAGAACTGACATCTTCCAAGTGACCATCTGATTTCATGCTTAATTCCAGAAATTCTAGAAATAACTTCATAACGATAAGATAAATCAGAGATCCATGGATTATAGATGAAATTCATTATACATAAATTCAATTCTGTTTCTCTCAGGCATAGCGACATCTATGAGCCTTCCTTTGCGTGAATGAGGCTCAACCCTCTGCTGTGGATTAATCAATATAAAACACTCATAAATCATATTTCAGTAGCAACATGAGTAAGAATCCTTTAGGAGAGAAATTCTCCCTTTGAATGAGAATCCACTTCATTCATGTAGTCAACCTGTGTTAAAATTGGAAAACTAGGTCCAAACTCTGGGTTGTGCTGCTTAGATGACGATTCCAATATTTTTATTGGACTCCTCTTTCGGAGAGGTGTAAGATTGATCTAAATATCATCTCGATCAGATGAACAGAACATGTACTTTGAATTTATTCCACTTATGTGCTAGGTCGGCCTGGAATAAAATATAGACTTAAATGTCTTAAAGGACGTGTCACAAACCCCCAAAGATTCCTATATATTGGAGAGACTTAGAGTTCATTTGACACACATTGTGGTGTAGGAACTCTCTCTCTAGATAGCATTGGAGCTGTGATATATATGGACTGTTCTTTGTTTGGGTTGTTCTGGGGTTATGTGTGATACATTTTGCTGAATGACCTATTGGAGACTTTGCTGGTAGAAGCATCCTGCTGATCGCCGTAATGCCACCATTCATCATCTCTGTTTTGGCTTGTCTTCTATTGATCTATTTGTGTGTTCTATCTACTTCAGTATTGTGCTTTAATCTGAAATGGCATAGAACATATGCAAAAATTTACATGGTATCAGAGCCAAGTTGAAGACAAAGCCCAACTTGTGTTGAGAGAAATCACTCACACTTGAGAAAGACTCACTGGAGAGGAGAAATTCTTTGCCCTAGCCACAACAAGGAAAAATAAGACAGCATGGGTTTTGGAGGTCTGCTTCAAGGTTACTTGAGAACCGAATTACTGTGAAGGGAGATCAAGCACCTCACCTCCGTAGAAACAAAAACCGTTGATATGTTCTAAGAGGTTTATGCGACTAATGCAATTTGCAGAGCCAGTGTGAAGAGATGATGTGATACGTAAATAGAAGGTATGATTTGTATGTGTTGTATCATGAATGCAAATAATTTCATGGGAAGCCGAGATTATATAGTTAACGCAGAGTCATATAGTTAACGCAGAGCCATATAGTTAACACAGAGCCGTATTATATAGTTTGGAGAGCTCAATGCAGCGGGCCGCTGATCTGAACAAATTATTTAACGACGCTCACTTCCATCCAGTGGGCCCACTGCAATTTGGAATTGTTATTGTTCCCTCAAGATTCCAACATGGCACCTGCACTCTCTTCAACGGTAAATCACGAACGCTTTTTGTCTCGAATTTCTAGTCTTGTAGGATTTCAAATTTCCAAACGTCACGACTCAGGGTATTCAGTTAGCGAAATGTAGTAACCTGCTTCAGATAACTCGTGGTGCCTCGACTATCTCAGAGAAAAAAAAAACTCGCTAATCTGCCTCATAAGCCTGGTGTTCCTAAGATGTCAAATTGCGGCTACATGTGGTCTTGGTTGCCTTAATAAATCCTAGCATGGATGTATGAAGGATTTTTTTAATTACTTCGTTCCCGACATAAGTTATGACCACCAGACGGAGTGACTTCTTGGTTCAATTTAGGTGACGTCTCATTACAGACGATGTGTCCTTACCTCGGGATAAATACGCATGAGGTTTTACCTTTTGCTGACATCGGGTCTCTTAGAATTGGCATTGACATCTCAGAGAAATCCTCGCATTGAAAAATCTGCTCAAATTTGACAAGCACCACTTTGTCCAGACTTGACCTCATAAGG
Source organism: Pinus albicaulis (assembly GCA_034641835.2). NCBI lineage: Eukaryota > Viridiplantae > Streptophyta > Pinopsida > Pinales > Pinaceae > Pinus > Pinus albicaulis. The sequence continues at coordinate 1,382,301,506 of CM076572.1, forward strand.
AAATATGTTTGGTTGTAAAGGATTTGCTTTGTTCAAAAATGATCTTAGAAAGAAATCAGCTTAGTTGAAAATTTTGCTTTGTTTAGAATTAACATCGTTAGTTATATGTGTCGACTTGATCAAAATCGGATCTGAAGATTTTTGTGTCCAAGTTGACTCAAGAAGTGCGTGTTAAAGGGGCCTGTGCATCAGTTGGGAAAGTTACATAAGCCTCGTGATTGTTGAGCATATTTCTGGAGTGTATTGTAAGATTAGAAGCCGAATCTGATAAATTGATTGACGCCTTGTTATTCTCCAATTTGGATCAGGCTCCACAAGTCTATGCAGAAGCAAGTGAATAATTTGTATGCAGAGAGAAGGGCCTCATATTATTTGTCTCTGTAAAAATCTCCAAGAGGAATTATTTGAATGTTATAAAAGGCCGAATCGTTGTGTATTCCAGCAGTGGTTTCAAGGTCATCATGGATGCAAGGGAAGGAGGTTGCATTATTTGAGGTGTGTTTTGGGCAAGAAAAATGAGGTAAATGCCCATGAACAATCCAACAGCCCATTCATAAGACACCTTGCCTTGCCTAGGCTGCAGCTTCAGAAGGCTCTCCAATGATTGGATAGTGGATGGTGCAGCCTGCTAGTGCCCTAACAGAAATTTACAGCTCAGTAAAGCCTTGAATTACTAAGCAATTCCTTTGGACAGTCCCTGGAAAATAATTATCATATATAGTTTTCTGATATGTTTGATAAAACTGTTACTTCTGCAATTTATTTCTTGGCTACGTGTATATATCAGGGCCTGCTAATTATTGGTCATCATCAGCAAAATTCATTTCTATGGAAGTCACCTATAAGATTTTCATTCAAAACTTTGGATTTTTTTGAAGATACAGGTCACTTTGATGAACAAAGGAACACATGTAACATGTATTGATGACTTGAGGGGCAGTGCAGTGCGTCATTTAAAAGTATTATGATACTGTTGACAGTGGTTGTGAACTATCATATACCTGGACTTAATCTATTGGCAGCAACCTTAGAAAGTGCCTTGTCCAGATTTATCCTGTTAGATGATTGGGGCTGGAACATTGATGAGCAGGAGTACCACTATGACTGTGCTGGATCTGCAAGGACTGACATGAAGAAGGGTAAATTCTGTGTTTTAACATCTGCATGATCGGTTCCTAGATCTGTGAGATCGAGGAGAAAAATCGTAGAACTGAGATCTGAAGTCTTAAGCATATCTGTAAATAAGAAGAAGTGCTAGATGAGATGTTAAATGTAGTAGATGAAGCTCTCAAGTGTAGAATTATGAGAGAAGGAATCATGTTTGGATTCCTAGTTCCGTGGGTCGCAGTAAAGAGTGCTGGTTGAGGAAGCTACAATAGACCTCCACAGAATAACAAGACTTCTAACACAAGCTGGGGCTTGTTGGTATATTCTCCCTGTTGGACAATGACATAGATGGACACCTATGTAGTAGTTAGCATGTGACAGTTTCAGTCTCATTCTGGAGCATAATGGTAAAATGTGTTTCGACAGCTTTCAGACACATTGTTGGAATCTTGAACCGTGATCAGCAAAGCCTGTTGGATGGCTTTGACTGTGGAAGATTAAGTCACCTTTCCAAGTTGGTATCTGGGATGCCCTCATTTAAAATAGATATCTTATCTCGGGAGAGAAGCTGGCATTAAGAGGGAGAATACATCTATATATGCTCATGAGCTAATATCATTGCTGAACGAAAGAAGATCCTTATGGATCAAAGATATATGGCTTCAGAGGGGGAAATTCCGGAAGAAAACCAAGAAGCCATATAAATACCAGGGGTATCTAGCAGCCATGAGTACAATATGAGCCTAGATCATTTGAAGAAGCTATAAAGTATCTAAATCTGCAAGGATACAAGGGTGATATATGGGATATGTTTCCTAGACCACAGATCAAAGCTATTGTCACCTTGCTTCAAAATCAAGCATGGATCTAATGGAAGTGCTGAAAAGTTCAGGCAAGATTCGTTGCCTGTGAGAAAGGCATAGATTATGATGAAATATTTTCACCCGTGGCCTGATATACCACCATTCGATATGTCATAGCCCTTGCTCCTACACAAGGATGAAATCTTCATCAGATGGATGAAAAGACTGTTTTTTGTGGCATGGTGCGATAAAGGAAGAGGTGTATGTAGAGTATCCTCTAGGGTTCGAAATCCAGGATCGGGAAACTCATGTCTGCAGGTTGAAGAAAATCCTCTATGGGTTGAAGCAAGCACCCAGAGCTTGGTACGAGAGGATAGATAGCTACTTGATGAAGCTCGGCTTCACTCATATTATGGCTGATCCGAACCTTTACTTCAAGGTTGATAGAGAGAAGCCTCTCATTCTGGTGCTGTATGTGGATGACCTCTTCTTGGCAGGTGCTGACCCTCTCATTCATCAGCGTAAGAGGGAGCTCGCTGCTGAGTTCGAGATGAAAGACCTAGGACTGATGTCTAGGCCTGGAGGTCTGGTATAGACCTGGCAAGATTTTCCTTTCTCAAGGAAAATACATTTTGAAGCTTCCGGAAAGATTTAGTATGGTGGACTGAAAGTTCGTGTCGACACCAATGGATCTCAACTTTAAGAAGTTGAGTGGTAGTGTTGCTGGGCTCGTGTTAGCAAATCCTATTGAGTATCGTAAACTCGTAGGGTCCCTGATGTTCTTAGTGAACACTCGTCTGGACGTATGTTGTGCAGTTGCCAGTGAACACTTTGAGTCAACACATGGTTGATCATAACATTCACTGGGTTGGTGCCATGAAACTCTTGAGATATATCTGAGGCACGATAGACCATGGGCTGAGATACATTGCTGGGAGTATGCCACTCCATGAATATACTCATGACGATTGGGCTGGCAGTGTGGTGGATCGTAAGAACACATCTAGATGCTACTTCACAAGTAATTCTGCTTCGTGCAAGAAACGAAAGTTGGTAGCCTTGAGCACCACTGAGGTCGAATACATTGCAGCATGTATGACCCATTGTGAAGTCACTTGGTTGTGAAAGCTCTTCAGTGAGTTGTTCAAGCATGTGCTAGATGCCACTGCTATCCTTTGTGATAACCAGAGGGGGATTCATTTGTCATAGAATCCTGGGTTCCATGATTGATCCAAGCATGTTGATGGCTGGTACCACTTTATCTGGGATATGGTACAGTGAGGCACCGTAAGGCTCGATCATATAGGAATTGATGAGCAGGTCGCGGATATTCTCACAATGCCCTTGGGGAAGGTTATGTTCCTAAACTTTTGTGAGAATCTTGGAATCATGGAACGACCCTATGATGTGGGTCCTGTTGGACGATGAGCTCTGGGAGCTCCAAGGGGGTTTTGGGGATAGCTTTGGTGCTATAAGCAACCACAGGGCTAGGCTTGCCGAACCTAGTTGGTGTGCTTATACCCCACCGTGATGATATTGAGATGGTTTACCTCTCTCTGATCTGTGCCCCGTATGCATCCTACCCATGGAGTTTCGAACTCATGGGAAGTACCTCTCATTTGGCCAATGAGGTGGAAAAATCAAGAGACTAGTAGCAAAGACTGATGGATGCATCAGAAATTTCCGTACTCTCTATGTCTAGGAGGGCACATGTCCAACCACTTGATTTGGCATCAAGTTTAGCGAGGTTTCAGACCTCCAACTGACTTCGGGTCAAGTAAACCAACTTTGGGTTGGTATGAGACTCTTTGTGAGTCTTATAGAGGTTTCAGACCTCAGGGCTGAATCTGTTAGCCAGGTATGATGTCTTTGTGACTGACCCACTTTTGTTCTGAAATAAAGAGACCAACAAAGAAAGTTACCGCAGAATGACGCATGATGTTTGGATTGCACTAGTGGACAAAGTTATCCCTAGTTGAGAGGGAGTGTTAAAATTGGACAACCAGGTCCAAACTCTGGGTTGTGCTGCTTAGATGACGATCCAAATATTTTTATTGGACTCCTCTTTCGGAGAGGTGTAAGATTGATCTAAAGATCATCTCGATCGGATGAGCAGAACATGTACTTTGAATTTATTTCACTTATGTGCTAGGTCGGCCTGGAATAAAATATAGACTTAAATGTCTTAAAGGACGTGTCACACACCCCCAAAGATTCCTATATATTGGAGAGACTTAGAGTTCATTTGACACACATTGTGGTGGAGGAACTCTCTCTCTCTAGATAGCGTTGGAGCTGTGACATATATGGAATGTTCTTTTTTTGGGTTGTTCTGGGGTTATGTGTGACACGTTTAGCTGAATGACCTATTAGAGACTTTGCTGGTAGAAGCATCCTGCTGATCACTGTAACGCCACCATTCATCATCTCTGTTTTGGCTTGTCTTCTATCGATCTATTTGTATGTTCTATCTGCTTCAGTATTGTGCTCTAATATGAAATGGCATAGAACATATGCAGAAATTCACAACCTGTCTTTAGAGGGATTACGCAATAACAGATATATCATAAACACATATATATCATGACTATTATTATCATGCCATCCATCTTTCATCAAGGGCTAGAATAGAAAGATCAGGGCAACAAGTTGATGTGACAACACAACCTTAAGATCCAATAACAATACATCAAGTCAAAGAATTTATTTTCACTGCTTGCTATAACCACAAATAGTCAAAGATCCGAAACATCAATCTCATAAATATGCCTTTATAATCACAGTTGCCAATACCATGCATATCATAATCAATAGGATTGAGTTAGGTTAATCAATAAACCAACAAGGTGCAATCACTCTTTTCTAAGATCCTTCATCATGCTTATCACACACATTATGAACACCATATCAATGAAGTAAACTTCCATAAGAGATCCAACATACCTTATGCATATCAAGAATCAAGAGTACCATCCACTAAAATCAGAATCATGATATCCAAACAATAGATGTTAGCCATACATTTAATTTATGCCACTATATCCAAGATCGGAAATCACATCAAGTACTCTCACAGAATCAAGCAGATCATCATGATCAAACCATTCAATACCAGGTGCACTATTTCATTAACATAAATAACAATCACTCTTGCATGTATGAGCCATCCGAGAAGTAGAAATTCTCAATACACTGAAGGGCTTACCTAGAGATCCAATGTTGTAGCTAAATCATAACTTTAAAACAATATATCATGCATGCCTTACTATATTACCCATGCACCTTCATATAGGTAGCTTGTAGTGCGCAAGTGCCTCTTTACCTTTTTCAGATCTAGCTGCATTTCCATATCTAGCCAACTTTCCTGCATTTCCAAAGATCCTCAAGAGGGATCCATCCATCATATCTCATCATGAAGGTTAGATATATCCAGGTGCTCAAATATACATGCAGGAAGTAACGACTAGAAACAATAATCATAGAAATAAGATCCATCAAGATAAACAAGAGTAAGGGTTATAAGTCAAGGAGTACTTATCTTCAATAAGAGATGATCTTCTCCCTCTTGAACAAGCCTTCAAGAGTCAGCCATAGATCATAAAGCAGTGTTGCCTTCAATCAACAACCTTATCAATAACCAGGTCAACTATCAAATCGATCCAAGTACCTCATAGACTATGCGAGAGTTTCATATGCCAAATCTCAAGACTTTATCACAAACCAGGGTTTCTCTCAAACCATTATCCACTAACTGCCTAGGTATTTATTCATACCCTAGAAATATTTTAGGTCTCTACCATCCTATGCTTGCTTCCATAAAGGTGTGTCCTTGGGGTGTTCTCCGTGGTGTTTCTTCAACCAACTCTGATACCATGTTAATTTTTCATAAATTAGCATTGTTCTTTACTTTGATAGTTACATTTCATCATTAACATGTTGCATTCACCCCAAATAAATTTTCCATTGTATATATCTATATCATTAACCATCAAAAAAATAAACTATGCACAAAGAACAACACCACCACCACCATCATCATATAAACAATGAAAATTAAAATATCAAAGGAAGATAAGCATGAACACATAGATATACCAGGATTGGTCTGAGACCAAGGAAAAACCGGCTATGGGGAAAACCCTTGGAAATTATTCTTCTTAGATCTTCATTGAATGATTCAACAAAAAGAGTAAAATGATCCATGAGTACATATCTTTATGATGCAGAAAGTAAGTAATATACAAGTACTAAAACCAAACCCATACTTCTACATGAAGGTAACTGAGTCTAGGAACTAAAATGCATCGACACTGGTTGTATAAAACTGATGAACATGAGTGATACTGAATGAGGACTGAAGATACATATGCAGTGGAAATAATAAGATCTGATCTATAGATCAATAGATCTATAATACACAAAACTCAGATCTAAAAGATCAACAAGTGATCTCAACTATGAAGTCCTAGATCTGAATCCAGGAGACTGTGAATGATGCTTTGATGCAACTGTGACTGAATGACTGAGGTCTGGAAGCGCTGCACAATCAACTGAAGGTGAACCAAATATGATCTTCCCTGTAACTCTCTGAGCTGTGACCTTACCATTCTCAGCCCGCGGTTGTGGAGCTTTGAGCCGCTATGTTGTGAAACAAGCTCCAAAAATAGAAGAAAAGAGATATCAACGCCTTAGAAATAAGCCACTTCAAGGGGGCAACCTCCAATACATTACATGAATGAGAAATTCTTGGATGATACAAATTACAAAAACTCGTTTCTATATATAGGAGTCCATGGGGCGACAATGTAATCCTAGCTGACCTAACAATAATAATTTAAGGGCACAATAATAACAATATGGGGGTTACAAGGGTACAATAATAACAATAAGGGGGTTACACTAACAACAATAAGGGACTATACTAGTAATATAGGGACCTAACATGCCCCTCTCCTTCACAAAAGTGTTGTCCTCAATGCTTGAGTAGCTCTAGGTGCTTCTGTATAAAATTCTCATCCTCCCATGTAGAATCTTCAGTGGGTAAGTTCTTCCACTTGATGAGATACTCTGAAATTGATCGATTCCGTAGCTGTCGAGTTCTTGTTTCCGTGACCGCTTCAGGTTCCAATATGATTTTTCCTTCCTCATCAAGTTTTGGCAATATTTTTTGAACTGGAAGATTTTCACCTATAACCTTCTTTAAGCATGAAACATGGAAAATTGGATGCACTCGTGAAGAAGCAGGAAGCTCCAATTTGTATGCCATAGTACCAATATTTTGCAACACCTTATAAGGACAATAGTACTTTGGCAATAATTTATTATCCTTCTTAGCTCGCTTGAGGGAATTTTTTTTTTAATGGTTGTAGCTGTAAAAATACCCAGTCTCCTACATCAAAACTTCTCTCGCTACGATGTTGATCTGCCTGTTGTTTCATTCGATTTTGTGCCAAATTCAGGTAACTTCTTGTTGATGCTCGTTGTGATCTTCCACTGCTTGAACCTTCAAATTTTCTCTTAAAGATGATGTGATGGATGGTGGATGATATCCATAAAGTGTCATAAATGGAATCATTTTTGCTGTAGTATGGAAGGAAGTGTTATACCACCATTCAGCGAGAGGTAACCACTTGACCCATTGTGTTTGTTTATCAGATACAAAACAACAAAGATATCCTTCAAAACATTTATTTACTATCTCAGTTTGACCATCGGATTGAGGATGATAATATGAGCTATGAGTTAATTGAGTACCCAAAAAAGAAAATAACTCCATCCAAAAATTTCTAGTAAAAATGGGATCTCTGTCGCTCACAATAACCATTGGGTTTCCATGTAACTTTTGAATTGTGTCCATAAATGTAGTAGAAATTGTACTTGCTTTAAATGGATGAGATATTGCACAAAAATGTGCATACTTGGTAAGTCTATCAACTACCACCATGATGACACTCTTTCCTTAGGACTTAGGTAAAACTGTGATAAAATCCATTGAAATCTCCTCCCAACGTTGACTTGGAATGGATAAAGATTGTAGAAGACCCGGGGTCTTAATTGTCTCAACTTTATTCTACTGGTAAACCAAACATTCCCCACAAACTTTTGAATATCAAATTTAAGGCCATCCCAAAAAAATTATTTCTTCACCCTGTGGTAAGTTTTTAAAAATCCTGAGTGTCCTCCTAAAGGAGAAGTGTGAAATTCCAAAATAATATTTTGTTTTGGTTGGGAATTCTTACAAGGATATAAGCAATCTTTGTACCTGTTGAAGCCTCGAAAATCGCTGCTTCAAACATTGGGGGATAACCACCCGGTCGGGACCTTAAGACAACTCCTTTTTTGTTTGGTGTGGTGGCTCCGACTAGATTTATAGGACTAGTTTCCTAGTGATTTAAATGGGTTGGTATTGGAATGATTGGATGGAGAAAAATGGGACTAAATGACTGAAATAAAACTATCTAATCTAATTTAAAACTGATAAAACAATTCTAAAACTAACCCGGGCATCAAATGTGAATACAACTTTAAATTATTTCAATTAACCAATAACCATGAAAATGTATTACAGCTTAATTGAAATGTGCAGTAACAAATAAATATAACTCTGTTTAAGAAATTAAACAGAGTTATAATAACATATTGCATTCATCATCATATATCGTTGCATATACTGTAAAAGATAAATATTTCTATACACTCAGAAATGATATGTATAAAGAAATATTGTAAAGAGAATACACATAAATGATAGCAATTTAAAAGAGAATGTCATATAACATAAGAAACTAACAGTGAATAGATAGAAATACCATATCCATCTTGATATTTTCCAATGCAATCCGATATCCAAATCCAGCAACTTCAATGTAAAATCAACTCCAAGATACAGAAATGCAATTCTTAAAGGCAATTTCGCAGAGAATCACCAGATGTGATCCTTTATAAAAATATAGGAGTCAATGGAGTACAGAAATGTAATCTCCAAGTCAAAATATTAAAAATTCAGGACCCCTTTCTAAATGCATGAAAGGGGTTTAAATAGATACTTAATAAAACAAAAATAACTAAAACTATTCCTACAATCTATCTAAATTAAAAAACATCTAGAACATGTTGGAAATATTGTCATTGATGGAAAAGGAGGTAGCAGATGCAGAGACAGGAACAGTTACAAGGAGACAAAGACATACAATGGAGGCAGCAAAGAGGAAATGAATATAAAGGAGAAAGGCAGAGGCAGAGGAAGCAAATATAATAAGAGACAGAACCGTTATCAGAGGCAGAGGCAGAGGCAGAATGAAAAAAGCAACAGAGGCAGTGCCAGGACAGAGCCGTATAAAAATTCCAAGCCGAACGCTATTTATATATATAAAAACAAAGTCTGTGAACTGTGTTGATGGTTGGTGATAATATAGTGAAGTTATCCATAACACTAACGGAGCAAAAACACGACGATGTTAAACTAAATAGAGGTGGAACCAGAGTTAAAAGTGCAGTGGTAATGGAGCTGTGTGTTATACATATCATAGGGCCACTTATAAAAGAATGGAACCCGGAGTAAAAGTGTTGGACTGGAACCTGGAGTGGAGAACGGAACCTTGCGAGAGGAACAGTGACGTGGTTTAGAGTGAACAGTAAAGGCTGTAAGTAGAATTCATCGCACTGCCTATCGACCATAAGTGGTATTGCCTGGAGGAGGAGCGATTCCATACAGGAATCGACACGTGGCCTGTGGACCCGTTCTAAAACCGCTTGTTAAACTGCGCCTTCGCGCGTTAACGTTCTGCATTGGAAGCCGCGCGAAATGGACAGGAGCCGTTGATTTGGAAACAGGCCATCGGACGGCGATCACGTGTTGAACATGCCCGGGGTTTAACGAAGGTGTGCGGAGGTTAGCGAAGGGATGATTCGACCGTGTTGACCCCATGTTGGCAATGTGTTGTGGGTGTGTGGGCCCAAATCAAATATATATTAAGTTTTATGAATTTTCGCGGTGGTGGTGGTTTGGTGGCGCGTGGGCGGAGACACCACGTAATGGTGGTTGCGAGGGCTGCCTTCCGCCCGTACACAAAAATTGGGGTGAGGCCTCGCAGTTAACCGTGGCCGTTCATTTGTGGTCAGCGCTTGATCGGGAAGTCAAATGTGGGGGTTCCCATCCCGTTAACCTCCTGGTTTTTTAACCTCCCGCTAGCCGTCGATCTCCTGTCGAGCGATGATCGCTCCACCAACCTGCTCCCACTTTTCTTCTGCGCCTGTTCATCCATGCTTCCGCCTGTGAACTGATCCGAGCAGTTGGAAATTACATTCCAACATTATTCGGGTGTAAAATGAGATTGGATCAAAGGATAAGTAAATCCAAAAGAAGAATTAAGTAGTGAAACTGCAATTCCTTGGCTTGGAGTTTATTTAATTGCGAGTCCCGGAAACAAGAACCTGTTGAATTGCCAGAATTGTGGATGGTTGAGTGCGTTGGTTTTATTTTGACAAAAGACTTGTTATATTGGGAGATATAAGGTTTTAAAGATATTCATTAATCAAATTCTAAGAATTTGATGAATGAATTGAACAGAGGATTAAGAAGACCCTTACTGAATAAAAAGATGAGAATTGGGCATTGTGAGATTGTCAGGATGGTGCACAACTTTGGGAAATGAAGCTTGGGATGCATTTACACACAGTTAAGTGAAATATTGAAAAGTACTGGGAATATGGTTGATTTATTAACACTTCAGATTTAAGCATTGGAACTGTCAGCGTAGAACAAAGCAGAGATTGTGAGATTGCTCGGACTTGGGAAATGATTGGGGATGAAACTTGAATGCAATTATGGAAAAAGAAAAAGAATAGGAGAGCATGTAGAGATACACAGAGATTACAGGTTTGACAGGAATATGTACAGGAATGAGTTGGATAGGAGAATAAGCACAGAAAAAAGGGAATATGCAGATGACAGTGAACAAAGAGTATGTAGAACAGGTTCTTAACAACAGCAAGAAAAGAAAAATCCAGTAAAGCCAAAATCCAGAAAAGGAGCTAAGTGATATTGAAATATCTAATTAAAAATGTGAATGTAAATGTTGTAAATAATTTTTTATTGTTTGTGATGCAAAGGAAAGTATCCTAAAGAAAATTAAAAATCCCACTGTAGCATGAAATTTTGTACATATTTTTATGATTTTAAATTGAGTTGGATAAAGAAATGAGGAGGCAGAAGACCAAGGGGTATGACCATCCATTTCAAATTCCTAGAGGAAAACAAACAGTCATCAAGAAATTTCTATAAGTAATATCAACTTGATATGCAAAATGTGAGAGGTGTGAGAGAGAGAGAAAAGTTAGAGAATGCAGAATATAGAAGAATACAACAGAGAAGACTAAGAAAAGAAGAGCAGAAAGAGAAGCTACAGAACAGAGCTGATATCTGAGGTAAATCAACAAACCTTCAGTTTGATAAATTGAGGAAGTTGGAGCTTCCCTATCAAGTTGCAGCTTGATAGCTGTCAGTTGTAGCTGACTGAGGTTGGAGCCTCCTGTAGGTTGGTGCCTGCAGAAAACTGAAGGGAGTTGGTGCTTCCTTGCAAGTTGTAGCTTGCAGAATTGAGGTAGGAGCCTCCTGCAGGTTGGTGCCTGCAGAAAATAGTGGTGAGAGGGAGTTGGAGCTTGCCTTTGCATCACAACAATAATAAGATGTGGTTTTATCCCTTTATGGGTTTCCACTTATATCTGGTGTCTCTGTGCATGATATTTATGTATTGATCTGATATGTATCATCTGCTTAATACCTGCTGCTCTCATATTAAGTCTACTGCTATATTATACTAACACTTGCTTCTTACATTCTAAGATTCCTCACACATTAAATTGGATATGAAATGAAAGTGTAAATAAGTTTAATAAAAGTTATAAAAGATCAAGAATGTGTTAAACTGATTCACCCCCCCCTCTCAGTTTAACTAAAGTTTCAACAATTGGTGTCAGAGCAGGTTCCTTTGTTCAAGTCTAACAACTGAAAGGAGATCCTAGGTTCCCAAGATGGCTAGTAAAGAAGGATGCTCAACCAATAAAGCCCCCTTCTTCACTGGTGAAAATTATGCTTTCTGGAAAATTAGAATGAGGACATACATAATGTCTCTAGGAATATAAGTCTGGGCTGCTGTGGAATTAGGATATGTCTCGAAGGCAACTGACACAGAAAAAGAATCAAAACAAGATTTTGTGGCTAATGCAAAAGCCATGAATGCCATCCTGAATGGATTGTGTGAAGCAGAGTTTATTAAAGTAATGCACAAAGACACTGCCAAAAAAATATGGGATACTCTTGAAAACATACATGAGGGAGACCAGAAAGTAAACACTGCCAAACTTCAAGTCTATAGAGCCCAGTTTGAAAACTTAAAAATGAATGATGATGAAGACATTGCCAGTTTCTTCCTAAAAACTGCAGAAATTATTAACAATATGAAAGCTCTTGGAGAAAAAATGCCAGAAAGTATAATTGTGCAAAATATTCTAAGATCTCTTCCATCCAGGTTTAATCAAAAGGTGTCTGCAATAGAAGAAACAGCTGATTGGGAGACCTTGACCATGAACCAGCTACTTGGAAATCTAACAGCTTATGAAATGAGGCTCCCATAGAAGAAGCCAAGTATGAGGGAAGCAGCCTTTAAAACAGAAAAGAAGAAAGAAGAAGAGGGAGACATATTCTCTTGCTCAGATGAAGAAGAGGCAAAGTTTGTCAAGAAATTGGATAGAGGCTCAGGTAAATACAAAGGTAAACTCCCCTTCAAATGCTTTAACTGTGGAAGAGTGGGACACTATGCTGATAAGTGTCCTCACAAGAAAATAAGGAATCAGGCTCAAGAGTCACAAAAAAATAAAGAGCAAGAAACAAACATCCATCTCTCTGTCTACAACTGAAGCAGAATATATAGCAGTAGTAGCATGTTGTACACAAGTCATGTGGATGAAGCAAAATCTTCAAGACATGAAGGTAAGCATTGATGAACCTATTTCAATCAAATGTGATAATACAAGTGCTATAAGTATATCTAAAAATCCCGTACTTCACTCAAAAACTAAACATATTCCAATCAAGTATCATTTCCTCCGAGAACAAGTGGCTCAAAAGATAGTAAAGCTAGAATATGTACCAACGAAAGAACAGACAGCTGATATATTTACCAAACCTCTTGCTAGAGAACCATTTAAATACTTGAGAGATAAACTAGGGGTAGTATCTGCAGATGCTACTCTATGATATAAAGAGAAAGCACAATTTCAGGGGGAGAACAAAAACAAAAATATCATTTCAGGGGGAGAACAGCTAGCAAGGAAAGCATGAATCAGGTCCTCAGGATCAAAGGGTTAAGGAAAAAGAACACCAAGTTATTATCCTAAAGTTATCTGCATTATTCAAGCATCAAAAGGTCAATTACAGAGAAAAAGGATCAGAATTGTGCTCTGAAACATCATATTAAGAATCTGAAACATAAAAGACGAGTAGTGATTATACATCTCTGACTACATAAAGCTGATACAATGTATTCTATGAAGTATCATTATTCTCACTTTTAGCTCTATACAAGTGAAAGAACTGTATAAATTTACAGTGTATACTCAAAGTGTTCTCTCAACAAGTCTTATACATCACTATGGAGAAGCATGGTACAAAGTCAACAGAAGAGGGCCTAAACATAACTCAGAGAGAGGAAACGCAAAAAGCAACCCTTTGCCATTGATGTTAAAGGGGGAGGAAGAGCAAGCAACAGGAGAAAGAGCAGGCAAACAGAGAAAATGTATTGCCATCAATGCCAAAGGGGGAGACTGTTGGAAATATTGTCATTGATGGCAAAGGAGGTAGCAGATGCAGAGACAGGAACAGTTACAAGGAGACAAAGACAGACAATGGAGGCAGCAAAGAGGAAATGAATATAAAGGAGAAAGGAAGAGGCGGAGGAAGCAAATATAATAAGAGACAGAACCGTTATCAGAGGCAGAGGCAGAGGCAGAATGACAAAAGCAGCAGAGGCAGTGCCAGGACAGAGCCGTTATAAAAATTCCAAGCCGAACTTTATTTATATATATAAAAACAAAGTCTGTGAACTGTGTTGATGGTTGGTGATAATACAGTGAAGTTATCCATAACACTAACGGAGCAAAAACACGACGATGTTAAACTAAATAGAGGTGGAACTAGAGTTAAAAGTGCAGTGGTAATGGAGTTGTGTGTTATACATATCATAGGGCCACTTATAAAAGATCGGAACTCGGAGTAAAAGTGTTGGACCAGAACCTGGAGTGGAGAACGGAACCTTGTGAGAGGAACAGTGACGTGGTTTAGAGTGAACAGTAAAGGCCGTAAGTAGAATTCATCACACCGCCTATCGACCATAAGTGGTATTTCCCAGAGGAGGAGCGATTCCATACATGAATCGACACGTGGCCTGTGGACCCATTATAAAACTGCTTGTTAAACTGTGCCTTCGCGCGTTAACGTTCTGTGTTGGAAGCCGCGCGAAATGGACAGGAGCCGTTGATTTGGAAATGAGCCATCGGACAACGATCACGCGTTGAACATGCCCGAAGTTTAACGAAGGTGTGCAGAGGTTAGCGAAGGGATGATTCAACCGTGTTGACCCCACATTGGCAATGTGTTGTGGGTGTGTGGGCCCAAATCAAATATATATTAAGGTTTATGAATTTTCGCGGCGGTGGTGGTTTGGTGGCGCGTGGGTGGAGACACCACGTAATGGTGGTTGCGGGGGTTGCCTTCCGCCCGTACACAACAATTGGGGTGAGGCCCCGCAGTTAACCGTGGCCATTCATTTGAGGTCAACGCTCGATCAAGAAGTCAAATGCGGGGGTTCCCATCCCGTTAACCTCCGGGTTTTTTTAACCTCCCGCTAACCGTCGATCTCCTGTCGAGCGATGATCTCTCCGCCAACCTGCTCCCACTTTTCTTCTGCGCTTGTTCATCCATGCTGCTGCCTGTGAACTGATCCGAGTAGTTGGAAATTACAGTCCAACATTATTCGGGTGTAAAATGAGATTGTATCAAAGGATAAGTAAATCCAAAAGAAGAATTAAGTAGTGAAACTACAATTCCTTGGCTTGGAGTTTATTTAATTGCCAGTCCCGGAAACAAGAACCTGTTGAATTGCCAGAATTGTGGATGGTTGAGTGCGTTGGTTTTATTTTGACAAAAGACTTGTTATATTGGGAGATATAAGGTTGTAAAGGTATTCATTAATCAAATTCTAAGAATTTTATGAATGAATTGAACAGAGGATTAAGAAGACCCTTACTGAATAAAAATATGAGAATTAGGCATTGTGAGATTGTGAGGATGACGCACAGCTTTGGGAAATGAAGCTTGGGATGCATTTACACACAATTAAGTGAAATATTGAAAAGTACTGGGAATATGGTTGATTTATTAACACCGGACAGCATTGAGCTGACCATCTAGAACAAAAGCGAGAGATTGTGGTCCCACTCGGACTTGGGAAATGATTGGGATGAAACTTGAATACAGTATGGAAAAGAAAAATAAGGAGAGCATGCGAGGAGATACACATAGATTACGGAGTTTGACGGGAATATGTACGAGGAATGAGTTGGACGAGGAGAATAAGCACGAGAAACGTGGAATATGTAGATGACGGTGAACAAAGAGTATGCGAGAACGAGGTTCTTAATAAACGGCAAGAAAAGACAAATCGATCAAAGCCAAAAATCGAGAGAAAAGGAGTGATTTAATCAGCCAAATATGTACTTAAAAATGTGAATGTAAATGTTGTAATTAATTTTTTATTGTTTGTGATGCAAGGCAAGTATCCAGGCAAGTATTCTAAAGAAAAGTCCTAGCATCCCAACGTAGCATGAAATCATGTACATATTTTTATGATTTTAAATTGAGTTGGATAAAGAAATGAGGAGGCAGAAGACCAAGGGGTATGACCATCCATTTCGAATTCCTAGAGGAAAACAAACAGTCATCAAGAAATTTCTATAAGTAATATCAACTTGATATGCAAAAAGGGAGAGGTGTGAGAGAGAGAGAAAATATAGAGAATGCAGAATATAGAAGAATAAAACAGAGAAGATTAAGAGAAGAAGAGCAGATACAGAAAAAAGCTGATATCTGGAGTAAATCAGCAAACATTCAGTTTGATAAGTTGAGGAAGTTGGAGCTTCCCTATCAAGTTGCAGCTTGATAGTTGTTAGTTGTAGCTGACTGAGGTTGAAGCCTCTTGTAGGTTGGTGCCTACAGAAAATTGAAGGGAGTTGGTGCTTCCTCGCAAGTTGTAGCTTGCAGAATTGAGGTTGGAGCCTCCTGTAGGATGGTGCCTGCAGAAAAACAGTGGTGAGAGGGAGTTGGAGCTTGCCTTTGCATCACAACAATAATAAGATGTGGTTTTCTCCCTTTATGGGTTTCCACTTATATCTGGTGTCTCTGTGCATGATATTTATGTATTGATCTGATATGTATAATCTACTTAATACCTGCTGCTCTCATATTAAGTCTACTGCTATATTATACTAACACTTTCTGCTTACATTCTAAGATTCCTCACACATTAAATTGGATATGAAATGAAAGTGTAAATAAGTTTAATAAAAGTTCTAAAAGATCAGGAATGTGTTAAACTGATTCACCCCCCCCCCCTCTTAGTTTAACTAAAGGTTCAACAGAACATAAATGCAATTTTGAGGAACACCGACTAATTGATCATCTGTTGTGATTGATGTGCGCAGATGGCAGATTTTAAGCATTTCCTTCACTTCTTTAAGATGACTAAGCTTTGAGTGCAACCACTTTGTATATGTGGCATCGGAGAATTCGGGAATGATGCAATCGATGGAATTTGAAAGAAATTTTATTGCCGTTTGTTGACTATGTGGCTTGATAAGATAAGTCCACATTGTATCCCATGATATTCCTTGTTGTTGGCCAATTTGCTGATTTTTATTAATTATCTCTTGTTTCCATCTGCGATCAGTTTATTTCACCCTAGGTAATTGGCCGAGACTACAATATGCAATTAAATTGACTGCATATAAGTTATCATTCACCAGTTGTGTTACATTGTTCATTATGCCTCTAGCTCTGGATGTGGCTCTTTCTACTTTGATCAAAAAATGTTCCCATTCTGCAAAAATAATTTCTTTATGTCTCTCCATAATCTTGGGAAGATCTGCTTTTCTCTCTGATTCTGAGTCTTGCCATAAAATAAATTCAGAGATCTTTTCATCAGCTTCATCAAATTCAATTTTAAGAGTGACTCCATCATCTACCAAGGAAGATGTTATTTCACATAGGGATTCTACTTCTGCAATATTTAGACAAAATTCACTTAATTGTAGAGACAATAATTTGTTTGTCTCCAAGGCTTCATTTTTGAATTGATCCAGACTAGGATAATTCTTAAACTTGTCTAACTTAGATCGAAACATATTCTCTTGCTCAATCTTCGAAGTCTACTCATTTTGTAGAAGAGCTTGTAATTTTTCTATTTCTTGATTTAGCTGTTGTTGCTTTTCTAGGGTCTGTTGATCAATCTTCTCTTTTTCAACAACCAGCTGCTCTTCTAATTGTTTAGATTTGAGCTTTCCATCCTGTAATTGGTGTTCTAACTGAATGATCTTTTGTTGGTTTTTTGTAACCTGTTCTTCTAACATGGCTATTTGCACATCCTTTTGCTTCATCAACTGTGTAACTTCAGAGGCTTTATCTATAGTAGCAGCACTATAGGCACCCGCATACTAAGATAATTTGGTGATATATTCAGATGGATTCACCTCAGCATTCTTATAAACAATATTCATGAATTCCCCCTGTGATGCCAAAAGTGCATCTTGATCAGTTCTCCTCCTTTTCCTCTGTTTTCTTACAACAGCCCTATGCTTAGGACTGTAAAATATATCCAAAGGAGTAATTTCTTCTATTTTCAACATGATCTCACCTGTGGGATTCTTAGGGATGATTTCTACATCTTGGTCTTTTGGATCATCAACTTGGGAAGTGTTCTGTTGTCCTATTTGCTGGGCAAATTTTTCATATTGGCTCAGCAAATGAGGAGAAACAATAAGTCTGGTAGCTTCTTCTCCTCCAAGTTGAGAATTTGCACTATTGTTTATATCACTTTTAGGTGCCTATTCAGTATTTTTACTGTCTGTGCCTTCTTTTTCAATATGCACATTTGCATCAGTACCTGTGCTTTCTTTTCTTGCCTGGGCCGAAGACTGCTGTACATCAATCTTAGCAGCTGTTTCTGTCTTTTCAGTGTCAGCTTTGCTGCTAATATATTTCTTTTCTAAAACAAGATTAGTTCCTGTTACTTCTTTGCCATATGTACTTCCTGTATCTTTCTGTTGTGATTCACATCCCTATGTAGAAACTCTCAACTAATCCAGAGGAACTTTGAGTAACCTCTCACTTCTAAATAAAAAAAATTTATTCATTTCTTCGGCCTGAAGTTTGGACTTGGCCAAATAAAAAACTTGGGACATTTTATCTACAGAAACAAATAAATCATCAAATACATCTGGTTCATGTTCGAACCGAGCTATTGAAACAGAGGTAGTAAAATCATATGCCACCTTCTTGGGATCATATTGTCTTCCATGAATTGTTGAAAGTTTAAGATCGGTTAACTTAACAACTTCTTTTTCAGCATGGACAAAATTTTTGAGAGTATAGTCATCACATTTAAAAGGAAAAGTAGGCCACATAAGCTTCTTGCTGTTCTTTAAAGTTCTAGACATGCCTTCTACTGTCAGCTGATAAGAAATTTCCTGTGCTAATAGTTTTTCTGGAACATACAAAGGAAGGATGTGTGGCTCTAAAATAATTCCAAAAACTTTGATATATGTGAACTTTTCCTCCCCGAACCAATCTCCAATATAGTATGAATCAACTCTAGCTTTGTTGGAAAGTCTAGGAGGGAATCAACCAAAAATGATTTGGTAAATTGGAATAAGAAAACCATGACAGACTATGTAAACATGACTTCTGAAAGCCCCTTCCATAAGAACTTGTGATATATATGAATTGGAACTGGTACTTTAGGAGTCCATTTCCATCCTAATAAGGGGAATTCAGAATTGAAACAAATGGCATCTAGGATATAAGCATAAAAATAAAGATGAGTGGAATTTCCTGAATTTTTGTCTTTCCTATACTCAAGAATTCTGTTGGCTATCTTATCAGACAGAATGACAGCCCAATCCATTACCTCAGAATTAATAGCAGAATGTATCAATGGAACCATTTGAATGGAAAACCTAGCCGAGTTATCATTACCAAAAAATCTACACATCATTGCTGCAGCATAACAATATGGAGGCGAAAGAGACTCCACACAGTACATACCTGATGCCTCGTGTCTGTGCTTTTCAGGAGCCCTTCTCCATTCTCTAATTGGTTCTGACTAATTTTCGTTATTCGTAGCAAATTATTTGATAAACTCTTTGTTATAAATCTTCTGTGGGTCAGGAAGGTGGTACATTGCTTTGATGTCTTCTGGTTTGAATGACCTGAATATTGTTCCAAATGCAGAAACAAAAGTTCTATCTTTGATAGCCACATTGTCAATCACCCATCTAATAACATCATAATATGGGAAAATGTTTGCCCGAGCTGCAACTCGGTTTAGAAATGAGTTTGCTAATGCACCAAGAGGACTTTCAAAATCAGAGTCTGAGTCAGCTTTGTCAGGAACTGTGGCCTTAGATTCGACAACTCTAGGGTTTTCATTTTCTAGTAGATTTTAAACATTCTCCCACGTCATTTTACCGAGTCCCTGGCATGAGGTATCTGTAACCAACTTAAGCTTTGCTGGTTTCTCTTTAGGCGGCATAGTGATGACAGGAGCTTTTACAGTAACGGTGGCTTTCGATTTCCTGAATCTCTTCAACATTTCAGTATCGGGTAGTGTTTCTCTTGTTCTGCGAATGGAAAAATTGGATGTTCTATTGTTCTGCAATAGAGAAAATATTTCAGCCAAAGTGAATACGTAATAATAAAAACAACTGTATAAAAGGATTGTTCGCTGATTTGTATTTATTATATCCATGGTTAAAAACTTAAATTCCCTCTAGGGAGTCACACTCATGCATTTAATAACAAAACAAATTATTGATATTCATTTGATTTGTGAATTAATGTTAATGTATAATCAGAGATTTGGCATATTTCGAAATAAGTGTAGGTAAAATACATTTTAAAACTTTGAAATACGATGAATAATAATATATGGACATTTAAGTTGTATTCGCATCGCAATTCGTTTAAAAAGGAAAATGAAATGATACTTATGCCAATTTACAATTGCAAAGATCGCATCGGAGATTTTAAAATAAAATGAACCGATTAAGAACTTCTCCGAAGATGTGATTGCGATGAGTTGGGGTTCATCGCATCGGAGTATTTCACTCGCATGAATACAATGTTTTAATTCTTCCGCAATGCGATTGCGATAAATCACATCGCATCAGGAGTATGTAAAAGAAAAATACATTTTAAAGTTTATCGAAATGCGATTGCAATTGAGCGCGATCGCATCGGAATTTTACAAAGCAAAAACGAACTTTAAAGAATTCTCTGATTTTCCGATTTGCGATTACTGTTCATATCAAACATTGTTAAATAAAAAGACTTCATATAATATTTTCGATATGATTTAAGGCTTTGTTTTTCATCGGATCGGAAAGTTATTAAAGGTTTGTACACTTTGTAAAATAAAAATATGCAATGTATCTTTTATCAATGAATATTTTATTTCTAAAAAAAAATGATTGGGATTTTTTATAAATCTTTTATTTCTATCTAGAAAGAAAGATAAAAAGGGGTCCTATTTTTAAATGGGATTTATTCTAAAATTTAAAAATGGGGAGGGTTGTTGTACAGTACAAAAATTGGCGATTCACTGGAAGAAACAATTATCTATGAAAAAATGAAATGAACACTATATTTCTAGTAAGTAAAAATTTCTAAAGATAATGAAAACTTATCATAAGATAATTCAAATAAAATCTAACTGTGAAAAAGAATAAAAATCACTTACAATTTCTTTCTAATTCCTTAAAGATGAAAACATTTTTGAGTTATCTAGAGCTTTGATTGGTTGATAATAATAAAATAAGTGGATTTCTTCAAGTTTAGCTTTTGTAATATACTCTATTGTAACAGGCATTGCCTCTGCTGCCAGCAAACGTTCATAGTCTCGACAAGGTTACCTTTTAACCATTAACCATCCATTATCCCATCCAACTAAGATTATGACTCTTTAAAAATAAATTCATAAGACATATTATCTCATGTTTTTGTATTTTTTTTTTTTTAAATTTAAGAACCATTGTTCTGGTTTGGTAGCCAGTTAGCAACAATGCCATTCACTAGTTGTAATTAAACTGAACAAGTTGGCTCGTGATGAGACCTCTTGTCTTACTTTTATAAGCCATTACCCTGTTTTGGTATGCAATATTGGTAATTCCAGTTTTATTACTTCTTATGATCATGGTAAGTAGGCTCTTGATGAGACCTCTTATCTCCTAAATTTTGTCATATAATTTCTTAGAATTACATTCTAAAAAATCACAACCGAAATGGATGGGGTGAAATGGTTGTATCCTTAAGAATAAGTGGATGACAATTTTCAGATTTTTTTGTTTGCTAAAGCTTGAAAAAGACTTTACTTTTTAGAGATAACCTTTCTCTGTTTAATAAACTTATAATGATTTACATTTTATTTAATGTTTCAAAAGATCATGCAAATGTTTTGAACATATTTTCAAAGTTTAACATTTTATTTTAAACTATCCAAAATTGTAATCATTTCTTTGAAAATTCTTATTTACATAAAGTAAGTATTTATAACATTCCTTCTAAGGCAATTTTCTAACAGTAAAAAGTCAATTAAAGACTATTAACAACTTTTATTTGCAAAAATAAATAAAATTGCAAAAAGGAATATGTACAAGTAAGAAGGGGTTACCTCCTTATGAAAAGAATCTTTTTAAGACAAGCCCATTTACAGGAAGAGATTCTCTCTTTCCTGTTAAATCTTGAAGTATGAATGTATATGAGCCTATCTTTTGAGAAATCTGAAATGATCCAAGCCACATTTTCTGAAATTTGGTATGCTTACCTTTTTCTTCATGTGCTTTATTCCATTTCAGAACAAGATCACCAATTGACAAATTTTTTGAGCCGGTGGAACTTGAATCAAAAGAATGTTTTACAAGATGTTGATGTTTTTCATGAATATCTTTTGTTTTTTCTCTATCTTCTTCTAATTTAAGGATTTGATCAAATCTCAACTGAATGGATGAGGAATGATTTTCTTCAATGAATTGCACTAGGGCTAATGATGGAAGAGCTAGATTTGATGGTATCACAACTTCTTTAACATAAACTAAATTGAAAGGTGAAGTTCCTACAAAATCTTTAAGAGTAATACGATCAGCCCATAATTCAAAGATTAAAGATTTGTGCCAATTCTTATGATTTTGATCAATAGTCCTTTTAATGATTTTGATGAGCTTATTGTTAGTGGACTCAGCTAAAACATTACCTTGTGGATAATAATTTGCTGAATATTTCAATTTAAAACCTCTCTTAATTGCAAATTCCAATATACCATTACCAGAAAAATAAGATGCATTGTCAAAAACCAGAGCGTTAGGTACACCAAACCTAGTAATGATGAATTGATCAATGAAATCAACAATTGCATCAGAGTTGGCTACCTTTAGAGGAATTGCTTCTAACCACTTTGTGAAGTAATCTGTTGCTGTGAGGATGTACTTGTGTTGTTTGGAAGAATGAGGAACAATCTTGCCAATAATATCAAGCCCCCATTGCTCAAATGGTTGTTCAATGTTTACTGGCTGCAAAGGAAAAGTTGGCTTCCTCTGTCTTCCACTAGCAGTTTGGTAAATTTTTCATTTTCTCACATAATCATGTGTATCTTTAAAAAAGGTAGGCCAATAATACCCAGCATGGATAATTTTGCGAGCTGTGGTATCACCTCCAAAATGACCTCTTGCTGGTCCATCATGTAATTCCTGCAATACCTTTTTCGCTTAAGTCTTTTCAAGACATCTTAATAGGATTGAATCATAATTTTTTCTGAATAACACATCATCAATGATTTCATATTTAGTAGCCTTCAATATTAAAGCATGTTTATTCTTATAACTGATATTAGAAGGAGCATACCCATTTTTCAAGTAAAATACCAGATCAACATACTGAGATTCAAAATCTGTGATACTTATCTAACTTACTTGAACAAAATTTTCTAGATCTTGATTTTCTTGTATGTTATAAGCTCCTGCTAATAATCTGCAAAAACATTGTCCTCTAACAATCTTTGTTGGTTTAATATCAATATCATATTCTTGCAAAGCTGTCACCCAATTAGCCCTTTTTTCTCCTATTTCTCTTTGAATTAGTAATTGTCTTACTGCAGAGAATGGGAAAATGACATTTGTGTGTGTTTTTAAGAGAAAAGGCCTAAAATATTTGATTGACTTAAATACAACAAAAGCTTGTTTTTCAACATTGGAATAATTCAGCTCAAATCCTTATAGATTTGAGCTAAAGAAAGAAATCGGTGCTTCGATTTGTTGATCATTGAGCTGTGTTAAAACAACAGCATAGGATGTTTCGGTTGCCAAAGTATACATAATAAAATCATTGGAAAAATTGGGAGTATTCAATGCAGGTGCATCAATGATTGCCTTCTTGATTGCATCAAAAGCTTATTTTTATTTATACCCCCATTTGAATACTGAATTTTTCTTAATCATATTCTGCATAGGTAAAAAAATTTGAGAAAAATCTGGAATGAATCTTTTTAGAAAATTAATCTGACCTAAAAATGATTGCATGGACTTTTTATTGTGAGGTAAAGAAACATCAGAAATTTCTTTAACTCTGTCAGGATCAATATATATACCATCTTTTGACACAAAAAACCCTAAGAGTTTTCCTTGATCGAGAGAAAAGAAGGATTTCTTTGGGTTTAAGGAAATACCAAACCTTCTACATCTTTCAAATATTTGCTTAAGATCAAGTAGATGATTGGATCTCTTCTTTGAATAAATTTTTATGTCATCAAGATAAATGAAAACTGATCTATTAATCAGACCCTTAAATGCTATGTCCATGGCTCTCTGGAAAGTAGCTCCTACATTTACTAAACCAAAAGGAATTTTATGATAAGCATAGGTTCCCCATTTGGTTCTGAAAGCGGTTTTCAACCTATCATCTGGATGTACTAAAATTTGATTATACCCTGAAAATCCATCAAGGAATGACATGAGTTCAGAACCAGCTACTTTTTGGAGAATTTTCTCCATGGTTGGCAATGGGAAATTGTCTTTTTGACATGCCTTGTTTAAATTCCTGAAATCAATACAGATTCTAATATCACCTTTTTTCTTCCTAACAGGTACCATATTGGAAACCCAATTGGAATGCCTTACAGGAAAAATGATTTTGGCTTTCAGAAGTTTGTTGAGTTCTGTTTTGATTTGATCCTCAAGATTTGGATGAATCTTTCTTAGCTTCTATTGAACAGGCTTAACTTCAGATAGAATTGGAATTGTGTGTTGAATTATATAAGTATCATAAGTCTTTAAATCCTCATAACTCCAAGCGAAGACATTTTTATATTTAATCAGAAGTTTAATAAAAGCAGATCTTTCTTCTGGAGTTAAATTGAGTCCTAGATTAACATTCTGAGGTTTAGAATCAGAGCCAAGATTGACTAATTCAAACTTCAAAGTTGAAATTTGAATTTTAGCATTAGTAACTTTCTTGAATCTGTCCTTAATATCATAAAGATCCTTCAGTTTAACAACAAATTTAGGGATCGGATTTTCATTATTTCTTGAAGTAATTTGTAGATCCTAATCATCTTCATCAATAATTTGTTCATCATATGATTTCTCAGAAGTGAAGAAATTTAAAATATCTTAATTATGGTAGAATACTCTCCAGTTAGTAATATTATCTGGGATAGATGCGCGAAAAATCAATTCTACTGAAAATATATCAGGACTGCAATCTTCAGCAGGGAGGAGTTTGGACGCAACATTAGCTAACAGGTCAACTGATGTGTTTTGATTTCTAGGAATAGAATAGATATTAAATGCTAGAAATTTAGTGGTAAGGTCTTGTACTAGGGTTTGATAATGTTTGAGATGTCCTGAAAGACAATGAATGGTATTCCTTACTTGTCTTATGACAATTTCGAAATCTCCATATACTTTCAAGTATTTTACATTCAACCCTATAGCCTTATAAAGCCCTTGAATCAAGGCTTCATATTCAACAATATTATTAGTGCACTCAAATTCTAATCTACATGATAGCATGGTTTTCTCTCCGTCTGGATCTATTAAAATGCATCCTACTCCTGCTCCATCACTAAATTTTGATCCATCAAAATATAATGACAAAAATAAAGTTATATCTATAGGTTTATCTACAAATGAATTAGAAATATTAACAATTCTAGAAGAATCAGATTGCGAAAAATTTTCAATTTGAGAAACAAAAGTATTTACAGAAAATGGTGATTGTGGTGCAGTAAAATTTCCAAGAAATGACTCGGCAGAATAACCTCCAAGAATATTATTTTTTAAAGCTACAGGTTCGTTTGGTTGCTCAAATTCAGCTACAGTGTGTGTCATATGTTTTTCTCGCTCGATTTTGATTTGATTTGGTTTCCCTTTGTAGGGAAGCCACATATGTGAAAAATCGGTTGAGATATAACCATTAAGTTTCGCAGACCAGTCTCTGCTTAAGACTAACCCATAGAATTCCGGAATGTCTGCAATTAGAATATCAATTCTTTGGACAATCCTAGGATCGGAAGCTAGTCTAATGGTAACTGAATTGATTTCTCCTACAACTTGAACTTTAGAACGATCCATTGTACAATGTGAAATGCAGACTTCTGTTGGTCAATATTCAATTTAGCACATACTTAAGAAGGGATTATATTAGAGGATGGTCCAGAATCAGTTAAACAATTATGTAGATTCTTATTGTAGATTTCATAAGTCAGCAAAAATGGAGATGTCTGGGAATTTGATCTTTCTCCAATAAGAACTATGTCTGTTGCATCTACTTTGTCTGGTGGCTTACCAGTACCTTTAGCTACTTTAGCTACTACACCACTTGGTAGAGAAGAAATAGGTGTAGCATTTAACTCTTTTAATAGCAGATTTTGTTGATGTTTAAGTTTGCTGAGTTCATGTAATGAGATGTTCGCTCTAGTATTTTTCATGTCCTCAACAATATTGTAATCCATCGGATCTGATACCACCAGAGTCTTAGATGATGATGTGGGAGGATTGGGAGATGATGGCTGATTCTGAGTGGGTAAGGAAGAAGTTATTTTTACAGGATTTTTGTCTTTGGTACTCGGAGTTGTAGTTTTCTTCTTTGGAACAGTTTGAACAGGTTCCGATGTAGATTTCCTCCTTGTACTCACAGGCATAGCTTCTTGTTCCATTTCATTATCTGAATTAGGGAGAATGAAATCCCACATTCCATTTAGTTCAGCTATTTCTTCCCTTTAATCTTCTTCATCCGATACCAAAGAAGTATCTTCCTCTTTTTCATCTTTTGATTCTGCATTGGAGATTGCATTGGGAGGTTTTGATTCAGCTTGATTTCTCTTGAAATTTCTGAATGGTCTTTTTGTAGAAGTCTCTGCTACTTGCTTTTTGATCTCAACCATCTCATTAGACATAGTTTTAAGAACTTTCTGTAAACCCTCCATGTCATATGGATCTCTTGGTGTCTTTTTCTTGGAATCATCTTTAAAAGTGAATTTCTTTGATTTTATTTTCTCAATAGTATTTTTATTATCTAGAGAAATAATTCGTTTTTCAACTGAAATAGCTTCTTTCATATTCTAAGCTAAAGTCAGTTTTGTAGCTCTATCTATGAAAATTGCTATGTTTGAGGGTAAAACATTAATATAACATTCACTTCTAACATGTTCACTAGGTTTAGATGTTTGAGGAATCTTATTCAAGAGTGTATTGAATCGAGAGTTAAAATATTTAATGGGTTCTTTGGGTTGAGTCTTTAAATTGGAGAGATTGTTAATTAGGGTAGCAATTGATCTATCATCTCCATATTTAGTTAAAAATTTCTCTTCAAACATATCCCAATTTGTGATAGAATCAGAAGGTAAGGAAAAGTACCATGATCCTGCTATTCCTTGCAAAGTATAAGGGAATAGCCTGACTACAACATCTTCATGCTCTACTTGATTTAAGTTTATAGCAAGCATAAAGTTATATATATGTTCTTCCGCTTGTATACCAGTATCTGGACTAAAATTTGGGAGCCATTTTTCAGGATGATCAGGTAGATCATGCAAAGGTGCAGCCATATTTACAGCTCCTGGTCTATTCCATGGTCTTTGTGCCATTATTGTGATGATGGTAGAAGAACTAGAAGTGATAAATAGTGTATGAGTAGTAATAGTTGAAGTACTTGAAGAGACAATAGATGTTTGAGCAGATGTAGTTTGGGCAGATGAATTTTGGGCAGATGATGATGAGACTATTGCATTTTTAGGATTTGGAGCTTGGGAAACAGATGATTTAATACGTGATGAAGAACTAGTACCACTTTCTATTTTTGGTGGAGTTTTTCTTGTTTTGAATCTACTAGGTATAGGAAATTCTTTTGGGGAAATCCCAAGTTTTTCACTCTGTGACCTAGTGAGAGGTCTGGAAGAAACAAACTGCGAGGTGACACTACCTTCAGATAATTCCAATTCTTCTAATGATAATGAGAATCCTTGAAATTTATGAACTAAAGCTTCGACTTCAGGGGATTCAGGAGTTGGATTATCTGATTGATCTGAGACTTTGGTAGTGGGTGTTTGAATACTTTTATCAATTTCTTCTCTTGTGATTTGAAATGTGGAAGAAATTGAAGGTGATGAGGGTGATGTGCTCTTAGAATGGCTTTTGGATTTGGATTTATTTTCCATTCATAGCTATGACCCTCCTTCTAGCGCCAAAAATGTTGAAGCCTCGAAAATTTCTGCTTCAAACATTGGGGGATAACCACCCGGTCGGGACCTTAAGACAACTCCTTTTCCATTTGGTGTGGTGGCTCTGACTAGATTTATAGGACCATTTTCCTAGTGATTTAAATGGGTTGGTAATGGAATGATTGGATGGAGGAAAATGGGACTAAATGAATGAAATAAAACAATCTAATCTAATTTAAAACTGATAAAACAATTCTAAAACTAACCCAGGCATCAGAAGTGAATACAACTTTAAATTGTTTCAATTAACCAATAAACATGAAAATGTATTACAACTTAATTGAAATGTGCAGTAACAAATAAAGATAACTCTGTTTAAGAAATTAAATAGGGTTATAATAACATATTGCATTTATCATCATATATCGTTGCATATACTGTAAAATATAAATATTTCTATACACTCAGAAATGATATGTATAAAGAAATATTGTAAAGCTAATACACATAAATGATAGCAATTTAAAAGAGAATATCATATAACATAAGAAACTAACAGTGAATAGATAGAAATACCATATCCATCTTGATATTTTCCAATGCAATCCGATATTCAAATCCAGCAACTTCAATGTAAAATCAACTCCAAGATACAGAAATCCAATTCTTAAAGGAAATTTCGCAGAGAAT
The DNA here is from genome assembly GCA_034641835.2 of Pinus albicaulis. Lineage (NCBI taxonomy): Eukaryota > Viridiplantae > Streptophyta > Pinopsida > Pinales > Pinaceae > Pinus > Pinus albicaulis. The sequence goes on from CM076572.1 coordinate 1,382,330,142, forward strand.
CACCAGATGTGATCCTCTATAAAAATATAGGAGTTAATGGAGTACAGAAATGTAATCTCCAAGTCAAAATATTACAAATTCAGGACCCCTTTCTAAATGCATGAAAGGGGTTTAAATAGATACTTAATAAAACAAAAATAACTAAAACTATTCCTACAATCTATCTAAATTAAAAAATATCTAGAACATAAATGTGATTTTGAGGAACATCGACTCATTGATCATCTGTTGCGGTTGATGTGCGCAGATGGAAGATTTTAAGCATTTCCTTCACTTCTTCAGGATGACTAAGCTTTGAGTGCAACCGCCCTGTATATGTGGCATCGAAGAATTTTGGAATGATGCAATCGATGGCATTTGAAAGAAATTTTATTGTTGTTTGTTGACTATGTGGCTTGATAAGATAAGTCCACATTGTATCCCATGATATTCCTTGTAGTTTGCCAATTTGCTGATTTTTATTAATTATCTGTTGTTTCCATCTGTGATCAGTTTATTTCACCCTAGGTAATTGGCCGGGACTACAATTTGCAATTAAATTGATTGCATATAAGTTATCATTCAACAACTTTGTTACATTGTTCATTATGCCTCTAACTCTGGATGTGGCTCTTTCTGCTTTGATCAAACGATGTTCCCATTCTACAAAAATAATTTCTTTATGTCTCTCCATAATCTTGGGAAGATATGCTTTTCTCCCTGATTCTGAGTCTTTCCATAAAATAAATTCAGAGATCTTTTCATAAGCTTCATCAAATTCAATTTTAAGAGTGACTCCATCATCTACCAAGGAAGATGTTATTTTACATATGGATTCTGCTTTTGCAATCTTTAGACAAAATTCATATAATTGTTGAGACAATAATTTGTTTGTCTCCAAGGCTTCATTTTTGAATTGATTCAGACTAGGATAATTCTTAAACTTGTCTAATTTAGATCGAAACATCTTCTCTTGCTCAATCTTCGAAGTCTGCTCATTTTGTAGAAGAGCTTGTAATTTTACTATTTCTTGATTTAGCTGTTGTTGCTTTTCTAGGGTCTGCTGATCAATCTTCTCTTTTTCAATAGCTAGTTGCTCTTCTAATTGTTTAGATTTGAGCTCTCCATCCTGTAATTGGTGTTCTAACTGAATGATCTTCTGTTGGTTTTCTGCAATTTGTTCTTCTAACATGGATATTTGCACATCCTTTTGCTTCATCAACTATGTAACTTCAGAGGCTTTATCTATAGTAGCAACACTATAGGCACCTGCATACTGGGATAATTTTGTGATATCTTCAGATGGATTCACCTGAACATTCTTATAAACAATATTCATGAATTCTCCCTGTGATGCCAAAAGTGCATCTTGATCAGTTCTCCTCCTTTTCCTCTATTTTCCTACAACAACCCTATGCTTAGGACTATAAAATATATCCAAAGGAGGAATTTCTTCTATTTTCAACATGATCTCACCTGTGGGATTCTCAGGGATGATTTCTACATCCTGGTCTTTTGGATCATCAACTTGGGAAGTGTTCTGTTGTCCTATTTGTTGGGCAAATTGTTCATATTGGCTCAACAAATGAGGAGAAACAATAAGTTTGGTAGCTTCTTCTCCTCCAAGTTGAGAATTTGTACTATTTTTTATATCACTTTTAAGTGCCTATTCAGTATTTTTATTGTCTGTGCCTCATTTTTCAATATGCACATTGGCATCAGTACCTGTGCTTTATTTTCTTGCTTGGGCCGAAGACTACTATACATCAATCTTAGCAGCTGTTTCTATATTTTCAGTGTCAGCTTTGCTGCTAATATCTTTCTTTTCTAAAACAGGATTAGTTCCTATTACTTCTTTGCCAGATGTAATTCCTGTATCTTTCTGTTGTGATTCACATCCCTGTGTAGAAACTCTCATTTGATCTAGAGGAACTTTGAGTAACCTCTGACTTCTAAATAACAAAAATTTATTCATTTCTTCGGCCTGAAGTTTGGACTTGGCCAAATCAAAAACTTGGGACATTTTATCTATAGAAACAAATAAATCATCAAAGACATTTGGTTCATGTTCGAACCGAGCTATTGAAACAGAGGTAGTAAAATCATATGCCACCTTCTTGGGATCATTTTGTCTTCCAGGAATTGTTGAAAGTTTAAGATCGATTAACTTAACAACTTATTTTTCAGCATGGACAAAATTGCTGAGAGTATAGTCACCACATTTAAAAGGAAAAGTAGGCCACATAAGCTTCTTGCTATTCTTTAAATTTCTAGACATGCCTTCTACTGTCAGCTGATAAGAAATTTCCTGTGCTAACAGTTTGTCTGGAACATACAAGGGAAGGATGTGTGGCTCTACAATACTTTAAAAAACTTTGATATATGTGAACTTTTCCTCCCCGAACCAATCTCCAATAGAGGATAAATTAACTCTAGCTTTGTTGGAAAGTATAGGAGGGAATCGGCCAAAAATGATTTGGTAAATTGGAATAAGAAAACCATGACAGACTATGTAAACATGACTTCTGAAATGCCCCTTCCATAAGAACTTGTGATATATATGAATTGGAACCGTTTCTTTAGGAGTCCATTTCCATCCTAATAAGGGGAATTCAGAATTGAAATAAATGGCATCTAGGATATAAGCATAAAAATAAAAAGGAGTGGAATTTCCTGAATTTTTGTCTTTCCTATACTCAAGAATTCTGTTGGCTATCTTATCAGACAGAATGACAACCCAATCCATTATCTTAGAATTAATAGCAGAATGTATCAATGGAACCATTTGAATGGAAAACCTAGCCGAGTTATCATTACCAAACAATATACACATCATTGATGCGGCATAACAATATGGAGGCAAAAGAGACTCCATAGAGTACATACCTGATGCCTCGTGTCTGTTCTTTTCAGGAGAACTTATCCATTCTCTAATTGGTTCTGACTGATTTTAGTTATTCGCAGCAAATTCTTTGATAAACTCTTTGTTATAAATCTTCTGTGGGTCAGGAAGGTGGTACATTGCTTTGATGTCTTTTGGTTTGAATGACCCTAATATTGTTCCAAATGCAGAAACAAAAGTTCTGTCTTTGATAGCCACATTGTCAATTAACCATCTAATAACATCATAATATGGGAAATTGTTTGTCGGAGCTGCAACTCGGTGCAGAAATGAGTTTGCTAATGCACCAAGAGGACTTTCAGAATCAGAGTCTGAGTTGGCTTCGTCAGGAACTGTGGCTTTAGATTCGACGACTCTAGGGTTTTCATTTTCTAGTAGATTGTAAACATTCTCCCACGTCATTTTACCGAGTCCCTGGCATGAGGTATCTGTAACCAGCTTAAGCTTTGCTGGTTTCTCTTTAGGCGGCATAGTGATGATAAGAGCTTTTGCAGCAATGGTGGCTTTCAATTTCCTGAATCTCTTCGACATTTTAGTATCAGGCAGTGTTTCTCTTGTTCTGCGAATAGAAAAATTGGATGTTCTATTGTTCTGCAATAGAGAAAAGCTTTTAGCCAAAGTGAATACGTAATAATGAAAAAAACTGTACAAAAGGATTGTTCGCTGATTTGTATTTATTATATCCGTGGTTAAAAACTTAAATGCCCTCTAGGGAGTCACACTCAAGCATTTAATAACAAAACAAATTATTGATATTCGTTTGATTTGTGAATTAATGTTAACGTACAATCGGAGATTTGGCATATTTTGAAATAAGTGTAGGTAAAATACCTTTTAAAACTTTGAAATACAATGAATAATAATATATGAACATTTAAGTTGTATTCGCATCGCAATTCGTTTAAAAAGGAAAATGAAATAAGACTTATGCCAATTTCCGATTGCGAAGATCGCATCGTAGATTTTTGAATAAAATGAACCATTTAAGAACTTCTCCGAAAATGCGATTGCGATGAGGTGGGGTCCGTCGCATTGGAGTCTTTCACTCGCATGAATACAATGTTTTAATTCTTCTGCAATGCGATTGCGATGAATTACATCGCATCGGGAGTATGTAAAAGAAACATACATTTTAAAGTTTATCGAAATGCGATTGCGATTGAGCGCGATCGCATCGGAATTTTACAAAGCAAAAAAAACTTTAAAGAACTCTTCGATTTTCCGATTTGTGATTACTTTTCATATCGAACATTGTTAAATAAAAAGACTTCATATAATATTTTCGATATGATTTAAGGCTTTGTTTTTCATCGGATCGAAAAGTTATTAAAGGTTTTTACACTTTGTAAAACAAAATTATGCAATGTATCTTTTATCAATGAATATTTTATTTCTAAAAAAAAGGATTTTGATTTTTTCTAAATCTTTTATTTCTATCTAGAAAGAAAGATAAATAGGGGTCCTAATTTTAAATGGGATTTATTCTAAAATTTAAAAATGGGGAGGGTTGTTGTACAGTACAACAGTACCATAAGGAATCATTTTTCCAACTAAATGTATTAGATGTACTAGGATCTTGCTACAAATTTTGAATGACTGTCCACACTTCTTCGTCCTTCTTCCATTCATCTCTTGCTTCGGTTATCCAATCTGGTTGGATAATAGAAATGGCACAAATCAATGCTTCCACGTCTTTATTCTTTCGTGAGAGTGCATCTGCAACAACATTTGGCTTCCCTTTTTTGTAGATTATTTCAAAGTCATAACCCAACATCTTTGTGACCCATTTTTGCTGCTCTTCTGAAGATATTCTTTGTTCCAAAAAGTGTTTAAGACTATCATGATCAGTTTTTACCTTGAAGTGTCTTCCCATTAGGTAAGTTCGCCATTTCTTTAGTGCATGTAGTATTGCTAACATTTCCTTCTCATAAATAGGTTTCTTTAAATACTTTCCTTTGATTGGACGACTTTCAAAAGCAATGGGTCTTCCTTCCTGCATTAAAACTGCACCAATTCCATTTCCTGAGGCATCACATTCCACAATAAAGGTTTTGTGAAGTCTGGCGTAGCTAAGACCGGTGCTAGGCACATTGCCTCTTTAAGATGTTCAAAGGCCTTAGTTGCTTCAGGAGTCCATGAAAATGCATCTTTCTTCAATAATGTTGTTAGAGGTGCTGCTATTCTCCCATAATTCTTAACAAACTTGCGATAATACCCTGTTAACTCGAGAAATCCACGCAACTGCTTTATGGCTGTGGGGACTTTCCATTCCTTAATGGCTTTAATTTTGTTAGGGTCTACCTTAACACCCTCGTGGGATACAATATGACCCAGATATTCCACCTCTTGTACTCCAAAGAAACATTTGGATGTTTTTGCATATAATTTTTTCTCCTGCAATAGTTTGAGCACCCTATCAACTTGTTGAACATGATCCTTCCAAGACATGTTGTAGATTAGTATATCATCAAAAAATACTAGCACAAATTTTCTAAGGGAGGGTTTGAAAATGGAATTCATCAACCCTTGAAATGTAGAAGGTGCATTGGTAATGCCAAAAGGCATGATCAAAAATTCGTAATGACCCTCATGAGTTCAAAATACTGTTTTCGGAATATCTTCAGTCTTCATTCTAATTTGATGATATCTTGAACGAAGATCCAACTTGGTAAAATAAATTGCTCCATGTAATTCATCCAATAATTCATCAATCACAGGAATGGGAAATTTATATTTAATGGTGAGCTTATTGAGCTCCCTATAATCGGGACACATGCGCCATGATCCATCCTTCTTGTGTACAAATACTACAGGAGTAGAGAAAGAACTTTGACTAGGTTGAATTATACCTGCCTCTAACATTTCTGCAATCATACGTTTAATTTCGCTCTTTTGGACATAAGGATATCTATAAGGCCTGATGTTTGGAGGAAAACTTCCTGGAATCAAATGAATAGCATGATCATGATCACGAATATGTGGGAGTCCTTTGGGAGTTTCAAAAACCTTGGAATGATTGTCCAAGACTTTTTGAAGATCTGCATAAATAGATGATTTTGATGTTAGAACTTCTAGTGAGCATAATTGTGCAATTATGCCTCGTTGTTCTTTCTTTAGAAGCTTTGTCATGACATTAGAGCTTATTATCTTTCTCGGCTTCCCTGCAATACCCCGTAATTCGACTTCCTTTCCTTTTGAAAAAAATTTCAAGTAAAGTTCTTGAAAATTAAAAGCTACCGTTCCCAAAGATTGTAACCATTGTACTCCTAGTACAACATCAGCACCTCCCATAGGAATGGAAAGCGTTGGAATATTCAATACATATTCCCCCATGGTTAGCTTGATATTATGGCATTTTCCAGAGCAATTTATAGTTTCTCCATTTACAACCATCACTTGACATTCTGGTGCTGGGTATAGGAAACAATTCAATTCCTTGGCTACCTTACAATGAATAAAATTATGGGTACTACCTAAATCAATCAACACTATTACCTTTTTCTTCTTGATATGTCCTTCTATCTTGAGGGTTTGAGGAGTGGTAATTCCTACCAATGCATTACAAAATATGGTTAGACTCATTTCTTCCTCTTCTAGGGTTGGTTCCTGGTGTATATCCTCTTCTTGTTCATTTTCTTCTTCCTCTTCATAATCTATGTAAAATAATTTCTTCTCAGCACACTTATGACATTTAGTGTATTTTCTATCTTAACTGTAGCAAAGCCTTTTTGCTCTTTTTTCTTCCTATTGTTGTGGTGTCAACCTTGTAGGCTGTTGAAATCTAGGAGTAGCAACACTTCCCTTTTTATAGAAGTGAGTGGTAGGCTTCCTTGTCGCCATAATTTTACATTCAATTTTTATTACCAACTTGAATGCCTTCTCCAATGAATCAGGTTCCAAAACACAAACTTCATGTTGGATGTTATCCTTTAAAGTACCTATGAAGAGATCAATCTTGTGTTCCTCTGGAATATCGGTTACCCTTATATTCAATTATTGGAAGTCCTGAATGTGCTCCCCTGCTAAACCCTTTTGTTTTAGATTTATCAATTGGCTAAAGAAGGTGTTTCTCCTTGTATCTTCATAATGTGCTATCATTTCCTCCGTAAAAATTAACCAAGTGACAATTCTTTTACGGGAGCAAAGCCATCGATACCATACAAATGTATTTTGTTCTAAATTTAAAGTAGCAATGCGTACCTTTTGTGTGTTTTTCACATTATTGAGATCAAAATATTTCTCCATATGTAGTATTCATATTACAGGATCCTTTCCATCAAACTTCCTCATATCCATTTTTGGACTATGATGGTTCTTCCCGCCAACATTAGAGTTTATGAAATCACGATTAGAATTTATTTCCACCATGAGTTTCCTCTACTATCTTTTCACCATTAGGAAACATTGTTTGTATCAACATTTTCAAACCTTCCATGTCTGCTTTTAGATCATTCTTCATGTTTTCCATTTTTTCATTGATCTTAGCTTCCATGTCATCCATCTTAGATTCCATGCCAGCTTCCATGCCATCTATCTTAGCTTCCATGTCATTCTTCAAACCATCCATCTTAGATTCCACAACTTTCTTCAAACCATCCATCTTAGTTTCCACGCCTTTCTTCAAAACTTCCATGTCATTTTTGTTGCTCTTTGCGAGAGCGAAATTTGTTGCACTTGATCTTGTAAATTTGATATGTCATGTTGCCATTCTTCGTCTTCATGAGTCATAGTAGAGCCTTATAAAGGATTAATGGGTGTTGAATTCTTTTTAGGGGCCATTTTAGAATATAATACTGATATATATTCTACAATATGCCCTTGGAATCAATTCAACTTGATTCTTCAAACAAGACTTATGCAATTCGGGAAAAAAAATATACACACCTTTTACTTTATTTTGAGGAGCTCTATATTGAAATTGAATTATCTCTGTAATTGTAGACCCTCAATATCTAAAATTCAGCCTTGTAGTATCCCTCTAAAGCTTCTTTCAAATGTCATAGGTCTGAAATGATTTGGATTCTTCAAGGAAAATTTATGTCCAATCTCCCATAATGACCCAATTATGGATTGGTTCAGTTGAGTGAAATTGTACGACTTACCACGTTTCACTGTTTCCTCCTTTGGCTCTGAAATTGATAGAAAAGAAAATAAATTCAGTATAATTGCAGCCACTTTTTACAGCATTCCAATCCGATGCTCAAAGAGAGAGTTATGAAGATTTTCCCACGATAACCTTTTTGAGATGAAATTCGGGAGCCTGAAAAGACCTAACTTCCACAGATCATATCTCCGAAACTGTTGCGAACCAAGCTTTGAAATTTTGCGATGATTTTCCTTAGGATTTATGCTTCAGTCTCTAAATATTTTAGCGTCTGAAACTTCATAGAAAAAAGGTTATAGCACAAATTTCATGATGACCTGTTTAGGTTAAATTCAGGAGCATGCAAAAAGCCCTAACTTCCACAGATCATATCTTTGAAACTGTTGCAAACCAAGCTCTGAAATTATGTGAAGATGTTCCTCAGGATTTCGGCTTCACACTCTAAAAATTTCAACTTCTGAACCTTCATAGAAAAAATTTATAGCGAAAATTCCACGATGACTGGTTTGGAGCAGCGAAAACCCTAGAATCCAAAGCTCTGATACCAAATGTTGTGAAACCAGCTCCAAAAATTGAAGAAAAGAGATATCAACACCTTAGAAATAATCCACTTCGAGGGGGAAACCTCCAATACATTACATGAATGAACAACTCTTGGATGATACAAATTACAAAAACTCCTTTATATATATAGGAGTCCATGGGGCCACAATGTAATCCTAGTGGGGCCACAATGTAATCCTAGCCAACCTAGCAATAATAATTTAAGGGCACAATAATAACAATATGGGGGTTACAAGGGTACAATAATAACAATAAGGGGGTTACATTAACATCAATAAGGGACTATACTAGTAATATAGGGACCTAACATGCCCCTCTCCTTCAAAAAAGTGTTGTCCTCAATGCTTGAGTCGAAATGGGTGCTTCTATATAAAATTCTCATCCTCCCATGTAGAATCTTCAGTGGGTAAGTTCTTCCACATGATGAGATACTTTGAAATTGATCGATTCCGTAGCTGTCGAGTTCTGGATTTTGTGACTGCTTCAGGTTCCAATATGATTTTTCCTTCCTAATCAAGTTCTGGCAATATTGTTTGAACTTGAAGATTTTCACTTATAACCTTATTTAAGCATGAAACATGGAAAATTGGATGCACTAGTGAAGAAGCAGGAAGCTCCAATTTTTACGCCATAGTACCAATCTTTTGCAACACCTTGTAAGGACCATAGTACATTGGCGATAATTTATTATCCTTCTTAGCTTGCTTGAGGGACATTTGTTTGTATGGTTGTAGCCGTAAAAATACCCAGTCTCCTACATCAAAACTTCTCTTATTGCGATGTTGATCTTCTTGTTGTTTATTCGATTTTGTGCCAAATTCAGGTTGTCCTTTAAGATTTGGAGAAATTCTTGTTGATGCTCGATGTGATCTTCCACTGCTTGAACCTTCAAATTTTCTCTTAAAGATGATGTGATGGATGGTGGATGATATCCATAAAGTGCCATAAATGGGATCATTTTTGCTGCAACATGGAAGGAAGTGTGATACCACCATTCAGCGAGAGGTAACCACTTGTCCCATTGTGTTTGTTTATCAGATAAAAAAAAATGAAGATATCCTTCCAAACATTTATTTACTATCTCAGTTTGACCATCGGATTGAGGATGATAAGATGAGCTATGAGCTAATTGAGTACCCAAACAAGAAAATAACTATGTCCAAAAATTTCCAGTAAAAATGGGATCTTTGTCGCTCACAATAACTAAGTTTCCATGTGCGCTTTTGAATTATCTTAAAATGTAGTAGAAATTCTGCTGCTTTAAATAGATGAGATAATGCACAAAAGTGTGCATACTTGGCAAGTCTATCAACTACCACCATGATGACATTCTTTCCTTCGGACTTAGGTAAACCTGTGATAAAATCCATTGAAATCTCCTCCCAACGTTGACTTGGAATGGATAAAGGTTGTAGAAGTCCCGGGGTCTTAATTGTTTCCACTTTATTCTGCTGGCAAACCAAACATTCCGCAACAAACTTTTGAATATCAGATTGAAGACCGTAAAAGAATTCTTTTCTTCTACGTGTGGTATAGTTTTTTGAAAATCTGCGACTATATCCTCCTAGGAGAAATTCCTCCATTCCAAAGATAGTTTGTTTTAGTTAAAGATTATTACACAAAGACTATGTGATATTTATTTTATAAAGAGATATTTCTAGGCAAATACTATCTGAATCTGCTAGGATCTTGCTGCAACTTTTGAATGAGTGTGCACACTTCTTCTTCCTTCTTCCATTCATCTCTTGCTTTGGTTATCCAATCTGGCTGGATAATAGAAATGAAAAAAAGCAATGCTTCCACCTCTTCATTCTTTCTTGAGAGCTCATTTGCAACAAAATTTAGCTTCACTTTTTTGTAGATGATTTCAAAGTCATAACCCAACATCTTTGTGACCCATTTTTGCTACTCTTATGAAGATATTCTTTGTTCCAAAATTTTTTTAAGAGTATCATTATCAGTTTTTACCTTGAAGTGTCTTCCCATTAGGTAAGTTCTCCATTTCTTTAGTGCATGCAGTATTGCTAACATTTCCTTCTCATAAATAGGTTTCTATAAATACTTTCCTTTGATTGGACAAGTTTCAAAAGCAATGGGTCTTCCTTATTGCATTAAAACAACACCAATTCCATTTCCTGGGACATCACATTCCACAATAAAGGTTTTTGTTAAGTGTGGCGTAGCTAAGACCGGTGCTAGGCACATTGCCTCTTTAAGATGTTCAAAGGCCTTAGTTGCTTCAGGAGTCCATAAAAATGCATCTTTCTTCAATAATGTTGTTAGAGGTACTGCTATTCTCCCATAATTCTTAAAAAACTTGCGATAATACCCCATTAACCCGAGAAATCCTCGCAACTGCTTTATGGTCGTGGGGAATTTCCATTCCTTAATGGCTTTAATTTTGTTAGGGTCTACCTTAACACCATCGTGAGATACAATATGACCCATATATTCCACCTCTTGTACTCCAAAGAAACATTTGGATGTTTTTGCATATAATTGTTTCTCCTGCAATAGTTTGAGCACCCTGTCAACGTGTTGAACATGATCCTTCCAAGACCTGTTGTAGATTAGTATATCATAAAAAAATACTAGCACAAATTTTCTAAGGAAGGGTTTGAAAATAGAATTCATCAACCCTTGAAATGTAGAAGTTGCATTGGTAAGGCCAAAATTCATGACAAAAAATTCATAATGACCCTCATGAGTTCGAAATGTTGTTTTTGGAATATCTTCAGTCGTCATTCTAATTTGATGATATCCTGAACGAAGATCCAACTTGGTAAAATAAATTGCTCCATGTAATTCATCCAATAATTCATCAATCACAGGAATGGGAAATTTGTCTTTAATGGTGAGCTTATTGAGCTCCCTATAATCCGGACACATTCGCCATGATCCATTCTTCTTGTGTACCAATACTACAGGAGTAGAGAAAGAACTTTGACTAGGTTGAATTATACCCGCCTCTAACATTTCTGCAATCATACGTTCAATTTCGCTCTTTTGGACGTAAGGATATCTATAAGGCCTGATGTTTGGAGGAACACTTCCTGGAATCAAATGAATAGCATGATCTTGATCATGAATAGGTGGGAGTCCTTTGGGAGTTTCAAACACCTTGGAATGATTGTCCAAGACTTGTTGGAGATCTGCAGAAATAGATGATTTTGATGTCGGAACTTCTAGTGAGCATAATTGTGCAATTACGCCTCGTTGTTCTTTCTTTAGAAGCTTTGCCATGACATTAGAGCTTATTATCCTTCCTGGCTTCCCTTCAATACCCCGTAATTCGACTTCCTTTCCTTCTGAAAAAAATTTCAAGAAAAGTTCTTGAAAATTAAAAGCTACCATCCCCAAAGATTGTAACCATTGTACTCTAGTACAACATCAGCACCTCCCATAGGAATGGAAAGCATTGGACTATTCAATACATATTCCCCCATGGTTAGCTTGATATTATGGCATTTTCTAGAGCAATTTATAGTTCCTCCATTTGCAACAATCACTTGACATTCTGGTGCTGGGTATAGGAAACAATTCAATTCCTTGGCTACCTTACAATGAATAAAATTATGGGTACTACATGAATCAATCAACACTATTACCTTTTTCTTCTTGATATGTCCTTCTATCTTGAGAGTTTGAGGAGTGGTAATTCCTGCCAATGCATTACATGATATGGTCAGACTCATTTCTTCCTCTTCTAGGGTTGGTTCGTGGTGTATATCCTCTTCTTGTTCATTTTATTCTTCGTCTTCACAATCTGTGTACAATAATTTATTCTCAGCACACTTATGACCTTTAGTGTATTTTCTATCACAACTGTAGAAAAGCCCTTCTGCTCTTTTTTCTTCCAATTGTTGTGGTGTCAACCTTGTAGGTTGTTGAAATCTAGGAGTAGCAACACTTCCCTCTTTATAGAAGTAAGTGGTAGGCTTCCTTGTCACCATAATTTTACATTAAATTTTTCTTACCAACCTGAATGCATTCTCCAATGAATCAGGTTCCAAAACGCGAACTTCATGTTGGATGTTATCCTTTAAAGTACCTATGAAGATATCAATCCCGTGTTCCTCTAGAATATCAATTACCCTTATATTCAATTTTTGGAAGGCCTCAATGTGCTCGCCACTAAACCCTTTTGTTTTAGATTTATCAATTGGCTAAAGAAGGCATTGCTCCTTGTATCCTCATAATGTGCTATCATTTCCTCCGTAAAAATTAACCAAGTGATAATTTTTTTACGGGAGAAAAGCCATCGATACCATACAAATGTATTTTGTTCTAAATGTAAAGTTGCAATGCTTACCTTTTGTGTGTTTTGCACATTATTGAGATCAAAATATTGCTACATCTATAATATCCATGTTGCAGGATCCTTTCCATCAAAATTCCTCATTTCCATTTTTGGAATATGGTGGTTCTTCCTGCCAACATTAGAGTTTGTGAAATCACGATTAGCATTTATTTTGTTCTCATCATGAGTTTCCTCTACTATCTTTTCACCATTAGGAAACATTTGTTGTATCAACTTTTTCAAACCTTCCATGTTTTCTTTTATATCATTCTTCATGTTTTCCATTTTTTCATCGATCTTAGCTTCCATGTCATCCATCTTAGATTCCATGCCAGCTTCTATGTTGTCTATCTTAGCTTCCATGCCATTCTTCAAACCATCCATCTTAGATTCCACGCCTTTCTTCAAACCATCCAACTTAGTTTCCACACCTATCTTCAAAACTTCCATGTCATTTTTTGTTGCTCTTTGCGAGAGCGAAATTTGTCGCACTTACTCTTGCAAATTTGATAGGTCAAGTTTCCATTATTCATCTTCATGAGTCATAGTACAGCCTTCTAAAGGCTTAATGGGTGTTGAATTATTTTTAGGGGCCATTTTAGAATCTAATACTGATATATATTCTAAAATATGCCCTTGGAATCAATTCAACTTGATTCTTCAAACAAAACTTATGCAATTCGGGAAAAAAAATATACACACCTTTTACTTTCTTTTGAGGAGCTCTATATTTAAATTGAATTATATCTGTAATTGTAGATCCTCAATATCTAAAATTTATCCTTGTAGTATCCCTCTGAAGCTTCTTTCAAATGTCAAAGGTCTGACCTGATTTGGATTCTTCAAGGCAAATTTATGTCCAATCTCCCACAATGACCCAATTATGGACTGGTTCAATAGAGCGAACTTGTATGACTTGCCACATGTCAATGCTTCCTCCTTTGGCTCTGAAATTGATAGAAAAGAAAATAAAGTCCGTAGTACTTGTGGCCATTTTTTACAACATTCCAATTCGATGCTCAGAGAGAGAGTTATGAAGATTTTCCCACGATAACCTCTTTGAGATGAAATTTGGGAGCCTGCAAAGACCTAACTTCCACAGATCATATCTCCGAAACTATTGCGAACCAAGCTTTGAAATTTTGCAATGATGTTCACCAGGATTTCAGCATGGCTCTCTAAATATTTAAGCTTCTGAAACTTCGCAGAAAAAAATTTATAGTGCAAATTCCGCGATGACTTGTTTAGGTTAAATTCAGGAGCCTGCAAAAAGCCCTAACTTCCACAGATCCTATCTCTGAAACTATTGCAAACCAAGCTCTGAAATTATGCGACGATGTTCCTCAAGATTTCGGCTTCGCACTCTAAACATTTTAGCTTCTGAACCTTCGTAGAAAACATTTTATAGCGAAAATGCCACGATGACAGGTTTGGAGCAGTGAAAACCCTAGAATCCAAAGCTATGATTCCAAATGTTGTGAAACCAACTCCAAAAATAGAAGAAAAGAGATATCAATGCCTTGTAAATAAGCGACTTTGAGGGGGAAACCTCCAATACATTACATGAATGAACAATTCTTGGATGATACAAATTACAAAAACTCGTTTCTATATATAGGAGTCCATGGGGCCACAATGTAATCCTAGTGGGGCCACAATGTAATCCTAACTGACCTAACAATAATAATTTATGGGCACAATAATAACAATATGGGGGTTACAAGGGTACAATAATAACAATAAGGGGGTTACACTAACAACAATAAGGGACTATACTAGTAATATAGGTACCTAACATGCCCCTCTCCTTCAAAAAAGAGTTGTCCTCAACGCTTGAGTAGATCTGGGTGCTTCTGTCTAAAATTTTCATCCTCCCATGTAGAATCTTCAATGGGTAAGTTCTTCCACTTGATGAGATACTCTGAAATTGATTGATTCCGTAGCTGTCAAGTTCTGGTTTCCGTGACCGCTTCAGGTTCCAATATGATTTTTCCTTCCTCATCAAGTTCTGGCAATATTGTTTGAACTGGAAGATTTTCACATATAACCTTCTTTAAGCATGAAACATGGAAAATTGGAAGCACTCGTGAAGAAGCAGGAAGCTCCAATTTGTTTTCCATAGTACCATATTTTGCAACACCTTGTAAGGACCATAGTACTTTGGTGATAATTTATTATCCTTCTTAGCTTGCTTGAGGGACATTTGTTTGTATGTTTGTAGCTGTAAAAATACCCAGTCTCCTACATCAAAAATTCTCTTGCTGTGATGTTGATCAGCTTGTTGTTTCATTCGATTTTGTGCCAAATTCAGGTTGTCCTTTAAGAGTTGGATAACTTCTTGTTGATGCTCGATGTGATCTTCCACTGCTTGAACCTTCAAATTTTCTCTTAAAGATGATGTGATGGATGGTGGATGGTATCCATAAAGTGTCATAAATGGGGTCATTTTTACTGCAGTATGGAAGGAAGTGTTATACCACCATTCAGCGAGAGGTAACCAATTGACCCATTGTTTTTGTTTATCAGATACAAAACAATGAAGATATCCTTCCAAACATTTATTTAATATCTCAGTCTGACCATTGGATTGAGGATGATAAGATGAGCTATGAGCTAATTGAGTACCCAAACAATAAAATAACTCCGTCTAAAAATTGCCAGTAAAAATGGGATCTCTATCACTCACAATATCCCTTGGGTTTCCATGTAGCTTTTGAATTGTGTCCATACATGTAGTAGAAACTGTACTTGCTTTAAATGGATGAGATAATGCACAAAAGTGTGCATACTTGGTAAGTCTATCAACTACCACCATGATGACACTCTTTTCATCGGACTTAGGTAAATCTGTGATAAAATCCATTGAAGTATCCTCCCAACGTTGACTTGGAATGGATAAAGGTTGTATAAGACCCGGGGTCTTAATTGTCTCAACTTTACTCTGCTGACAAACCAAACATTCCACCACAAACATTTGAATATCAGATTTAAGGCCATCCTAAAAAAATTCTTTCTTCACCCTGTGGTAAGTTTTTAAAAATCCTAAGTGTCCTCCTAAAGGAGAAGTGTGCAATTCCAAAAGAATCTTTTTGTTTTAGTTGGGAATTCTTATAAAGATATAAGCGATCTTTGTACCATAAGGAATCATTTTCCAAACTAAATGTATCAGATGTACTAGGATATTTCTGCAACTTTTGAATGAGTGTCCACACTTCTTCGTCCTTCTTCCATTCATCTCTTGCTTCGGATATCCAATCTGGTTGGATAATAGAAATGGCACAAAGCAATGCTTCCACCTCTTCAGTCTTTCTTGAGAGTGCATCTGCAACAACATTTAGCATCCCTTTTTTGTAGATTATTTCAAAGTCATAACCCAACATCTTTGTGACCCATTTTTGCTGCTCTTCTGAAGATAGTCTTTTTTCCAAAAAGTGTTTATGACTATCATGATCAGTTTTTACCTTGAAGTGTCTTCCCATTAGGTAAGTTCTCCATTTATTTAGTGCATGCAATATTGCTAACATTTCCTTCTCATAAATAGGTTTCTGTAAATACTTTCCTTTGATTGGATGACTTTAAAAAGCAACGGGTCTTCCTTCTTGCATTAAACAACACCAATTCCATTTCCTAAGGCATCACATTTCACAATAAATGTTTTTGTGAATTCTGGCGTAGCTAAGACCGTTGCTAGGCACATTGCCTCTTTAGGATGTTCAAAGGCCTTAGTTTCTTCAGGAGTCCATGAAAATGCATCTTTCTTTAATAATGTTGTTATAGGTGCTGCTATTCTCTCATAATTCTTAACAAACTTGCGATAATACCTTGTTAACTCGAGAAATCCTCGCAACTGCTTTATGGTTGTGGGGACTTTCCATTCCTTAATGGCTTTAATTTTTTTAGGGTCTACCTTAACACCCTCGTGAGATACAATATGACCCAGATATTCCACCTTTGTACTCCAAAGAAACATTTGGATTTTTTTGCATATAATTGTTTCTCCTGCAATGGTTTGAGCACCTTGTCAACATGTTGAACATGATCCTTCCAAGACTTGCTGTAGATTAGTATATCATCAAAAAATATTAGCACAAATTTTCTAAGGAAGGGTTTGAAAATAGAATTCATCAACCCTTGAAATGTAGAAGGTGCATTGTTAAGGCCAAAAGTCATGACCAAAAATTCATTATGACCCTCATGAGTTTGAAATGTTGTTTTTGGAATATTTTCAGTTTTCATTCTAATTTGATGATATCCTGAATGAAGATCCAACTTGGTAAAATAAATTGCTCCATGTAATTCATCCAATAATTCATTAATCACAGGAATGGGAAATTCATCTTTAATGGAGAGCTTATTGAGTTCCCTATAATTGGGACACATGCGCCATAATCCATCCTTCTTGTGTACCAATACTACAGGAGTAGAGAAAGAACTTTGACTAGTTTGAATTATACCCTCCTCTAACATTTCTACAATCATACGTTCAATTTTGCTCTTTTGGACATAAGGATATCTATAAGGCCTGATGTTTAGAGGAACACTTCCTGGAATCAAATGGATAGCATGATCATGATCACGAATATCTGGGAGTCCTTTGGGAGTTTCAAAAACCTTGGAATGATTGTCCAAAACTTTTTGGAGATCTGCATAAATAGATGATTTTGATGTTGGAGCTTCTAGTGAGCATAATTATGAAATTATGCTTCTTGTTCTTTCTTTAGAAGCTTCGTCATGACATTAGAGCTTATTTTCTTTCCCGGCTTCCCTGCAATACCCCGTAATTCGACTTCCTTTCCTTTTGAAAAAATTTCAAGAAATGTTCTTGAAAATTAAAAGCTCCCATCCCCAAAGATTTTAACCATTGTACTCCTAGTACAACATCAACACCTCCCATAGGAATGGAAATCATTGGAATATTAAATACATATTCCCCCATGGTTAGCTTGATATTATGGAATTTTTGAGAGCAATTTATAGTTCCTCCATTTGCAACCATCACTTGGCATTCTGGTGCTGGGTATAGGAAACATTTCAATTCCATGGCTACCTTACAATGAATAAAATTATGGGTACTACATGAATCAATCAACACTATTACCTTTTTCTTCTTGATATGTCCTTCTATCTTAAGAGTTTTAGGACTGGTAATTCCTACCAATGCATTACACGATATGGTCGGACTCATTTCTTCCTCTTCTAGGGTTGGTTCCTGGTGTATATCCTCTTCTTGTTCATTTTCTTCTTCCTCTTCACAATCTATGTAAAATAATTTCTTCTCAGCACACTTATGACCTTTAGTGTATTTTCTATCACAACTGTAGCAAAGCCCTTTTTCACTTTTTTCTTTCAATTTTTGTGGTGTTAACCTTGTAGGTTGTTGAAATCTAAGAGTAGCAACACTTACCTCTTTATAGAAGTGAGTGGTAGGCTTCCTTGTCGCCATAATTTTACATTAAATTTTTCTTACCAACCTGAATGCCTTCTCCAATCAATCAGGTTCCAAAACACGAACTTCATGTTGGATGTTATCCTTTAAGGTACCTATGAAGAAATCAATCCTATGTTCCTCTGGAATATTAGTTACCCTTATATTCAATTTTTGGAAGTCCTCAATGTGCTCCCCCACTAAACCCTTTTGTTTGAGATTTATAAATTGGCTAAAGTAGGTGTTTTTCCTTGTATCCTCATAATTTGCTATCATATCCTCCATAAAAATTGACCAAGTGACAATTTTTTTACGCGAGCAAAGCCATCGATACCAAACAAATGTATTTTTTTCTAAATGTAAAGTTGCAATGCGTAACTTTTGTGTGTTTTGCACATTATTGAGATCAAAATATTACTCCATCTGTAGTATCCATGTTACAGGATCCTTTCCATCAAACTTCCTCATATCCATTTTTGGAATATGGTGGTTCTTCTTGCCAACGTTAGAGCTTATGAAATCACGATTAGCATTTATTTTGTTCTCATCATGATTTTCCTCTACTATATTTTCACCTTTAGGAAAAATTTGTTGTATCAACTTTGTCAAACCTTCCATGTTTGGTTTTAGATCATTCTTCGTGTTTTCCATTTTTTCATTGATCTTAGCTTCCATGTCATCCATCTTAGATTCCATGCCAGCTTCCATGCCATCTATCTTAGCTTCCATGCCATTCTTCAAACCATCCATATTATATTCCATGACTTTCTTCAAACCATCCATCTTAGTTTCCACACCTTTGTTCAAAACTTCCATGTCATTTTTTGTTGCTCTTTGCGAGAGCGAAATTTGTTGCACTTACTCTTGTAAATTTGATATGTCATGTTGCCATTCTTCGTCTTCATGAGTCATAGTAGAGCATTCTAAAGGCTTAACGGGTGTTGAATTATTTTTAGGGGCCATTTTAGAATCTAATACTGATATATATTCTACAATATGCCCTTGGAATCAATTCAAATTGATTCTTCAAACAAGACTTATGCAATTCGGGAAACAAAATATACACACCTTTTACTTGCTTTTGAGGAGCTCTATATTGAAATTGAATTATCTATATAATTGTAGATGCTCAATATCTGAAATTAGGCCTTGTAGTATCCCTTTGAAGTTTCTTTCAAATGTCATAGGTATGACCTGATTTGGATTCTTCAAGGAAAAGTTATGTCCAATCTCCCACAATGACCCAATAATGGACTGGTTCAGTAGAGCGAAATTGTATGACTTGATACCTATCACTGTTTCTTCCTTTGGCTCTAAAATTGATAGAAAAGAAAATAAAGTTCGTGTACTTGCAGTCCCTTTTTACAACATTCCAATCTGATGCTTAGAGAGAGAGTTATGAATATTTTCCCACGATAACCTCTTTGAGATGAAATTCGAGAGCCTGAAAATACCTAACTTCCACAAATCATATCTTCGAACCTGTTGCAAACCAAGCTTTGAAATTTTGCAATGATGTTCCTTAGGATTTCAGATTTTCTCTCTAAAACATTCAGCTTCTGAGACTTTGTAGAAAAAATGTTATAGCGCAGATGCTGCGATGACCTGTTTAGGTTAAATTCAAGAGCCTGTAAAAAGCCCTAACTTCCACAGATCATATCTCTAAAACTATTGTAAAACAAAGCTCTAAAATTACACGACAACGTTCCTCAGGATTTAGGCTTCGCACTCTAAAAATTTCAGCTTCTGAACCTTCGTAGAAAAAAAATTATAGCGAAAATACCACGATAACTGGTTTGGAGCAGCGAAAACCCTAGAATTCAAAGCTCTGATACCAAATGTTGTGAAACTAGCTCCAAAAATAGAAGAAAATAGATATCAAAGCCTTAGAAATAAGCCACTTCAAGGGGGAAACCTCCAATACATTACATGAATGAACAATTCTTGGATGATGCAAATTACAAAAACTCCTTTCTATATATATGAGTCCATGGGGCCACAATGTAATCCTAGTGGGGTCAAAATGTAATCCTAGCCGACCTAACAATAATAATTTAAGGGCACAATAATAACAATATGGGGGTTAGAAGGGTAGAATAACAATAAGGGGGTTACATTAACAACAATACGGGACTATACTAGTAATATAGGGACCTAACATGCCCCTATCCTTCAAAAGAGTGTTGTCCTAAATGCTTGAGTAGCTCTGGGTGCTTCTGTATAAAATTCTCATCCTCCCATGTAGAATCTTCAGTGGGTAAGTTCTTCCACTTGATGAGGTACTCTAAAATTGATCGATTCCGTAGCTGTCGAGTTTTGTTTCCGTGACTGCTTCAGGTTCCAATATGATTTTTCCTTCCTCATAAATTTCTGGCAATATTGTTTGAACTGGAATATTTTCACCTATAACCTTCTTTAGGCATGAAACATGGAAAATTGGATGCACTCGTGAAGAAGCAGGAAGCTCCAATTTGTATGCCATAGTACCAATCTTTTGCAACACCTTGTAAGGACCATAGTAGTTTGGCGATAATTTATTATCCTTCTTTGCTTGCTTGAGGGACATTTGTTTGTATGGTTGTAGCCGTAAAAATACCCAATCTCCTACATCAAAACTTCTCTCGCTGCGATGTTGATCTGCCTGTTGTTTCATTCGATTTTGTGCCAAATTCAGGTTATCCTTTAAGAGTTGGAGAAATTATTGTTGATGCTCGATGTGATCTTCCACTGCTTGAACCTTCGAATTTTCCCTTAAAGATGATGTGATGGATGGTGGATGATATCCATAAAGTGCCATAAATGGGGTCATTTTTGCTGCAGTATGGAAGGAAGTGTTATACCACCATTCGGCGAGAGGTAACCACTTGACCCATTGTGTTTGTTTATCAGATACAAAACAACGAAGATATCCTTCCAAACATTTATTTACTATCTCAGTTTGACCATCAGATTGAGGATGATAAGATGAGCTATGAGCTAATTGAGTACCCAAACAAGAAAATAACTCCATCCAAAAATTTCCGGTAAAAATGGGATCTCTGTCGCTCACAATAACCCTTGGGCTTCCATGTAGCTTTTGAATTCTGTCCATAAATGTAGTAGCAACTGTACTTGCTTTAAATGGATGAGATAATGAAAAAAAGTGTGCATACTTGGTAAGTCTATCAACTACCACCATGATGACACTCTTTCCTTCGGACTTAGGTAAACCTGTGATAAAATCCATTGAAATCTCCTCCCAACGTTGACTTGGAATAGATAAAGGTTGTAGAAGTCTCGGGGTCTTAATTGTTTCCACTTTATTCTGCTGGCAAACCAAACATTCCGCCACAAACTTTTGAATATCAGATTTAAGGCCATCCCAAAAAAAATCTTTCTTCACCCTGTGGTAATTTTTAAAAAATCCTGAGTGTCCTCCTAAAGGAGAAGTGTGCAATTCCAGAAGAATATTTTGTTTTAGTTGGGAATTCTTACAAAGATATAAGCGATCTTTGTACCATAAGGAATCATTTTTCCAACTAAAAGTATCAGATGTACTAGGATCTTGCTGCAACTTTTGAATGAGTGTCCATACATCTTTGTCCTTCTTCCATTCATCTCTTGCTTCAGTTATCCAATCTGGTTGGATAATAGAAATGGCACAAAGCAATGCTTCCACCTCTTCATTCTTTCTTGAGAGTGCATCTGCAACAACATTAAGCTTTCCTTTTTTGTAGATTATTTCAAAGTCATAACCCAACATCTTTGCGACCCATTTTTTCTACTCTTCTGAAGATATTCTTTGTTCCAAAAAGTGTTTAATACTATCATGATCAGTTTTTACCTTGAAGTGTCTTCCCATTAGGTAAGTTCGCCATTTCTTTAGTGCATGCAATATTGCTAACATTTACTTCTCATAAATAGGTTTCTGTAAATACTTTCCTTTGATTGGACGACTTTCAAAAGCAATGGGTCTTCCTTCTTGCATTAAAACAACACCAATTCCATTTCCTGAGGCATCACATTCCACAATAAAGGTTTTTGTGAAGTCTGGCATAGCTAAGACCAGTGCTAGGCACATTGCCTCTTTAAGATGTTCAAAGACCTTAGTTGCTTTAGGAGTCCATGAAAATGCATCTTTCTTCAATAATGTTGTTATATGTGCTGAAATTCTCCCATAATTCTTAACAAACTTGTGATAATACCCTGTTAACCCGAGAAATCCTTGCTATTTCTTTATGGTTGTGGGGACATTCCATTCCTTAACAGCTTTAATTTTGTTAGGGTCTACCTTAACACCCTCATGAGATACAATATGACCCAGATATTCCATCTCTTGTACTCCAAAGAAACATTTGGATGTTTTTGCATATAATTGTTTCTCCTCCAATAGTTTGAGCACCCTGTCAACATGTTGAACATGATCCTTCCAAGACCTACTATAGATTATTATATCATCAAAAAATACTAGCACAAATTTTCTAAGGAAGGGTTTGAAAATGGAATTCATCAACCCTTGAAATGTAGAAGGTGCATTGGTAAGGCCAAAAGGCACGACCAAAAATTCATAATGACCCTCATGAGTTCGAAATGTTGTTTTCGGAATATCTTCAGTCTTCATTCTAATTTGATGATATCCTGAACGAATATCCAACTTGGTAAAATAAATTGCTCCATGTAATTCATCCAATAATTCATCAATCAAAGGAATGGGAAATTTATCTTTAATGGTGAGCTTATAGATCTCCCTATAATCGGGACACATGCACCATGATCCATCATTCTTGTGTACCAATACTACAGGAGTAGAGAAAGAACTTTGACTAGGTTGATATAAAAACTATAGCAAAGCCCTTTTGCTCCTTTTTCTTCCAATTGTTGTGGTGTCAACCTTGTAGGTTGTTGAAATCTAGGAGTAGCAACACTTCCTTCTTTATAGAAGTGAGTGGTAGGCTTCCTTGTTGCCATAATTTTACATTCAATTTTTCTTACCAGCCTGAATGCCTTCTCCAATGAATCAGGTTCCAAAACACGAACTTCATGTTGGATGTTATCATTTAAAGTACCTATGAAGAGATCAATCCTGTGTTCCTTTGGAATATCAGTTACCCTTATATTCAATTTTTGGAAGTCCTCAATGTGCTCCCCCACTAAACCCTTTTGTTTGAGATTTATCATTGGCTAAAGAAGGTGTTTCTCTTTGTATCCTCATAATGTGCTATCATTTCCTCTGTAAAAATTGACCAAGTGACAATTTTTTTACGAGAGCAAAGCCATCAATACCATACAAATGTATTTTGTTCTAAATGTAAAGTTGCAATTCATACCTTTTGTGTGTTTTTCACATTATTGAGATCAAAATATTGCTCCATCTGTAGTATCCATGTTACAGGATCCTTTCTGTCAAACTTCCTCATATCCATTTTTGGAATATCGTGGTTTTTCCCGCCATGGAATATTTTAGGGGCTAATATTCACAGGTGGGCTAATTTTACATGATTTTTCCAAAAAAAAGATTCGCCAATTTACATTTTTTTATAAAAATGATTCGCCCAAATTTTACAATATAAAATTATTTTAAGTTAAAATTCTCCAAAATTATATAGAGATTATATATAATATCATTATAAATTTGAATAATTTTACAAATACATCAGTAAACATTTTATACTTTGCATGTTAGGGAATAGTGAGATTCGCCAATTTTTTAAACTTCAAGATAGTTTTCCATCCTTAAAATTTTCCCTGCTTCCCACCAACATTAGAGTTTATGAAATCATGATTAGCATTTATTTTTTTCTCATCATGAGTTTCCTCTACTATCTTTTCACAATTATGAAACATTTGTTGTATCAACTTTGTCAAACCTTCCATGTCATCCATCTTAGATTCCATGCCAGCTTCCATGCCATCTATGTTAGCTTCGATTCAATTCTTCAAACCATCCATCTTAGATTCCACGCCTTTCTTCAAACCATCCATCTTAGTTTCCACGCCTTTCTTCAAAACTTCCATGTCATTTTTTGTTTCTCTTTGCGAAAGCGAAATTTGTTGCACTTGCTCTTGTAAATTTGATATGTCATGTTGCCATTCTTCGTCTTCATGAGTCATAGTATAGCCTTCTAAAGGCTTAATGGGTGTTGAATTATTTTTAGGGGCCATTTTAGAATATAATACTGATATATATTCTACAATATGCCCTTGGAATCAATTCAACTTGATTCTTAAAACAAGACTTATGCAATTCGGGAAAAAAAATATAAACACCTTTTACCTGCTTTTAAGGAGCTCTATATTGAAATTGAATTATCTCTGTAATTGTAGATCCAAAATATCTGAAATTCGGCCTTGTAGTATCCCTCTGAAGGTTCTTTCAAATGTCATAGGTCTGACCTAATTTGGATTCTTTAAGGCAAAGTTATGTCCAATCTCCCACAATGACCCAATTATGGATTGGTCCAGTAGAGCGAACTTATACGACTTTCCTCGTGTCACTATTTCCTCCTTTGGTTCTAAAATTGATAGAAAAGAAAATAAAGTCCATGTACTTGCGGCCACTTTTTACAACATTCCAATCCGATGCTTAGAGAGAGAGTTATGAAGATTTTCCCACAATAACCTCTTTGAGATGAAATTCGAGAGCCTAATAAGACCTAACTTCCACAGATCATATCTCTGAAAATATTGCGAACCAAGCTCTAAAATTTTGCAACAATCTTCCTCAGAATTTCGGCTTCGCTCTCTAAAAATTTCAACTTCCGAAACTTCGTAGAAAACAAGTTGTAGCGCAAATGCCGCGATGACTTGTTTAGGTTAAATTCAGGAGCCTGCAAAAGGCCCTAACTTCCTTAGATCATATCTCCGAAACTATTGCAAACCAAGCTCTATTATTATGCGATGATGTTCCTCTGGATTTTGGCTTCGTGGTTTAAAAATTTCAGCTTCTGAACCTTCGTAGAAAAAAAAATTATAGCGAAAATGCCAGGATGACTGATTTGGAGCAACAAAAACCCTAGAATCCAAAGCTCTAATACCAAATGTTGTGAAACCAACTCCAAAAATAGAAGAAAAGAGGTATCGATGCCTTAGAAATAATCCACTTCGAGGGGGAAACCTCCAATACATTACATGAATGAACAATTCTTGGATGATACAAATTACAAAAACTCCTTTCTATATATAGGAGTCCATGGGGCCACAATGTAATCCTAGTGGGGCCACAATGTAATCCTAGCCGACCTAACAATAATAATTTAAGGGCACAATAATAACAATATGGGGGTTATAAGGATACAATAATAACAATAAGGGGGTTACACTAACAACAATAAAAGACTATACTATTAATATAGGGACCTAACATGCCCCTCTCCTTCAAAAAAGTGTTGTCCTCAACGCTTGAGTAGCTCTAGGTGCTTCTGTATAAAATTCTCATCCTCCCATGTAGAATATTTAGTGGGTAAGTTCTTCCACTTGATGAGATACTCTTAATTTTATCGATTTCGTAGCTGTTGAGTTCTGGTTTCCGTGACTGCTTCAGGTTCCAATATGATTTTTCTTTCCTCATCAAGTTCTGGCAATATTGTTTGAACTGGAAGATTTTCACTTATAACCTTCTTTAAGCATGAAACATGGAAAATTGGATGCACTCATGAAGAAGCAGGAAGCTCCAATTTGTATGCCATAGTACCAATATTTTGCAACACCTTGTAGGGACCATAGTACTTTGGCGATAATTTAGTATCCTTCTTAGCTTGCTTGAGGGACATTTTTTTGTATAGTTGTAGCCGTAAAAATACCCAGTCTCCTACATCAAAACGTCTCTCACTACGATGTTGATCTACCTGTTGTTTCATTCGATTTTGTGCCAAATTAAGGTTGTCCTTTAAGAGTTGGAGAACTTCTTATTGATGCTTGATGTGATCTTCCACTGCTTGAAACTTCAAATTTTCTCTTAAAGATGATGTGATGGATGGTGGATGATATCCATAAAGTGCCATAAATGGGTCATTTTTGCTGCAGTATGGAAGGAAGTGTTATACCACCATTCAGCAAAGATATCCTTACAAACATTTATTTACTATCTCAGTTTGAACATCGGATTGAGGATGATAAGATGAGCTATGAGCTAATTGAGTACCCAAACAAGAAAATAACTTCGTCCAAAAATTTCCAGTAAAAATGGGATCTCTGTCGCTCACAATAACCCTTGGGTTTCCATGTAGCTTTTGAATTGTGTCCATAAATGTAGTATAAACTGTACTTTCTTTAAATGGATGAGATAATGCACAAAAGTATGCATACTTGGTAAGTCTATCAACTACCACCATGATGACACTCTTTCCTTCGGACTTAGGTAAACCTGTGATAAAATCTGTTGAAATCTCCTCCCAAAGTTGACTTGGAATGGATAAAGGTTGTATAAGACCCTGGGTCTTAATTGTCTCAAATTTATTCTGCTGGCAAACCAAACATTCCGCATCAAAATTTTGAATATCAGATTTAAGGCCATCCCAAAATAATTCTTTCTTCACTCTGTGGTAAGTTTTTAAAAATCCTAAGTGTCCTCCTAAAGGAGAAGTGTGCAATTCCAAAAGAATCTTTTGTTTTAGTTGGGAATTCTTACAAAGATATAAGCGATCTTTGTACCATAAGGAATCATTTTTCCAACTAAATGTATCTGATGTACTAGGATCTTGCTGCAACTTTTGAATGAGTGTCCATACATCTTTGTCCTTCTTCCATTCATCTCTTGCTTCGGTTATCCAATCTGGTTGGATAAGAGAAATGGCACAAAGCAATGCTTCCACCTCTTCATTCTTTCTTGAGAGTGCATCTGCAACAACATTAAGCTTTCCTTTTTTGTAGATTATTTCAAAGTCATAAGCCAACATCTTTGTGACCCATTTTTGCTGCTCTTCTGAAGATAGTCTTTGTTCCAAAAAGTGTTTAAGACTATCATGATCAGTTTTTACCTTGAAGTGTCTTGCCATTAGGTAAGTTCGCCATTTCTTTAGTGCATGCAGTATTGCTAACATTTCCTTCTCATAAATAGGTTTCTGTAAATACTTTCCTTTGATTGGACGACTTTCAAAAGCAATGGGTCTTCCTTCCTGCATTAAAACCGCACCAATTCCATTTTCTGAGGCATCACATTCCACAATAAAGGTTTTTGTGAAGTCTGGCGTAGCTAAGACCGGTGCTAGGCACATTGCCTCTTTAAGACGTTCAAAGGCCTTAGTTGCTTCAGGAGTCCATGAAAATGCATCTTTCTTCAATAATGTTGTTAGAGGTGATGCTATTCTCCCATAATTCTTAACAAACTTGTGATAATACCCTGTTAATTCGAGAAATCCTCGCAACTGCTTTATGGTTGTGGGGACTTTCCATTCTTTAATGGCCTTGATTTCGTTAGGGTCTACCTTAACACCCTTGTGAGATACAATATGACCCAGATATTCCACCTCTTGTACTCCAAAGAAACATTTGGATGTTTTTGCATATAATTGTTTCTCTTGCAATAGTTTGAGCACCCTGTCAACATGTTCAACATGATCCTTCTAAGAGCTGTTGTAGATTAGTATATCATCAAAAAATACTAGCACAAATTTTCTAAGGAAGGGTTTGAAAATGGAATTCATGAACCCTTGAAATATAGAAGGTGCATTGGTAAGGCAAAAGGAATGACCAAAAATTCATAATGACCCTCATGAGTTTGAAATGTTGTTTTCAGAAAATCTTTAGTCTTCATTCTAATTTGATGATATTGTGAACAAAGATCCAACTTGGTAAAATAAATTTCTCCATGTAATTCATCCAATAATTCATCAATCATAGGAATGGGAAATTTATCTTTAATTGTGAGCTTATTGAGCACCCTATAATCGGGACACATGCGCCATGATCCATCCTTCTTGTGTACCAATACTACAGGAGCAGAGAAAGAACTTTGACTAGGTTGAATTATACCTGCCTCTAACATTTCTGCAATCATACGTTAAATTTCACTCTTTTGGACATAAGGATATGTATAAGGCCTAATGTTTGGATGAACACTTCCCAGAATCAAATGAATAGCATGATCATGATCACGAATAGGTGGGAGTCCTTTGGGAGTTTCAAAAACCTTGGAATGATTGTCCAAGACTTTTTGGAGATCTGCAGAAATAAATGATTTTGATGTTGGAACTTCTAGTGAGCATAATTTCACAATTATGCCTCGTTGTTCTTTCTTTAGAAGCTTTGTCATGACATTAGTGCTTATTATCTTTCCTGGCTTCCTTGCAATACACCGTAATTCGACTTCCTTTCCTTGTGAAAAAAAATTCAATTAAAGTTCTTGAAAATTAAAAGCTACCGTGCCCAAATATTGTAACCATTGTACTCCTAGTACAACATCAGCACCTCCCATAGGAATGGAAAGCATTGGAATATTCAATACATATTCCCCCATGGTTAGCTTGATATTATGGCATTTTTCAGAGCAATTTATAGTTCCTCCATTTGCAACCATCACTTGACATTCTGGTGCTGGGTATAGGAAACAATTCAATTCCTTGGCTACCTTACAATGAATAAAATTATGGGTACTACGTGAATCAATCAACACTATTACCTTTTTCTTCTTGATATGTCCTTCTATCTTGAGAGTTTGAGGAGTGGTAATTCCTGCCAATGCATTACATGATATGGTCAGACTCATTTCTTCCTCTTCTAAGGTTGGTTCCTGGTGTATATCCTCTTCTTGTTCATTTTCTTCTTCCTCTTCACAATCTATGTAAAATAATTTATTCTCAGCACACTTATGACCTTTAGTGTATTTGCTATCACAACTGTAGCAAAGCCCTTTTTCTCTTTTTTCTTCCAATTGTTGTGGTGTCAACCTTGTAGGTTTTTGAAATCTAGGAGTAGCAACACTTCCCTCTTTATAGAAGTGAGTGGTAGGTTTCCTTGTCGCCATAATTTTACATTTATTTTTTCTTACCAACCTGAATGCCTTCTCCAATGAATCGGGTTCTAAACCGCGAACTTCATGTTGGATGTTATCCTTTAAAGTATCTATGAAGAGATCAATCCTGTGTTCCTCTGGAATATCAGTTACCCTTATATTCAATTTTTGGAAGTCGTCAATGTGCTCCCCCACTAAACCTTTTTGCTTGAGATTTATCAATTGGCTAAAGAAGGTGTTGCTCTTTGTATCCTGATAATGTGCTATCATTTCCTCTGTAAAAATTGACCAAGTGACAATTTCTTTATTGGAAAAAAGCCATCGATACCATACAAATATATTTTATTCTAAATGTAAAGTTGCAATGCGTACCTTTTGTGTGTTTTTCACATTATTGAGATCAAAATATTGCTCCATCTGTAGTATCCATGTTACAGGATCCTTTCCATCAAACTTCCTCATATCCATTTTTGGAATATGTGGTTCTTCCCACCAACATTAGAGTTTATGAAATCATGGTTAGCATTTATTTTGTTGTCTTCATGAGTTTCCTCTACTATCTTTTCACCTTTAGGAAACATTTTTTGTATCAACTTTGTCAAACCTTCCATGTCTTCTTTTAGATCATTCTTCATGTTTTCCATTTTTTCATCGATCTTAGCTTCCATGTCATCCATTTCCATGCCAGCTTCCATGCCATATATCTTAGCTTCCATGCCATTCTTCAAACCATCCATCTTAGATTGCATGCCTTTCTTCAAACCATCCAACTTTGTTTCCACACCTATCTTCAAAACTTCCATGTCATTTTTTGTTTCTCTTTGCGAGAGCGAAATTTGTTGCACTTGCTCTTGTAAATTTGATATGTCAAGTTGCCATTCTTCGTCTTCATGAGTCATAGTAGAGCCTTCTAAAGTCTTAATAGGTGTTGAATTCATTTTAGGGGCCATTTTAGAATCTAATACTGATATATATTCTACAATATGCCCTTGGAATCAATTCAACTTGATTCTTCAAACAAGACTTTTGAAATTCGGGAAAAAAAATATACACACCTTTTACTTGCTTTTGAGGAGATCTATATTGAAATTGAATTATCTCTGTAATTATAGATCCTCAATATCTGAAATTCAACCTTGTAGTATCCCTCTGAAGCTTCTTTCAAATTTCATAGGTCTGACCTGATTTGGAATCTTCAAGGAAAAGTTATGTCCAATCTCCCACAATGACCCAATTATGGACTTGTTCAGTAGAGCGAATTTGTACGTGCAGAAATTTGAATAACTGATATATTATTCACCGAGATTCTCCTGATCACACACTATTTTAACTTCTGCACAATACAGAATCTCATCTACCATTGATCATTAATTGCGGAAATAAAAACAATCGTATGCGCACATTAAAACAATAAACAATCACACATATGAACACAATATTTTATGGGAAAGATTAAAGCTGAAAACCCCCAACTATCTGTATGTTATATGTCATAGAGATCATGTAAAAATAATTATACAAATCTCCTCACAAGCTCTCAATATAATCTCCAATTGTTACACACTAATCAAGCCCCGATCTAGCAAATCTCATGCTCCAATCTCTGCCACCTAATAGCCTGCCTCTACTACGCAATCCCTGCTGAAGAATGGCTCTGAATGAACTCGAATTGGTCCAGCTTGTACTACACAATCCTCATTGGCATCTCCAATCACTGTGTGTTGCAAATCATGCAACAGTATAGTCACAACTGATAGTCACACTGCTCTTTCACCTACCTCTTCACTGGTCTCCACTGAAACTGTCCATGCACTGTAGTTAACTGATGTATTCTTTAGTTGGTTAATGAGTTAATAATTAGTGAATTAATTAATAATTAATTCACACCACTCTCACTAGTGTATCAATCAGTTATACTAGATACAACTAGCTCAACTATGTTTAACTCAGTTAAACTGAACACAACTCCATCAACTAGCTCAATAACTCCACCAAACTCTGTCACATGAGTTATAACTAAAGTATCCATGCAATAGCTCCACTTAACCCTCAGGAATAGCGTAATTTCTTTTGTCAGCTCCTGTGCCACATCTGTGCACTTAACTAAAGTGCTCCAAGAGAATAAGATAATGTTTATAGTCCAAATATTATTAAGAGCTAATAATATTCGACATATCTATTTTTAGACTGGTAATCTAAAAATAGATTCCGCCCAATATGTCTAAAAATAGAAGTCAACCTATTTTTCCAACTTGACCAACCCTCCACAAATAGCATCCTGCAATTCATAGAATCATCATCGACATGTCTAAAAATAGACTTTGCGCCAAAAATAGCCTGCGGGCCCACTTAGTGAAGGCGACTTCTTTACACTAAGCTCATCATCTTGTTGCAATCTCAACACTCCATCTCAACAAGATAAGGATTATCTGCCACCCCTATCCTGCCCCTGTGGTATTCGAATTTGCTCCTAGTGAGCGCCTTTGTCAAGATATCAACATCCTGATCCTCCGTGGGAATGTATGAAAGTGCTCCTGGTGAGCGCCTTCGTCAAGATATCAACATCCTGATCCTTCGTGGGAATGTATGAAAGTAACATAATCTTTTGCTGCACACAATCTCTGATATGATGATACCAGATGTCTATGTGTTTAGATCTATCATGAGATACTGGATTAACAGAGAGTTTGATGCAACTCTGATTATCACAATATATCATAGTAGGATCTAAGTGTGAACCGAACAACCCGACCAGGATCTTCCTCATCCATATAGCCTCGAATGCAGCCAAAATCGCTACCATATACTCAGCCTCTGCTAAACTGAGTGCCACGGATCTCTGCTTCTTGCTGTACCAAGAAACTGCTGTCGACCCGATATTGAAAATCCCTCCAGATGTGCTCTTTCTATCCATTGGGCTCCCTGCCCAATCTGCATCCATGAAGCCACATAGCCTCACCTCATTCGACTGTCTGTACCATAATCCATATCCCAATGTGCCTATGAGATATCTCAATACATGCTTTCCTACCTTCCAGTAGAGCTTGGTAGGCTTAACCATAGCTTGTGAAAGTTGGTTAACAACATAGCATATGTCGGGTCGTGTATTGACTAGATATATAAGTGACCCCACCAACTGTTGATAAACAGTGGCATCCACAACATCTACTGATGTAGCATCCTCCTTCCTCCATCCACCAGGAAGAGGAGTATTAATAGGCTTGCAGCCATGCATGTTGAACTTCTCCAGCATCTCCTGGGCATACTTGCCTTGAGACACAAACAGTCCATCACTGCGCTGCCAAATTTCCAATCCTAGGAAATAATGAAGGAGGCCCAAGTCCTTCATCTCAAACTCTTTTGCAAGATCATCCTTGCATGAGAGTATAAATAGCTCATCACCTGTCAAAATCAAATCATCTACATAAAGTACAATGATCAGAAACTTACCCTCCATCACGGTCTGGTATAGGTTCGGATCCGCCTCACTCTTGGAGAATCCAAGTCTAGTGAAATAACTGTCTATCCGTGTGTACCAAGCACGAGGTGCTTGTTTCAACCCATACATTGCTCTCTTGAGCCTGCACACATGCGACTCACTGCTGAAGATCTCGAAACCTTCGGGCTGCTCTATGTACACCTCCTCCTCAATCACTCCGTTGAGGAACACAGTCTTCACATCCATCTGATGAATGTGCCACCCCATCTACGCTGAGAGAGCAAGAATCGTCCGTATGGAATAATACCTTGCGACAGGGGCAAATTTTTCCTCATAATCGATCCCCTCAATCTGTGAGAAGCCTTGGGAAAAAAATCTTGCCTTGTACTTCTCCACACTCTTGTCAGCTGCCTGCTTCACTTTGTAGATCCATCTTGAACCCACCACTGATTTCCCTTCTAGCCTTGGGACAATCTCCCATGCACTTTTTCTGGCAATCGAATCGTACTCTTCCACCATGGAATCTACCCATGCGGGATCCTCCACAGCTTCCTCGAAAGAGGATGGCTCTGTCACGATACACTTGCTCATAAGAGCCATGTATCCAGTGTACCGATCAGGTGATTGTCTCTGTCTGTGCTGTGATGTAGGTGCTCCTACAACCTTCTCTGCATCTTGAGCCAGTCGCTCAGCTTCTGTAGTGCGCTTTCACCCTCTAATGGTTGGCGCTGCATGAGTGGTCTCTTCCACTCCATGAACTTCCTCTTGTGGCTGATCCACATCCTGAAGCTCATCCTTAGGAACTAATAGCTCCTCATCTGCATGCAAGTGTGGCTCCCTCTCAAGCGAACACTTCATGGCTTTCTCCTCATGAAATTTAATATCCCGTCGCACAACAGTCTTGTGACTGTCTGGAAAATACACACGATAGTTGTGGGGCGTATCAGTGTACCCCACAAATATCCCAACCTTTGTAGTCGGCTCCAACTTCTTCCTGGCATCCTTAGTCACATGAATGTAAACAGGTGAACCAAAAATCCTCAAATGGGAAATATCAGGCTTCTTACCAGAAAACGCCTCCTCGAGTGTACTCGTGCCAAGTAT
The DNA here is from genome assembly GCA_034641835.2 of Pinus albicaulis. Taxonomy (NCBI): domain Eukaryota; kingdom Viridiplantae; phylum Streptophyta; class Pinopsida; order Pinales; family Pinaceae; genus Pinus; species Pinus albicaulis. The sequence continues at coordinate 1,382,363,886 of CM076572.1, forward strand.
CTTGTGAGGACAACGGTTCTGCACATATATTGTAGTATTGCATGCCTCAGCCCATAAGTGTATAGAAAGGCCCTGATCATGCAACATCGCCCGTGCAACACCCACATTCGTTCTGTTCTTCCGCTCAACAACCCCATTCTGCTGTGGGTTATGAGGTGCTATGAGCTCTCTTCAAATTCCTTCTGTGTTGCAGAAGTCCTTGAATTCGCCAGAGATGAATTCACCACCATTTTCGCTCCTAAGAGCCTTCACCTGCTTCCCCGATTCTTTCTCTACCAGTGCCTTGAACTCACAGAACTTTGAGTATGTCTCGCTCTTCTTCTGCATGAAGAAGATCCAACACTTCTGAGAAAAATCATCAACAAATATCACATAGTACTGTGATTTGCTGTCAAAGCTACTGAGAAAGGTCCACACACGTTTGTGTGAATTCTCTCAAGGATTGTCGTGGCGTGACTATCCTTCTCGTGAAAGGTGGATTTCAAAAATTTTCCCAAGGTACATCCCTTGCACTGATCTGAATGCGCAAGAGTACCCTTAGGAAGCCCAGTAGAAATCTGCTGTAGTATCTTCAAAGCTCCATGGTGAAGGTGGCCCAATCTTCGGTGCCACAGCTCACCATCATCCTGGCTCACCACTCCTTCTTCCTTGCCTGCCATTGCTGCGTAGCCATCTACCTGCAATTGATAAAGGTTCTTAACTCGAACCCCTATCCTTCGGGTCTCACTAGTTGCCTTACTGTGCAGGAAAGCCTTTCCCTCGCTAAAGACAACATCATATCCCTTGTCTTCTAACATGGCCACTGAGATAAGATTCTTCTTCAATCCTAGAACATGCATCACTTCCTTTAATATGAAGGGTTTACCAGACTCCCTCTCAAAGGAAATGGTACCGATACCAGTCGCACTGTATCTACCATCATCGCCCATCTCGATGTGCACTCCAAGATCTTTCTCATCTAGATCAGTAAACAAATCTTTATCTCCGGTCATATGAAAACATGCACCACTGTCAAGAAACCACACTGAACCCATCATACTTGAGACCAAGCATGAGATCAACAAAAAATCCAGCTCAAACTACGAGGCTAAGGCCTCTCCAGCTGCAGATCTAGAAGCCTACTTATTTTTCTTCTTCTGTGGACAATAAGTGGCGTAATGTCCATGTTGGTGACAGTGAAAGCACTTCACTTTGGACATGTCCTGCTTCTTGCCTTTTGCACCGGATTGAGAAGCATTCTTCTTGCTCTTCCCCTTCCTTGCTTTGGCAGCCAAAGCGCAATTTTCTTCATCAGATTTTTTTGATGAAGATCCGTCCCTAGTACTTCGCCTTATCTCCTCTTGCACAAGATCCGACCAAAGTCGCTCCCATCCTGGCAATTTATCCCGACCATTGACAGAGTCTTGATAGGAATGCCAACTCTTCGGAAGCCCAAGGAGAGCCAAGCTCACCAAGTCCTCGTCATCTACAGTCACCCCCACACTTACCAGCTCATCCCTGCATTGGATGAACTTCGTGAGGTACTTGGGCATATTGTCGCCTTTCTACATTTTTATGTTCCTGAGTTTATCCTTGAGCGCCAACTTCCTCTGGTCGCTCTTGCTTTGGAATAAGTCTGTCAACGCTTTCCACATCAAGAATGGAGAAGCCTTACCATGAAGGCTAGACACTATGTGATCCTTTACACCTTCCAACATAATTCTTCGACACTTTTCTGTCTTCCTTTTCCATGCGTCAAGTGCGGCAGCATCGCTAGAAGCAGGTTTTGGAATTTCTGCATCTATGAACTCCTTCAATCCATTGTCATCCAACACCGCCTCCATCCTGTTCTTCCATGAAATATAATTCGAGATGCCCTCAAGGGCATACTCCAATCGCAATCCGTTGAAAGACATGTCAACTTTGACACCAAGAAAACACTGCTGCAAATTCGAATTCCACCAGCTCAAAACTCAATCGCTTCAATGCTTTGCAATTGCTCCAATGATCCATATCGCTTTGATACCATGTATAAATTTGAATAACTGATATATTATTCACCGAGATTCTCCTGATCACACACTATTTTAACTTCATGCACAATAGAGAATCTCATCTAGCATTGATCATTAATTGCGGAAATAAAAACAATCACATGCACACACTAAAACCATAAACAATCACACATATGAACACAGTATTTTATGGGAAAGCTTAAAGCTGAAAACCCCCAACTATCTATATATTTTATGTCATATAGATCATGTAACAATCATTATACAAAACTCCTCACAAGCTCTCAATATAATCTCCAATTGTTACACACTAATCAAGCCCCGATCTAGCAAATCTCATGCTCCAATCTCTGCCACCTGATAGTCCGCCTCTATTGCGCAATCCCTGCTGAAGAATGGCTCTGAATGAACTCGAATTGGTCCAGCCTGTACTGCGCAATCCTCATTGTCATCTCCAATCACTGTGTGTTGCAAATCATGCAACATTATAGTCACAAATGATAGTCACACTGCTCTTTCACCTACCCCTTCACTGGTCTCCACTGAAACTGTCCATGCACTGTAGTTAACTGATGTATTATTTAGTTGATTAATGAGTTAATAATTAGTGAATTAATTAATAATTAATTCGCACCACTCTCATTAGTGTATCAATCAGTTAGACTAGATACAACTAGCTCAACTATGTTTAACTCAGTTAAACTGAACACAACTCCACCAACTACCTCAATAACTCCACCAAACTCTATCACATGAGTTCTAATTGAAGTATCCATGCAATAGCTCCACTTAACCCTCAGGAATAGCGTAATTCCTTCTGTCAGCTCCTGTGCCACATCTGTGCACTTAACTGAAGTGCTCCAAGAGAATAAGATAATGTTTATAGTCCAAATATTATTAAGAGCTAATAATATTAGACATATCTATTTTTAGACTGGCAATATAAAAATAGATTCCGCCCAATATGTCTAAAAATATAAGTCCATCTATTTTTCCAACTTGACCAACCATCCACAAATAGCATCCTGCAACTCATAGAATCATGATCGACATGTCTAAAAATAGACTTTGCGCCAAAAATAGCCTGTGGGCCCACTTAGTGAAGGCGACTTCTTTCCACTAAGCTCATCATCTTGTTGCAATCTCAAAAGTACGAATTGCCACGTGTCATTTTTTCCTCCTTTGGCTCTGAAATTAATAGACAAGAAAATACAGTCTGTGTACTTGCAGCCAATTTTTACAGCATTCCAATCTGATGCTCAGAGAGAGAGTTATGGAGATTTTCCCACAATAACCTCTTTGAGATGAAATTCGGGAGCCTGAAAAAGACCTAACTTCCACAGATAATATCTCCGAAACTATTGAGAACCAAGCTCTGAAATTTTGAGATGATGTTCCTTAGGATTTTGGCTTCGCTCTCTAAAAGTTTCAGCTTCTGAAACGTCGTAGAAACAAATATATAGTGCAAATTCCTCGTTGACCTGTTTAGGTGAAATTCAGGAGCCTGCAAAAAGCCTTAATTTCCATAGATTATATCTATGAAACTATTGCAAACCAAGCTCTGAAATTATGTGACAATGTTCCTCAGGATTTTGGCTTCGCACTCTAAAAATTTCAGCTTCTGAACCTTCGTAGAAAAAAATTTATAGCAAAAATTCCACGATGACTGGTTTGGAGCAGCGAAAACCCTAGAATCCAAAGCTCTGATACCAAATGTTGTGAAACCAACTCCAAAAATAGAAGAAAAGAGATATCAACGCCTTAGAAATAAGCCACTTAGAGGGGGAAACCTCCAATACATTACATGAATTAACAATTCTTGGATGATACAAATTACAAAAACTCCTTTCTATATATAGGAGTCCATGGGGCCACAATGTAATCCTAGTGGGGCCACAATGTAATCCTAGCCGACCTAACAATAATAATTTAAGGGAACAATAATAACAATATGGGGGTTACAAGGGTACAATAATAACAATAAGAGGGTTACACTAACAACAATAAGGGACTATAGTAGTAATATAGGGACCTAACACGCTACCAGAACACTCAGTGTATGCGGCTCTACTTTAGATTAGCTCGATCTAACCTCAGGGCTTTTAGCTGCGCCCTTAATAAGTTGTGCCAATGGCTTTGGAACCTTGGATGTGGGCACAACACATCCTGCCCGAAACTTTTCTTTAGCACTGCTACTACCTTAGCCCTTCCTACCCACGGTTGTGCTTCAAATCACCCAGATTTGAAGCATGCATCAGTCTTTGACCCCAATCCACTGCACGCCACTGCGCGAGCTCCTTCTTACGTACATGTGCAAGACAAACATAAATATAGAAGAAATAAACTGATGGATGCAAATCATAGATGACTTGAGCATGTTTGCAAGTGAGCTTGAGGTTGCCTTTATTTATAACTTTGTGAGTGACAGTTTGGGGCTTTGACCATATCAACATGCGGTTAGGCTAAACCATAAAATATTAAATTAATTCATAACTTAACTTCTTCTAAATCAATTGGGGTGATCTATAATTCGATTTTGATCCTCTTGAAAATAGGAATCTAATTAAATTATTATCTTACTCATCTGAGCTGTCCAATGTGGAATTTAAAACTAGTTGCAAAAATTAATAGAAGGTACCCAGGATGAGTGGAATAAAGAATCACCCATCAAGCTAGCTGAATAACTAGAGTAATTCTTAGTGAAGAGGGTCAACAAGCGCACTTGAAATAAGGAGTATTATAAGTATTTGATCAAGTGGAAGAACATAGGTTTTGAGGATGGATTATGGGTTTCTGAAAAGGAGTTTGCACACCTACAAGGACTTTCATTCTCTGGATCAAATGTAGTTTCATCCACATGAGAAAAAAGTTCATTTTTTTCTTATCAAGGTGTATGATGTAGAAGCATCGTTGGAAAAAAGCAATCTATGTTGATTGATTTAATTTGGGAGCTTAAAATATGAAATAAGCATGCTATAACATCGTTGCTACACCATCACTACTATAATATATTTGTTGCAACATTGTTGTTGTAACACCTCTACTACAACATCATTGACATAACACCTTCGCTACAGCATTGTCTTGTTGTAACGTTGCTACAACAACATTGATGTAACACCTTTACTGGAACACCATTGTTATAACACCTTTATTGAATTTATGTTTCTATGAACTCGATGTTATTTTTATCTTGAATTCCTATTGCATTTTTGTAGAGCCTGACTTGAAATTATTCCACGTGTCTTAAGGGGCTCATGGTCAATTGGTGGATTGATAGTGAAAAAAAGTAATGATTAGCTAAGGAAATAGACAAAGAAGAAATGATTATCTGAGGAACTATATGAATAAGTGATGAATGGCTGGGGAGTCTAACGAACATGAATGTTTCACATCCAAAGGAATGAACGGTAAGATTGTGATTGCAACTAAGGAGAGAGAATCATTGTGTTAGTTCAACCATCCAACTATTGTTTAAGAGTATTTGTGAGTAGAGAAGAGATGGCTAAAGGAGTGAGAGCCAATATTAGAACATATTAGTGGAAAAATAGAAGAGCTTGGTTGACTAAATAAAAGGTACTCATGAAGGTGGAATAGAGGAGAGAGCAAAATTGTTTCAGTCTAGTGTGAAACAAATGGGATGTATGCTAAGGCATTACACATGATTGGATTATGCTTCAATCTATAAGAGAAAAACAAATATGTATGTAAGAGAAAATAATGCAATTTTTTTGTCTTCTCTTGCTTGTTGCTTGTGAATTTCTCAATTTCCTCGTTGTATGTGTTGGTTTTAAATTTTGTTGCCTCAACAACCAAGTTGTTTTGTGCTATATGGGTAGGGAGTGGTTCCTATAATGGTTGTGTGCAGGTTTGTATGTAACCTTTGTGTCATTAAGACATAAGCGAAGAAGACCAAGATCAATGCCTTATTTGATTCAGCTTCACAAGCTAATCTCATAACAATGGACCTAGCCAACAAACTTGGATTGGAGGTTTAAGATCATCCTATCCTATATCCATTGGAATGGGTAAATAATAATGCAAAATTTAAAGTATAAAAATAGTGTACGATAAAATTTGTTGTCATTGCTAATTTTACTAATGAAGAATTAGATGTAGTTCCACATGATATATGTAGAGTTATGTTTGGAAGTCCCTATATGTACATGCTACATGTAATCTTCATGTGGAGTGTCAACCAATATTGCACCATCAAGGATGGGAAATCATTCATCATCAACACACAAAAAAGCAAGTCCAAGGTTTCACTATTAAGTGCCAACCAAGCCAAGAAATTGATCAGTGCTATCAAGAAATATGTTTTACCATTTTTAAGAAAAAATCAGCCTAGTGAGGATTTTACAAGGGTAAAATAATCTCTTGAGGGAATGCTTAATAGCAAAGACAACAATTGGAAGGGTTGCTACAAGCATACAAGGGAGTTTTCTGGGAGCCTAAAGGGCTACCATGAACTGGATCATGGGAGGGGCCAAAATCAAAGAGAAAGAGAAAGGAAATCACACAATATTCAAAGGAAGAAACACTCTTTATTAAATCTAGAAACTGCTATAGCTACATTTTGTGGACGAATATATTGTTTTACAAAGTGAGGCCCAAATTTATATCCTTTTGAGTTATAGTACCTTGGATAATTACCATGTGCAGATACCATGGGTGGATTTGGATTTCCATTCAAATAACTCCTCTCTCCTTATAAATGAATGGTCCCCATTGCGTAGAGTTCCCTTCCTAAGAAGTTTTTTTTGTTGTTGTTGAAGATGATTTGTGGGTTTTTGGATGACCCAAAACCAAGTGCTATTGAAGAAAATAGTTTTGCACGGTTGACCCATAATCGCAGATTTGTGTATGACCCATAAGCATGATGTAAGGAGATCTGAGGATAGAGATACTCTGCAATGCTTGTGAGCCAACTGTAATTCTGATAGTGTGTGACCGATCAAATGGACTTCGATGATAAGGGTTTTTTGTGGTTGACCCATAACCATGGTGAACGAAGATTCAAGGATAGAGATACCCTGTCATGCTTGTGGGCCAATTATTATGTTGATAGTGTGAGGCCTAGAAAATGACATTGGTTGGAAAAGGGTTTTGTGTGGTTGACCCATAACCATGATGAACAAGGTTCTGAAGATAGAGATATCCTGCAATTCCCATGAGCCAATTGTGAGGTTGATAATGTATGGCCAAGAAAATGAACCTCGATATATCACTTGTCGGTTTACCAAGGCATGATATAAATCTTGCGGCTTGCCTTTATAGATTCTCACAAGACCCATAACAATAAATTTATCAATACATCCACATACTTCCACATACTTCTGTCATTATTAAGCAAACCAACTATTCTAGGTAAGTCATATAAGTTGAAACTTTGTCCTCTCTCCTATTTTGATGCTCGAGGCTATAATGATATTATAATATGAATGTTCTGTTTGTACAACATTTGGGGAAAAGGGAATGTAGGGCAATGCCATCACCAAGTGCGTAACAACCATCACACAAATAATGTCATTCAACAAAACACTATAACACTATAAGGAACGCCCATGTTGATGTCAAAATTAGCCAGGAAATCATCCATAGCCTGGTCTCCAAATAGAAGAAAAGCAAAATAAATTGTAGTTATATATATAATTGAGCACACTGCCAATAATGCACAACTAATGGGTTTCATTTCTGAAAGATCCTCAAGTTCATTGCATATGGAATGAACATTGTAATGACAGAGATAAGAAATAACTGGTACTATAGTGAAAATCTTCAACAACGGTCTTGGCACTTGGATGGAGCCACTAAACAATTTTATAGAAACACAGAGAGATCATCCTTGAATAGTTTGTCTTGTGTAAGGGCTGTAATTCTTTGTTTTAAGCTGCCGTTGTCTACATTCAACATGACTCGTTGATGATCCAGATTGGCCACCTGAGGAGACAGTGTTGACACTTCTGTGATTAATGCATTGCCACTGAAACTTCCTTACTCAGGATTTTTGTATGAGCTAAAATTCGCTTCACCCTTTTTGGATCAATGTTTGGGTCGAGCTCCATTGTCGATGACAACGTGAGCACTTCAATCTTTACGGGTAGCTGGAATAGTTGCTCGCTTTTTCAAACGCTTTGAACTTCTGACTCACTTTTGAACTGACCTGACACAGTCATGGCTTTCTCCTCCATAGGGGTCTCATTTATAATATTGTGGCCAGATGGTGTTGAAGTGTTCTCAGAAATGATCCGTCTTTCTGAACATCTATTATCCAGAGTAGTTGATGGTGCATCCAGAGGATTAGAAGCTGATTTATTTGATTGGTTTTACCGTTTGTGGAATGGTTCAATGTCAGTAAACGTTGACATGAGCTAATCCTCGTCCAATCTATCAAAGTCTAATATTGCAACATGGATTTGAGGCTTCTTATGAACCAGAAAACTGGACGGTTCCTCTATGCGGAGTGGGTAAGGATGTTGTGGATATTTTGTTCGATTTTATTCTGTTCTCGACTGGTGCCATCATCTGACTTACGCTGGAACATGGCACTACATCTTGCAAGAATGTGGGAAGTATCAGTAACATGTACAACAATGTCTACAAGATGAATGCAACCTATATGACTACTGATAAATACGTTTTGCTAAAGCTAGAATCCAACGCCTCCTTCAACGATTTTCCTTTATTTCAACAATATAGGAATTCTATGTATGCCCCAACACTAGCAATGATTACGGAAAGCATCAAATTAGTGTCCAGGTAGGCCAGAAATGCACCCGTGGCCAAGGACAAAAGTGGCGTTAGATAAAAATCTCTCGAAACCTTCTTCTTCTACCAATTCAGGGTGCCCTGTAGGGTACGTGAAAGAGATTGCTATGTTTATAATCACAAATGATTTGAATATCCTTCCAATTTCCACCATTACAAGAATTACTCTCTTGAATCGACTGCATGTGAAATAATTCAGTGATTTGAAGGAAATGACTGTAAAATTCGGTCCTGACAAGGTTTTGGAGTTGTTGGGTGCGTCTCTGGCTTCAAAGACCGCTTTAAATTATGTTTACTTTACAAATTCAATATTTGTCTCTCAAATGGAGTAGGGGTCGGGTTGTTGACTCGTTTTTGGTAACTCAGGGTTTGATTTGAGCAAATACTATTCTGAAATGCTTTGAATAGAGTGAAGGCTGGGTGGGAGAGAAGCGCACAAATCACAATTCTTCATTTATCGCCTTTAAAGAAACGCATATGCAGAGACACTCCTGACAAGTTATCGGCACACGACAATTCTATTTTACAAGATAATGGAGTAAGCACTGGCATTTTATCTGAGCAATAAGCCATCGAGCTCCATCCTTCCTAGCATGCTCTTATACAATCTAGTGGCAGACGTATTTATGTAGAACCCTGAAATTCGCGACGTGATTCGAATCGACAATGAGGGCCGTGAGAGAAAAGGACCCTGCCTGCGTCTCCTATTTCCACTGTTTGCATAACGAGTGGCACACAGACATGGTCTCAGGATTGAATCCCTCTAGCCCTAGCAATCTAGAGCAGGATATCTGAGACTTTTTTTGGCCATAGACATCCATCCCGCGGCCAAAATAGGGAATGAAGGACAGCGATCCACCCTATGATTCATTGATTGCTAACTTGCAGAGATCTGACTACCATGGTTAAATGTTTGTTGATACTCACTTGACACAATCATGAATTCATCAAAGAACTATCATGAGTTGTGTAACGATGGTGTAGAAATCAGACCGTTCTGTGTTATTATTATTTTTATTTCCCATTATTGTATATAATTTCACAATCTCAAATCTGAAAATTGCCAAATGATAGGACTACTTCATGTAACACCTCCTCCCACATTTACCCAATTTTCCTGGCTTGCTGACGGTAAACATGAGCTAAGGGTCACAATTATAAGACTCAACCTCTTATGTAACCTTAAGGAAATGCAGTCAACAAATTAAGACTTTACTGACTTCCCTCAGGTGCCATTGGACTTCCAGGAGTAACCCAACCCGTCTAGGTGTCCAACCCCTGATAAAACTCACTTTTTCCGTGACCTAGAGCCCTAATTTATTGCTTGCCAAGGCCTCCATGCGACTATGGGTTCCCAGTCACCCTCATAAGTCTGCCTCCATGCAATTATGGAATTCTCTACTTAGTTCTATGCCAACGACTCCAAATTCTATGCCACTTTTTCAGGGCCATGACTCAGGTCTCTGCCCAGAACTCAGTGAAACTTCCAGAGAAGATAAATGACATAGAAAAAATACTTGTAAACAAAAAAACTAAAACTAGGACTTGACCTAACCATCCCCAACCGAGACTGACATTCTGTCAAACACTTGGTAGATATGTAACCTACAGGTCATGAATGCAAGTCTGATCATAGGGGACTGAAAAATTATCTGAGGTTTAACAAGAAGGGTCATTGCCTTCTCACACTAGCTGTCATAACAACAATTAGGTCTTGCATTCATTATTCATTCAGTTGCAAGTAAAAACATTAAAACTACTGTGACTAAGATCTTTCATAAAACCATTCTTATAATCAACATATATTCATATAAATAACAATAAGAGAACATCCGTTAAATCCACATAATAACCAATACATTTACTTATCAAAACCAAGAAAAACTTAGCTTTTATTAAACATAGGAAATACCAACTGGGTTTAAGACTTCCAAGTTCCACGCAACCATAGATTGGTTAAACCAAATTATTTCTTTCATCCAATCACCCTCCAAACCATAGATTGGCTAAAGCGAATTATTTCTTTCATCCAATTAGCCCCCCAACCATAGCTTGGTTAAATCATTTTTTTTTTTTTTTTCATCCAATGACCCCTGCGCCATATTCCAAGCATGAATGTGGGTTCTCATGTGATAAACCAATCCAAAGACAATCAAGGGAATCCAAAGGTTAAACCACCTCCAACCAATCCAAAGACAACCAAGGGAATCCAAAGGTTAAACCACCTCCACCCTCTCTATACTGACCCAAATCACGTTTAAAATGGAAACAAGAAGTGTTGAAAATGACACCAAGAAAGATTATAATTTAATTTATTATTGAATTAAATTAGAGGAAAATTGTAATTCCACATCTCATGACAAGTTGTACTAGTTAACTAAGTTATTTTGACTTAGTTGGTTCTGTTAATTCGAGTTGAGGGTCTAACTTGAGTCATGTAGAGTGGTTCCTACTTTTTAGGAGCCCTGGATGAATTTATTTTGAGTTGTAATTAATTAATTCAGTTTTTCCGAGTTAAAATCAGTTTAACTACTTCCAACTATTGGAGGAACTAGTGGAAGGTCAAAGTGTTGAAGTGGAACTTGAACCACACTTAGTTTTCAACCAGATAAATGATAAATCAACCATAAATAACTCATGCATGTGTGAAATGAGAATTACCCAGTTGAGATTGGAGTTCAAGGGCAGTGTGCTAACAGTTGTATAATCATCCAAATTGTACAGGTGGTGCATGCAGTTAGAGGAAGGCCTATGATGGATTACGCAGTATTGGATGGAGATTTCCATAATTAACATGGGAAAATTACCCAAGGAAAAAACATAAGGAATAGGGACTTAGGCAAGCCTAAATTTGGTTAAGTATTGGCCTAGGCTTGTCTAGGAAGCAATGAGACAAATTGAGATAGTGCAGAGGTTGTTCGGGCATGAGAAAAACATTGTAATCTTCTCATATTTTATAACTAATGAAATATACAAATAACAAGGTTTTGAGCTATGGCTTTCACTAGGAAAACATTGTGTAATGTGTTGATTGAATTCTTTCTAATGTATGCTTCGTGATTTCGTGATTGTTTAAATTGGTTTCTCCAATTGGTAGAGTATATTCAAGTCTATTGTTTTAGCAAATTACAATTAGTAGTTTGAATCTACAAGGAATTTATACATGGTATCGGAGCTGAAATAACTATAGAAGAGAAAAATACGAGTTTGTTCTGTGCAAGTGAAATGAATTTTCAGTATCATTCTTTAGGTTCAACATGTTGTCGTTCTATGGATTGAGACTTGAGTGTGCCCTTGATGGAAACTCGAATTACATACCTTAGAAGGACAAGATGGAATCAATGTTGGAAGATAACAAGCTGAAGGAATTCATAGACAATGATATTCCTAAGCCTCCAACAACTAATGCTCAAGATCTGGCAAACTGGAAGAAGAATGTAGCGAAGGAGAGAAGGATCCTACTGGAAGGAGTTTGAGATAATATTGTCTCGAACCTCCATGGAAAGGAAACTCCATATGAAATGTGGAAGGCCTTGACATATTTGTTTCAGAACAAAAGTGATCACATGAAGCTAACACTAAAGGAAAATCTCAGGAAAATCAAGATGGATAAGGGTGACATAATACCAAAGTACTTGACCAAGATCACCCAATGTCGGGATGAGCTTGGGAGTGTTGGTGTAAAAGTTGGTCAAGATGATCTGGTTAGCCTAGAACTTCTAGGACTTCCCAAGAGCTGGAACAACTACAAGGATTCGGTAAATGGGAGGGAGAAGCTACCAGAGTAGGAGAATTTTTGTTCTGACTTGGTGCAAGAAGAGATAAGGCGGAACACCAGAGATAGATCCTCAACCAAGCATTATGATGATGAGAACTGTGCCTTGGATGGAAAGGAAACAAAAGGGAAAGGGAAGACATCCCATTACAAATCAGATTCTAGTCAGGCAGGAAAGAATAAGGACTTGTCGAATATTAAATGTTTTCAATATCATGAGTTTGGAAACTATGCCATGAAGTGTCCGCACAAGAAGGTTGAAAAGAAGCCCTCAAGAGGAGCGACAATTGAAGCTCTTGCTTCAAAATTTGAGTTGGATTTCACCCTCATTGCATGCATGGTGACATCAACAATGGGTAGTGTGTGGTACCTGGATAGTGGAGCCTCATTCCATATGACCGACAACAAATAATTCTTCATCGACTTGGAGGAGAAGGACCTCCATATGCACATCGAGGTGGGAAATGATGGAAGGTATATCGCGACCAACATTGGTACTGTTACTTTTCAGAGGGAGTATAGTTCTTCTCTCACATTGAAAGATGTCATGTTTGTTTCGGGTCTAAAGAAGAATTTAGTTTTAGTTTATATGTTGGAAGAATGTGGTTACGATGTGATATTTAGTAAAGGAAAGGATTTCCTTTGTCACATAGCCACGAGATAGGTGAAGCAAATTGGGGTTCAGGTGAAGAAAATATACAAATTGGATGTAGAAGATTGTGATGCTTTAAGAATGAAATAGAGAAGGTGCATATCCAAGACATCGATGAGTTATGGAATAGAATATTGGGCCATCTACACCATAGAGCTTTGAAGATCATGCAACATATTTCTATTAGACTTCCCAAGGGTGCACTAGAGCAACATGATACATGAAAAGGGTGTATTTTGGGGAAGTACACCAAAGCCACCTTTCATGATAAGGACAATATAGCGCAAGTGATCCTTGAAAGAGTTCACTCAGATGTGTGTGGACCATTCTTGATAGCCTCCATGAAAAATCATAGGTATTATGTGATATTTGTAGATAATTTATCATGTAAGTGTTGGATATTATTCATGCAGAAGAAAAACCAGACTTTCTGAAAATCTTGTGAATTTAAAGCACTTGTTTAGAAATACACAGGTAGGAAAATTAAGACTCTCAGGAGTGATAACAGTGGATAATATATGTCAAATGAGTTTAAGAAATTATGTGCATCAAAAGACATTCGAAGGGAGTTAATAACACCCCATAACCCACAACAAAATGGGGTTGTTGTTAGGTCCCTATAATACTAGTATATCCCCTTATTGTTATTGTTAGTGTAGCCCCCTTATTGTTATTGTTGTGCCCATGTAGTCCCCGTATTGTTATTATTGTGCCCCATAGAATCCCACTATTGTTATAGTTCTACCCTTACATTTTATTGTTATGTAGGCTCTGATTATACTGTGACCCCTTAGACTCCTATATATAGAAAGTAGGTTTTTTCATTTGTATCATCCAAGGATTGTCCATTTATGTAATGTAAAGGAGGTTTCCCCCTAAAAGTGGATAATTTTTAAGTCGTTTATCTATATTTTCTTCTATTTTGTGAGTTGGTTGCATAACATTTGGTATGAGAGCTTTGGATTCTAGGGTTTCGCTTCTTCAAATAGGTCATCTTGGCATTTTATCTATAAATTGTTTATACGAAGCTTCGAAGTTGAAATTGAAACCATGTGGATTTGAAATACTAGTGAACCTCGTGTATGAATTTTAGATATTGGTTCGCTACATTTTCAGAGATATGATCTCAAGAAGTTAGGGTTTTGGAGGCTCCATAATTTCACTCAAATTGGTGACCGAGAGAAAATCGTCATAACTTTCGTTTCAGGAATCATATTTGAATTCTGTAAAACGTGTCTAAAAGTGCACAAACTGTAGTTTCTTATGTATCAATTTCAGAGTCTAAGGTCAAAACAATGACACTTTTCATGTCGTACAAGTTCGCTCTACTGAACTAGTCCATAATTAGGTCATTGTAAGAGATCATGCATAACTTTACCTTGAAGAATCCAAATTAGGTCTGGATTATGGCATTCGAAAGAAGACTGAAAGGGCTACGACAAAACTAAAGTTCAAATCTTAGGGATCCAAAATTACAGAGATGCAATAAATTCAATATCGAGCTCCTACAAAGCAAAGAAAAAGGTGTGTGTGTGTATATATATATATATATATATATATATATATATATATATATATATATATATATTTAAAGTTTGCATAAGTTTTGTTTGAAAAATCAGTTTGAAGTGATTCAAGGGGCATAGTGAAACATAAATATCATTGTTTCATTCCAAAATTAATTAAAGCAAGAAAACAGAAACACCTAGTAAGAAACCAGAAAATTCTACTATGACGCATGAAGAAGAGGAAGAAATGCAACATGACATATCAAAATTACGAGATCAAGTGCAACAAATGTTGTTCTCGCAAAGAGTAACAAAAAACGAAATGGAAGCTAATATGTATGGTTCAAATAATGGTTTAAAAAAAAACCTGGAATATTTGAAGAATGGTTTAAAATCAGACATTGAAGGTTTGAAGAATGGTTTAAAAACAGACATGGAAGGTTTGACAAAGTTGCTACAAGAAATGCTTCCTAATGGGGAAAAGGTATTAGTTGGAACTCATGATGAGAACAAAAGAAATTTTAATCATGATTTCATAGACTCTAACATTGGATTGAAAAGCCACCATATTCCAAAGATTGATATGAGGAACTTTGATGGCAAGGATCCAGTAACATGGAACTACAAATGGAGCAATATTCTGATCTCCATAATGTGCAACACACACAAAAGGTACACATTGCAACTTTATATTTAGAACCCAATTAGTTTGTATGGTATCTATGGATTTTTTCTTGTAAACCACTTGTCACTTGGTCAATTTTTGCAGAGGAAATGATAGCACATTATGAAGATACAAATAGAAACACCTTCTTTAGCCAATTGATAAATCTCAAACAAAAGGGTTCAATGGTGGATCATATTGAGGACTTCCAAAAATTGAATATAAGGGAAAATGGTATTCCATAGGAGCACATTTTTGATGTATTCATAGTGACTTTAAAGGATAACATCCAACATGAGGTTCTCCTTTAGGAACCTGATTCATTGGAGAAGGCATTCAAGTTGGAAAGAAAAATTGAATGCAAAATTATGGAAATAAGGAAGCCTAACACTCACAACTATAAATATGGAAGTGTTGCTTCTCCTAGCCTTCCACAACCTACAAGGCTGATACCACAACAATTGGAAGAAAAAAGAGAAAATGGGATTTGTTACAATTGTGATAGAAAATACAGTAAAGGTCATAAGTGTGCTGAGAAGAAATTAGTTTACATATATTGTGAAGATGAGGAAGAAGAGGAATAAGAAACTTCAAAAGAAGATGATATACACCAAGAAATGACCTTAGAGAAAGAAGAAATGAATCTGACCATATCTTATAATGCATTGGTGGGAATTACCACTCCTCAAACTCTAAATATAGAAGCACATATCAAGAAGAAAAAGGTAACAATGTTGATTGATTCAGGTAGTACCCATAATTTTATTTATTGTAAGATAGCCAATGAATTGAATTGCTTCCCATATCCAACACTAGATTATCAAGTGATGGTTTCAAATGGAGGAACTATAAATTTCTCTAGAAAGTGCCATAATATCAAGCTAACCATGGGGGAATATGTATTGAATAACCCAATGCTTTCCATTCCAATGGGTGGTGCTGATGTTGTACTAGGAGTTAAATGGTTACAATCTTTGGGTACTATAGCTTTTAGTTTTTAGGAACTTTCCTTGAATGTTTTTTGGGTAGGAAAAGAAGTTGAATTAAGGGGTATTGTAGGGAAACCAAGAAAGATAATCAACTCTAATGGCATGAAAAAGCTTCTAAAGAAATAAAAACGAGGTGTAATTTCACAATTATGCTCACTAGAGTTTCAAACATCGAAATCATCTTTACAAGAAAATTCTAAGTTTCAAGAAGTGGAAGATCACATCAAGCATCAACAAAAAGTTCTCCAACTCTTAAAGGATAACCTAACTTTAGTGCAGAATCGAATGAAGCAACAAACATATCAACATCGCAGTGAAATAAGTTTTCATGTAGGCAACTGGGTATTTTTATGGCTACAACCATACAAACAAATGTCCCTCAAACAAGCTAAGAAGGATAATAAATTATCGCTAAAGTACTATGGTCCTTACAAGGTGTTGCAAAAGATTTGTGCTATGAAATACAAATTGGAGCTTCCTGCATCTTCCCGAGTGCACCCGGTTTTCCATGTTTCATGCTTAAAGAAGGTTATAGGTGACAAATTCCTAGTTCAAACAATATTTCCAGAACTTGACGATGAAGGAAAAATCATATTGGAACTTGAAGTAGTCACAGAAACAAGAACTCGACAACTATGAAATCGATCAATTTCAGAGTATCTCCTAAAGTGGAAGAACTTACCTGCTGAAGATACACATGGGAGGATGAGAATTTTATATAGAAGCATCTAGAACTACTCAAGCGTTGAGGACAACACTTTTTTGAAGGAGAGGGACATGTTATCTCCCTATAATACTAGTGTAGCCCCTTATTGTTATTGATAGTGTAGCCCTCTTATTATTATTGTTGTGCCCATGCAGTCCCAATATTGTTACTATTGTGCCCCGCAAAAGCCAACTATTGTTATTGTTGTGCCCTTACATTATTATTGTTAGGTAGGCTCTGATTATATAGTGACCCCTTAGAATCCTATATATAGAAATTAGGTTTTGTCATTTGTATCACCCAAGAATTGTTCATTTATGTAATGTACAAGAGTTTTCCCCCTCAAAGTGGATAATTTTGAAGTCGTTGATCTATATTTTATTCTATTTTGTGTGCTGGTTGCATAACAATTACAGAAAGAAAGAAAATCAGTATTGTGGGAGTTGCATGGGAAATGTTGCATGATCAGGGCCTACCGTTGCACTTGTGGGCTAAAGAATGCAAAAAAAAATGATATATGTGCATAACAAGATTCCTCATAAGATTCTCAGGATGATTACGCCATAGGAATCCTTTTTAGGTAAGAAACCAGATGTGGCACACTTCAAAATATTTGGTTCATCAGTTTATTTTCATGTTTCAAAGGATGCACAGAAAAAACTAGAACCAACGGCTGAGTTGGGGATATTTATGAGGTACACTAATACACCCCATAACTATCAAGTGTACCTGAAATCTCATAGGATGTCAGCGGTTCGTAGAGATGTGAATTTCAATGAAGAGAAGGCCATGATAATTTCCCTTTAGAGGGAGATTCAGTTGCATGTAGATGAGGAAATTTTAGCTCCAAATGAAGAACCTTAGGATGTTGTGGAGAAACCACAAGCAAAGGTGCAGAGATTGGAAGCACCCACTCATGAAAAAACATTCGTAGATGGAAGAAAGTGCACTAGAGAAGCTGAAATATTGATGCATGATGCTAGAGAGAATGTGGGAACACCCACATCACAATGCAGGTATAGGAGGTCACTAGATCGGTACACTGACTACATGGATATTATGAGTGAGAGTGTAGAGACTTAGCTATTCTCATTCGAGGAAGCAACGAAAAAACCAATATGGGCTGATGCCATGGTAGAGGAGTATGACCCCATTATCAGGAACAATGCATGGGAATTTTTCCCAAGACCATAGGGCAAGTCAGTTGTAGGATCCAGGTGGATCTACAAGGTGAAGCAAGTAGTAGATGGGAGTGTTGAGAAACAAAAGGGCAGAGTTCTGGCCAAAGGTTTCTCTAAGGTGGAGGGAATTGATTATGAGGAGAACTTTGCTTTAGTAGGAAGGTACTCTTCAAGCAAATCTATTCGAGCACTTTCAGCGCAGATGGGATGGAAGAAACATCATATGGATGTGAAGGCAACTTTCCTCAACAGAGTGATTGAGGAAGAGTTGTACATGGAGCCGCGAGAAGGATTTGAGACCTTTGATAGAGAGTCACATGTGTGCAGACTCAAGCGAGCATTGTATGGATTGAAACAAGAACCCCATGCTTGGTACACCAGGATTGACAGCTATTTCACCAGGTTGGGCTTCACCAAAAGTGAAGCAGATGCAAACCTTTACCATATTGTGGTTGAAGATAAATTATTGATGATAGCATTATATGTCAATGATTTAATTCTAAGAGGTGACGAGAATCTGATAAAATCTTGCAAAGAATATTTGGCAAGATAATTCGAGATGAATGACATGGGGCTCATGCATTATTTCCTTGGCTTGGAAATTTGGCAAGGAGGTGAGGAACTATTTGTCTCTCAAGGAAAGTATGCCAACGAGATACTGAAGAAGTTTCACATGGAGAGCAACAAAAACATGGAGACTCCTCTAGTAGGGAATTGGAGGAAGAAATATGCTACATCAAGCGAAGTGGTAGAAGCTACCATTTATAGGAAGTTTGTGGGTTCACTTATGTACTTGGCGAACACATGACCGAACATGTGTAATGCAGTTAACCAACTTACTCAAGCAATGGTTAAGCCAACCAATATCTATTGGAAGGTAGCCAAACATGTCATGTTGACATACCTCATAGGCACCACTCAGTTTGGTATTTGGTACAAACATAAAGAGGGAGTTAATATTTGAGGCTTCATAGATGAAAATTGGGCAGGGAGTCCATTAGACAGGAAGATAAAACTAGGAGGAATCTTTAGTATTGGGTCAGAAATAGTTTCTTGGTACAATAGGAAGCAAATATCAATTGCACTCAGTCCAACAGAAGTAGAGTACATGGTTTCTAGTCAAGAAGCTTATGAGGCTATTTGGGTGAGGAAGATCCTCATTGGGCTATTTGGTCAATAAATGGATCCTATAGTGATTTACTGTGACAAACATATTTGTATCAAAATCTCGGTGAATCTAGTTTTTCATGATATATCCAAGCATATCGACATCTAATACAACCATCTCAGAGATTGTGTGCATAGATGAATCACGATGCTAGAGTACATTCCTACAGAGGAACATGATGAGAACATCTTGACGAAGGAACTGTCAAGAGGAAAATTAGAGTTCCATAGAGGCATGATCAAGGTATATGATAATACCTTTCTTGTTGAGAGGGAGTGTTGAAAATGGCATTAAGAAATAATGTAATTTAATTTTCCCTTGAATTAAATTAGAAGAAAATTGTAATTCCACATCTCATGACAGCTTGTATGAGTTAACTAAGTTAGTTTGACATAGTTGGTTCAATTAATTCAGGTCGAGGGTCTAACTTGAGTCATGTAGAGTGGTTCCTATTTTTTAGGAGCCCTGGTTGAGTTTATTTTGATTTGTAATCAATTAATTCAATTTATCAAAGTTAAATTCAGTTTAACTAGTTCCAACTGTTGGAGGAACTAGTGGAAGGTCAAAGTGTGGAAGTGGAACTTGAACCACACTTAGTGATCAACTAGATAACCGATAAATAAGCCATAAATAATTCATGCATGTGTGAACTGAGAGTTACCTAGTTGAGATTGGAATTCAAGGGAAGTGTACTATTAGTTGTATAATCATCCAAATTGTACATGTTGTGCATGATGTCAGAGGAAGGCCTATGATGGATTGCACAGTATTAAATGGGGATTTCCCTAATTAATAGGGGCTAATTACCTAAGGAAACAACACAAGTAAATAGGTTCTTGGGAAAGCCAAAATTTGGTTAAGTATTGGCCTAGGCTTGTCTAGGAAGTAGTGGGACATATATAGATAGTGCAAAGGTTTCTTGGGCATGAGAAAATCATTGTAATCTTCTCATATTTTATGACTAATGCAATATGCAGATAGTAGGGTTTTTAGATGTGGATTTCCCCAAGAAGTCATTATGTAATGTGTTGATTGAATTCTCTCTTGTATGCTTTGTGATTTCACGATCATATAAATTGTTTTCCACAATTGGTATATTAGATTCAAGTCTATTGTTTTAGAAAATTACAATTAGTAGTTTGAATCTATAAGGAATTTCTACAAACCGGTGCCAAGATCACAAAACCAAACCGAGCTTGGATGCCTCAAAATCTCTTCACCAATACCTTGAGGAAATTTACCATGTATCCCACCATTACCGGTCAAGGGATTTCTAGGCCTTTGGGAATTTTCCTGAGACCACCTCATCCAAATCCAAAATCTTCGAGCAATCCAAAGCTCAAATACGAGAACAATCCCATCACACCATGGCTATTCGGAAATGGAAAGGCTAGGCTAAAATCCAATGTCGAAACCCGACAAAATCCATGCCAATGAAGATAAAATAACCAAATACCAACATCCAAATAACATGCATGTCAAAACCAACTAGGAAATCATACATGCAACCGGTTACCTACAAGTATTCCCGTTGAAGCTACTTGATCCTTGTCCTACTTTTCTTTCCTTGTCCTTCTTTTATTTTCCTTTCATTTCCTTTGCTTTTCCTTTCCTTTTTTTTGCTTCCTTTGCTTGCTTCCTTTATTTATACTCTTTGTTCTCTTCTCCTCACTGAGACAAATTCTAACACTAAACTGACAAAAGGATCCCAACTGATGCTCCGAGATCTTTTTATTGATGAGGCATCTAATTTCTTCAATTTAATATTATTTTCCTTCATTTTCCTCCTCACATGCAACTTGTGACCTTTCACCTTCCTTTTCTCCTAATTTCCATTATTTTCATAAATAATATGCGAAAAATGCCCTTTTGACTTTCCAAATCCTTAGCCGTTGCCTTTTCTAATTTCCTTTAACCATAAACACAACAAGTGATGCCCCCTAGGATATTTTTCCCAACATTCAACTTGGAATAAGTGTCCCTTGCCTGTGTTCTTATTTTACCTTTATTAAATTTTATTACATGAACTTTTAACTCAGGGCTATTACAAACCCCTTCCCCTTAGGAAAACACCATCCTTGGTGTTAAGCCACACCTATACCCAAGAAAACTGCTGAAAAGAAAAAACATACTACATGTAGATTTATAACCTAGCTCATTGAAATATTTACAATAACATCCTGCTCAAAAACAAAACCATCTTGTAAAATATGAAAACATGACGACCATACCGCTTATTGGAGCTTTATAATGTAGCTCATTGTGGTATTTACAATAACAACCATACATAAATATGTACAAATACCAAGAATCATTTTTCTTCACAGAAAAATAATGAAGGATAAATAACTTGCATCTGATCAACCCTCTCCCATGTAGCTTCATCGGGCCCAAAGTGCTTCCACTGCACTTTAACCTGCTTGAGTGCTCTATTCTAGAGCACAAGATGTTTCCGTTGCAATATGAATTGGGGTTCCAGATGGAATTCTCCTTCTTGCTCCACATGCAATACAAAACAATCAATAACATGATCAACATCCTTTACATATATATTTAAGAAATGAAACATGAAAAACATCATGGAATTTCATTGTCAGAGGCAGTGAAAGTTTGTAGGCCACTGGTCCAATCCTATCAAGGATCTAAAAAGGCCTGCAATACCGTGGTTCCAACTTGGAACATGATCTGATCCTCAAGGATCTTTTCTTGGGCTTGATGCTCAAATACACATGCTCTCGAACCTCAAACTCCTTAAATTCCCTGTGGTAGTCTGCATAAATTTTCTACCTGTTCTGTGCTTCCTTTAGATTCTTGTTTATAACTTGTATTTCATGTTCCATGTATCTCAACATGTTCTGTGCAATAAGTACCGTTTTCACTGGATCACTCCAATTGAAGGGAGTGTTACAACTACGTACACACATTTCCTTAAATAGACTCATCCTTAGTGAATCCTGATAAACATTGTTGTATGCAAACTGGTGGTATGGTTGCAGGTGTGAGTGACAAGCTTTCAAATCTCGTAACAATTTCTTCAAGTTCTGGTGGAATTTCCTCAATTTCCTTCTGAGTATCAGTCATCAAATTTTTAACTTTATAACCCAAAACAAAAATGCATTTAAACTTGTTACACAAATTTTTAATTGCATTTAAACCTAATTTTCAACCTTTTATAGATGATGGAAGCATATTATATAGCTTATATATAACGTGTAGTAATAATAAAATCTCATCTGACAAATGATTGACAAATTTAAAACAATATTAAACCCATTTTCGTTGAGTTATTGCATCCAATTTTATTGTTAAAATCCACGCATCTAAAAATGTGATATCCACATATCTTCATGTTCTCATGTGTAAGCCGTTAGATCGAAAGAATTGCTGGCGATTAGTTTAATTTATAAAATCTAATTTATAATTTTATTTGGTCCATTCAGATAGTTAACCATGGTGCAACTTTATATGCGATAATCGTTGGATCATCAATCAAGATGCGAAGGCTGCCATATTTCCCAAGTACTAGCGCTTTACTTAACTTATTAAACCTCAACTCTATACGTTGTACAATGATTTAATTTCTTTAACCTTGACAGATTCATAATTTCTCCAAGGAAAATCACAGTTTTATACATCAATAACTAATAGTTTCTAATTCAATCTGGTATAATTGAACGAGTTCGCTTCCATAGTGTACGCATAAGTTTCAATGAAATATACTCTTAGCAATCAAAACAAGACTCGTTCTAAAATTAAACAATCCAGAAATATGTCAAAAGAAATGAAAACTTTAAGACTTAGCATTCACGTACACATTCACCTAGCTATAGAGGAAATGAAATTCTTTTTCTATTCGATCCCCTTTTCCATCAAATCCTCCCCTCTGTCTACATTTCTAACTTACATTTTAAAATATATATCTTCAAAAAAACAAATTGACCAAATTTTATGGATCAATTTGCCCAATTTTAGATAGTATCGTATTACATAATATCTGCCTAAAAATCCTCAACTAAAAAACTAAATTCAATGAATCCAATATAAAGCTATCCAAATCCCTGAATACTAGTAAAATCTTATCTATCAAAATAGTAAATCGCAAGCTAAAGGATCCCACTTTTCTTGTAATTTTTTTTTGTATTTTTGGAATAAAATGAAGTTTTTTTCTCCTCGAGCCTCATGCTCCTGCATCAGACTCCTGAGGACAAAATTCTTCATGGGCTCCTATCCATGAGTTCTTCCACAGAAATGCCCAATTTCTGTAGCATGGTATCTGTCATCCAAGTAGCCTCTGCAACTGGTTGATATTTCCACTTGATTAAATACTCAAAGTATTCCTGTCCTCTTGTCTACTTAGACAATATTTTGTCTAAAATATTCTCTTGCTGCAATATTTTTGCTGTGGGTAACTGTATCAACCAGTCAATTTATTCTTTGGTTTCAACTGTATCATCTGTCTCTCCATCCTCATGCCTGTACAAATCAACAACATTGAAAATTGGAGATATTCCAATGTCAGGGGGTAATTCAATTTCATATGCATTTGCAGAAAATTTCCTCAGTACTCTGCATGGCCTAATTTTCTTAAATTTTATACGCCCTTTGTGGAAATCTTTCTTTTCTCAAGTGTGCTAGAACCAAATCTCCAACCTCAAAATTAACTTCCCTCTTCTTCAAATCTTCTCTGCTTTTGTATTTAATGTTGTTGTCCTGTAGCTGCTGTTTTACCTGTTCATGTATTGCTCGAATTTTTGAAGCAAAATTTTCTCCATCAACACTTCTCATCTCTGCTTTTCCCAAATTTCTTAGCTCATACACTCCTCTTGGGTGCATTCCATAAACTATATGGAATGTACTCTACCCTGTACTCCTATTAGGAGAGTCATTATAAGCATATTCAGCCTATGCCAAAATCTGATCCCATTGTTTAGGATGTTCACCTGCAAGACTTTTCAAAAGATTACCCAAGCTTTTGTTCACCACCTTAGTCTGTCCATCAGTCTGAGGGTGATAAGCTGAGCTGAAACTCAGTTTAGTAACAAGATTTTTCCACAATGTCCTCCAGAAGTGACCAACAAATCTGGTGTCCCTATCAGAGACAATTCTTTTAGGTAACCCATGTAACCTTACAATCTCTTTGAAAAAAAGATTAGCAACATGGGTAGCATCACTGGTTTTATAACATGGAATAAAATGTGTCATTTTAGAAAATCTTTCAACTACAACATAGATTGCATCATTCCCTCTTTGTGTTTTAGGTAAATCCAAAACGAAATCCATACTTACCATATCCCAAGGTCTATTTGGAATAGGTAATGGAACATACAAACCTGTGTTTTGACTCCTTCCTTTTGCATAATGACAAAATTTACAATTTCGTACAAACCTCTCCACTTTAGTTCTCATATTTGGCCAAAAATAAAAATGACTCAGCTGTTCATAAGTCTTGTTTGCACCAAAATTTCCACCAAGTCCACCACTAGAACAATTTGGTATGCACAGCTGATTTATTTTAAACAACAAGCCTTCTTGCAAGAAAAAATCCACCCACTTACTTCTGTCCAACAAAACCGAATTACTACATGCTTCAAATGCCTCTTTAAAATCCAAATCTGTTTTATACAATTCTTTAAGAAAATCAAAACCCAACACTTGAATTTGACTTTCTTGAACTAAAATTCTTTTTCTACTTAAGGCATCCGCTACTTTGTTTTCTTGGCCAGTTTTATGTTTCAATACAAAATTGAAACTCTGAAGATACTCTACCCATTTTGCATGTTTCTGATTTAATTTTGGCTGCTGCATAATATACTACAATGCATGATTGTTTGAATAAATCACAAATTCCTTAGACATCAAGTAATGTATCCAATTATTTAATGCCTGTACAACTGCATAAAACTCTTTGTCATAAGAAGAATATTTTCTTCTTGTCTCATTCAGTTTTTCACTGAAATAAGCTACAGGTCTGTCTTCTTGACTTAACACAGCTCCAATAGCTTCTCTACTGGCATCACATTTCACTTGAAAAGGTTTGTTAAAATCAAGAAAAAATAAAATGGGTTTTTCGGTTATCTTTCTTTTCAACAACTGGAAATTTTTTTTAGCTTCATCAGTCCATTTAAATGGTTGTTTGTCCTTCTTTATAGTTTCAATAATAGGGGCATTGATCTTACTAAAATTCCTTATGAATTTTCTATAAAAACTAGCAAGACCATGGAAGCTTCTTACCTCAAAAACACTCTTAAGTGAAGGCCATTATATGATTTCCTTTATCTTCTTTGGATCCATCTTAAATCCATTAGCAGAAACAACAAAACCTAAATATACCAATTCTTCCTTCATGATTGAACATTTTTTTAAATTTACCAGCAACTTTTACTGATGCAATTTCCTTAAGACATAATTCAGATGTCTTAGGTGTTCTTCTTTAGACTTGCTGTAAATTAATATATCATCTAGATATACTATTACAAATTTACCAATAAATTCCTTCAGCACTTCATTCATAAGCCTCATAAATTTACTAGGTGCATTTGATAATCCAAACGTCATTACCATCCATTCATACAATCCTTCATTTGTTTTAAAAGTTGTTTTCCATTCATCTCCTTCCCTTATCCTAATTTGATGATAGCCACTCTTTAAATCCAGCTTTGTAAAATATCTTTCCCCACTTAAAAAATCCATCAAATATTCAATTCTGGGTAAAGGAAATCTATACCTAATTGTTATTTTTTTGATTGCTCTTGAATCAGTGCAGATTCTCCAGCCTCCATATTTTTTTGGACTCAACACTGTTGGCACTGCACATAAACTCAAACTCTCTCTGACCAGTTCTTTATCTAACAACTCCTGCACCTGCTTCCTGATTTCTTCATTTTCTATGGGAGTCATCCTATATGTTGCTTTATTTGGAAAATTTTCTCCTGGAATCAAATCTATATGATGGCTGATTTTTCTAATAGGTGGTAATTCATCCGGCAAATAATCTACAATGATATCACAATAATTTTCCAACATCTCTTGAATTTCAATTGGTAAATTAGAAATTTTAGTGGAAGTAATTACTACCTTGGGTTTGAAAATTAATGCAAAATTTACCTCATCATCTTCAATCTGTTGCAGATATTCTTTTCCACTTACTACCAAATATTTCGGATCAGGTTTTCTTTTTGATGCATCTTCTTCTTCTATAGGCAACCATGTATGATTGACACCAAATTTACAAAACTTGTATGTGTTCTTCTTCCCATCATGTATAGCTCCTCTGTCATACTGCCAAGGTCTACCCAACAATATGTGACATACATCCATAGGCATTACATCGCACATAATTCTGTCTTTGTAGTTACCCAACTGGAATTCCACTTCACATTGTTCATTCACTAACAACTGATGTCCTTTTTGAAACCATGACACCTTGTAGGGTGTTGGATGTTTTTTTGTCTTCAATTTCAATTTCTCCACCACTTCTGTAGAGACCAAATTATCAGTGCTGCCACTATCAATTACCATTTGAAAGCATTTTCCTTGAACTTTTCACACACTTCTAAACAAGCTTTTTTTCTATGCTGCTTCAAAAACTTCCTTTGCTGGTTTTAACAAAACTTTGTTAACTACCAAAGATTCTCCTTTCTCTGGTGTATTTTTTGCATCTGGCACTTTTTTTGTTTTTGGCATTTTTGTTGCTTCTTCCTCATTCTGAGAAACAATTATATTTCTCTGATTTTTCCCCACATTCTCTGGACACTCATAATTAATCTCTATGTCTAAGCTTATTACATCTATAACATCTGATTTCTCTTCCTCTGCCTCTGCCTCCTCTTCCTTTGGAAAAAATCCTTCTGCCACTTGCATCACCTTGTGTATGTTGGCTTCAGCTGTTTCTAGCTCCTTCTCTCGGTGCTGTAGATCTTCCTCTACCACCTTGACTTCCTTTTCCTCGGAAAGTACCTCTACGTTTGGCAGATTTATTCCTTATGAGTTTTTCTTCAGCCTTCAAGGCCATCTGATAAGCCTCTTCCACTATTTTAGGAGACAACAGACTTATCTCATTTTGGATCTCCATTCTGAAACCATTAATATATCTTGCAATATTCTCTGCTGTATCTTGAATTTGTCCTGCTCTTATGCTCACTTTGTAAAATTCCTCTGTGTATTCTTTGACTGTCATTGATCTCTGTATAAGATTCTGCATTTGTCTAAATAATGAAAGCTGATAATCACTTGGTAAAAAATTACCTCTCAGCTTTGCCACCATCCTGTTCCAATTCTTTATAGGTTGCTTACCAAGTCTCCTTCTTTCTGCCTGCACTCCATCCCACCAAAGCGCTGCATGTCCTTTCAATTTTGTGACAACAAACTTCACTCTTTTTCCTTCATCCATTTCTTCATAATCGAAGAACTTATCACTGTCATTTACCCAATCTCTCAACTCTTCTAGGTTTAAGCTTCCTGTAAAAACCAAAACTTCAAGTATGGGTTTAGATGTGGATCCCAACGTTGATTTAAAAAATTGCATTTCAGGAGTAACTTCCGTAGGTTCTCCCTCTTCTACAGATTCAACTTCAGGTTCATTGACATCTCCGACATCTGCATCTCTTTGATTTCCCATTTCCATTGATTCTAATCTGACTTGCATCTTTTGCATAACTTCCATCACTTTGGCATTTGCAACTGGTCTTCCTCTTCTTCGACCAGCACCACCTCCTCGTCTAACTCTATAAGCCATGTTGGATTTCTTTTCCTGATATTTGAGATCTCGCTCAGTGTCTAAATGCTACTCCGATACCACTAATGGTGGTCTGGTTGCAGGTGTGAGTGACAAGCTTTCAAATCTCATGACAATTTCTTCAAGTTCTGGCGGAATTTCCTTAATTTCCTTTTGAGTATCAGTCATCAAATTTTTAACTTTATAGCCCAAAACAAAAATGCATTTAAAATTTGTTACACAATTTTTTAATTTCATTTAAACCCAATTTTCAACCTTTTATAGATGACGAAAGAATATTATATAACTTATATATAACGTGTAGTAATAATGGAATCTCATCTAAAAAATGATTGACGGATTTAAAACAATATTAAAACTGTTTTAATTGATTTATCGCATCTAATTTTATTGTTAAACTCCACGCATCTAAAAATTCGATATCCACAGATCTCCATGAACAAAAGAATTGTTGGCGATTAGTTTAATTTATAAAATCTAATTTATAATTTTATCGGGTCCATTCAAATAGTTAACCACAGTGCAACTTATATGCGATAATCGTTGGATCATCAATCAAGATGCGAAGACCGTCGGATTTCCCAAGTACTGGCGCTTTACTTAACTTATTAAACCTCAACTCTCTGCGTTGTATAGTGATTTAATTTCTTCAACCCTGATAGATTCATAATATCTCCAAGGAAAATCACAGTCTTATACATCAATAACTGATAGTTTCTAATTCAATATGGTATAATTAAACGAGTTCGCTTTCAGAGTGTACACATAAGTTTCAATGAAATATACTCTCAGCAATCAAAACAAGACTCGTTCTAAAATTAAACAATCCAGAAATATGTCGAAAGAAATGAAAACTTTAAGACTTAGCATTCATGTACACATTCACCCAGCTACAGAGGAAATGAAATTATTTTTCTATTTGATCCCCTTTTCCATCAAATCCTCCCCTCTGTCTACATTTTGAACTTACATTTTAAAATATATATCTTCAAACAAAAAAATTGACCAAATTTTATGGATCAATTTTCCCAATTTTAGATAAAATCATATTACATAATATTTGCCTAAAAATCCTCAACTAAAAAAATAAATTCAATGAATCCAATATAAAGCTATCCAAATCCCTGAATACTAGTAAAATCTTATCTATCAAAATAGTAAATCACATGCTAAAGGATCCCACTCCTTTGCTTGTAATTTTTTTTTGTATTTTTGGAATAAAATGAAGTCTTTTTCTCCTCGAGCCTAATGCTCCTGCATCACAAACTCAACCAATGGAAGGTACATCTCCCATTTCCTCTACTGATCCATGAAATACATCCTCAAAATATCCTCCAATAGCCTGTTGATCCTCTCTATCTGTTCATTTTTCTGTGGATGGTAACCTGTACTGAAGCCTAAATATGTCCCCAATCTTGCAAAAAAATCCTTCCAAAAATTGGTAGTGAACTTGGAATCCTTGTTCGAAACAATATTCTTCAGAACACCATGCAATCTCATGATATCCCAGATGAAGACCCGTGCTACCTCATTGGCTGAATAAGTAGTTTTCAGTGGAATGAAGTGAGCTAGCTTGCTCAAACTATCTACCAAAACCATGATATAATTATGTTGCCTCAATTTCCTTGGAAGATATATAATGAAATCCATGGAAATGGCCTCCCATTTCCATTTCAGAATCAGAATAGGCTGAAGCAACCCACTTGGATGCTTACATTCTGCTTTAACCTGTTGAAAATCCAAACATCTAGCCACAAACTCTGCCACTTCCTTCTTCATATTCAACCAATAATAGAACTTCCTCACTTCTGTCAATGTCTTTTGATATCCTAGGTGACCTAGATATGTTTTTACATGAAACTCCCTCAAGACATGATTCTTGAGTTCACTGTCATCTGAAACATAGATCCCGTCCCTAAATCTCACCAAACCATATGTTGTGAGATGATAGTACACATCCTGATCACCTGTACCCTACTGTAACCTGTGCATAAGATCCCTATACGTATCATCGTACTGTCTTTCATGTAAGATTCGATCTTGTAAATATGTCCCATATTAGCTCACTGCTGCAACATGGTTCAACTATAGTTTCATGCTGAGATCATATGCAACCCTATTCTTCTTTCCCTTAATGTACCTGATCTCAAAGTCAAACTCACTAAGGGTAGACAACCATCTAGCTTTCCTGGCATTCAAATTCGCCTGGTCAAACATATATCTCAACCCATTGTGATCTCTCATAACCACAAATTTCCTACCAAGAATATAATGTCTCCACATATTCAAGGCATGAATAATAGCTGCAATTGAAGATCACGTGTCACACGGTTTTTTTCGTGCTCATTCAGTTTCTTGGACTCATAGAATATCATCTGTTCCTCCTGCATAAGGACTCCACCAATCCCTCTCTTACAAGAATATGCACATACTACGAACTCTTTATCCAGATTTGCAATATTTAGAGCTGGAGCATTTGTTAACAAATACTTCAACTGCTCAAAAATTGTTTCAAATTCTTCTGTCCATTCAAATTTATTACCTTTCCTCTACAATGACGTAATAATATATGCAATGCGCGATAAGTTCCTAGTGAACCTCCTGTAGTAACTTGCTAACCCCATGAATTATGAAAACTTCCTCCACATTTCTAGGAGCTTCCCACTCCATGATAGCCTTTATCTTCTCTAGATCTACTACTATGCAATTCTTGGAAACAACATGTCCCAAGTAGTGTTCTTCCATCTGAAAGAAATTTCACTCGCTAAGCTTAGCATACAACTGATGCTCTCTTAGAAATATCAATACTGCTGTTAGATGATCGACATGTTCTTCCTCATTCTTAGAGTATACCAACATGTCATCAATGAATACAATAAAAAAATTGTCTAAATAAGGAAAAAACACACTATTCATTAAAAACATAAATGTAGATGGAGCATTAGTCAAACTGAATGGAACTACAACAAACTCATAATATCCATACCTAATCTTTGATCCAGTGGATCAATTTTATGCTCAAAATTTAAAGTTGTCAGAATGCTTGAAACTATAATGACTGTGTAGATCTCGTCATTCTGAATCCAATGCAACTCGTTTCCCAAAAAAACAACACCGTATGCTTCTATAATTCAGTTCTGTTCGTTTGTGGAAACAATAATTTTTTTTGGTTTTTGGGTTTACAGGGCTGCACAGTCAACAATCTGTACTGCTAACTTGACCCTAACTATACAAGCTGACTGTGTGCATTCTACCAGTAGTTTTCCTCTACTTGGTAGGTTTGGATTGGTGTGTTTTTGGGTTATTTGATTGGTTTTGAGGTTGGTGAAGTGGACCAACTAGGAGGGACCATGTGGGCCAACCAGAGGCTGGCATGTGGCCTCCTGGTGGGCACCAAAATTTTTAAAGGGCCGATCAACAACCATGGGGGTCGAACACGAGACCTCCAATGAAAAAGCAATGCCTCCAACTGCATGCACTACATTTGGTTCTTAAACGTGGCCAACCAGAGGCTGCCACGTGGCCTCCTAGTGGCCACCAAAATTTTTTTAAGGGCCAAGCATCATCCCCGGCTATCAAATACGAGACCTCAAACAACACAGCAATGCCTCCAACCATATGCACTATGTTTGGTTATTAACCTTATAGGTTCCCACTGCTATATAAAATTTAGTTGATTGGCCATTGGGGGTTGGGACCGGGGTTAACCCCTGACCTCAGTCTGTATACCAGGGTTATGGGCTAACCTCGACCCTTTATATATGTGATGCCAATGTTTATAAAGAAAAGTTTTTACATGGTGCAATTCAACCAACGGAGAAAACCTTAATAGAAAACTCACTTACTAAATATTTGGCATGGTATATGTATTGGCGGAGAAAACAATGCTAAACCATATATTAAACATTACATAAACCAAAGTTTTGTATGCATATGTCAATTGACGGTCAAAACCATTGTTGGAACCCACAATCCAAAGTTTATTGCAGCAGGAAAGTGGCAGCTTGGTTGTCGAACAATTAACCATGGAAGAGTGTTCACATGTTTCATTAGCATTTATGCTACCTTTGGCGTCGAACCATAGGAGGGTAGTGGAACCTACCGAGGGTGGGGTTTCGCTAACCCAACCTTACTTTTACCACAGGTCAACCATCCACCAGTGGGAAAATTGCAGAATTGACAATGGAGTTTCTACGACGTGGCAGGTTTTTAGTCGGGTACGAGGCCTCATCGGTGCGATTAAGGAGGCGAAAATTTTCCTCCTTGTCGACGAGAATCCTACTGGTGTCGGGCCAAAATGTCACCCCAAGTTTCTGAAAAAGACACAATTTGTCACCTAGGGCCGAAAGAAGGGGAATTTGCAAAACAAATAATAGAGAAAATTTGGGAGAGGATATCTTTTTTGGTTTTTGGCCTTTTTGGGAGCATAAAGAGGCTAAACATGTTTTTTTTTATAGTTATGAAGCCATTGGAGCTATTTTTGAATCCATTTGAGCACTGTCACTTGATATAAACACCATTTTTTGAGCATAATTAAAGAGTCCCAACCATTGGAAGTTGGACTAGGAGATGCAGCCCACAAGGGGTGAACTCCTTCATCATTTGATGTATTATGTTTGTTGTTATCGTATTGTTGTCTCATATTTGCTGCAAAAACTGAACTTTTAATTCTATTTATGTGCTTAAGAATTTGACATAAGAGGCTTAAAAACATAATTTAATCACTTGCAAAACTTTACATAATTCCTCAAGAAACTACATATACAAATCAATATTGAAGGAAGTCTTGTAGATGTCCTCTTCCTTGATGCGTACTTGCTGGTATCCTAATCAAAAATATAACTTTTATAACACTGTTGCTCCATTTAATTTATCAAACAAGTCATCAGTCCTGGGAAATGGGTACCTGTTCTTGATCGTCACCTTGTTCAACTGCATGTAATTAATGCAAAACCTGAGAGTACCATCCTTCTTCTTCACGAACAATACTGGTGCACCCCACATTGATACAATTGGCCTAATGCATCCTTTGTCAAGAATTTCCTTCAATTGCAACTTCAACTCCACCAACTCCAGTGTGCTCATTCTGTAAGGTGCCTTTGATGCTGGTGTTGCCCCTGATACCAACTCAATAGAAAATTATACTTTCCCGTGAGGAGGAAAATCTCGAATCTATGTTCGAAAAAAATCTTGAAACTACTGCAAGACTGGATACCTCTTGAATATTTTTTCATCCTCAACATCCTTACCCTTGTCACTGGAAATATGAACCACACAAATCATACACCTTTTTCTACAACTACGCTTAGCGTACATAGATGTGACCTTCCTCACTGATGTAGCATTATTCTTTCATTGCAAGATTCTCTTCTCTCCATTATCATCCAGGAAATCAATAGCCTTGTGATAGAAATCTACTTTAGTCCTATGAAGATACAACTAGTCCATACCCAAAAGAATACTATATGATCCCAATGGGCGTACATTCAAATGTGATGTTATAGGCATACCACTCAAATAAAATGCACAAGCTCTTACCCAATGTTGAAATATCTTCTTCGTTCCTGTAGCCAACTGCACCAACCAAGGCTCTACATGCACTTATTTGATCAAGCCACACTTATCCACCAGGTCAGGATTAACATAACTATAATTAGATCCAAGATCAATCAAAATAGAATAAATTTATCACAAGCTTACCTCCCACATGATATATGCCTAATGATATTCATGCCTATTTTCCACAATCACATAAATCCAAGAAATACTATGACCAACATCCCCAACTGTATGCACCTCCTGAGCACTATAGATCTTAGGCTTACCTCCCTAGTACAATGGAAAATCCTTCTTATGATGATCTTTGCCACATATCCAACACTGCAATGGTTCTCTACCACCACCTATAGTATTATGCTCTTCAGTCTATGACGCATGTCCCTTCTCAACTGCATTGAAATTCTTGTAAGGAACAACATTTTCTTTCTCACCTGCATCTTGAGGTCTTCCCCACTTCAGTGGCCATTTCCATTTTACTTTCTTATTCCCCTTCAAGTCACGTTTAGGCTCATATTTTTGCTTTGACTACTCATAACAATGATTCAATTTCCCGATGGATTCCTCTAATGACATAGGCTCATAAAACTTAATCCAGTCTCTATATGATGCTAGAAATCCACTAATGAATCTTTAAATCTTATCCATTTCATCCTTGAGATATGGAACATACCTCAAAAGATCCAAGAATCTGCTAGTATACTCATCATTGGTCATAGAATCCATCTGTATCTCATAAAAATCCTTAGCTATGCCATCATAGTACCTCTCCGATAAGTACTTATTCTTGAATATCCTCTCGAAATCATCCAAAATCAAGTCTTCCTCTCAAATTTCCTTAGCATTCTTCACATCTTCCCACTAGATATCTGCTTTCCCTTTAAGACTGAAGGTGGCTATCTTGGCTTTCATCTGAAGAATTTCTTCATTCCAAGAAACCATGCCTCTGCATCTTCTAACTTCTTCATCTCTCCATCAACTGTAGGAGTTTTCACTTTTTTGAATTCTCGAGGAAAAAACTCCTTCCTCCTATAAGGATGATGATGGTAATGACTGTGATGATGTCTCCTGGATGAGGAACTAGAATGATGCCCATACATACCGATCTTCCTGTCATGTGTGTCCATGATTTTTCACCTCTAACTATGTACCCTCTATCCAATCTGTATCTAGATAGAGATTTGTTTTCTCTTCATCCTCTTGAATAATTCCTAGTTTTCCCTGTTTCTGCGACTCTGACTAGCTCTGAAGAATTGCTGCATTAACCTCTACCTGCTTCTCCTGAGCCCTTGCAAGTATTTCCTGAGCCTCAACCAACCTGCCATTTTGCACTTTGGAGCTTATGATCTCTACCCTCAAGCTCCTAATTTTATCTACTATACCAGAAGAATACGCTTCTCCTTGCTACCCAACTGATTTGTAGGAAGTGTCATAGGAACTGTAGTCTACCATTTTTCTTGTATATTTGATTCTCTTCTTCCTGCAAGTGTACCATGTCAGACAAACCCGAACAGATACCAAAATCAAATCCATACCTCAGTTATGTTCAGGGAAGGCTTGTCTCATATGAAATATCAATCCACATTAGCATGTACATGTATAATCATAAACATATCCATGTAATAAAATAACATCACAACAACATCATGCATAACCATACCAACTGTATACCATGACCCCTTGCATGACATCCATAAGATTGAAAACATTAGTATTTACCCAAGGAGAGCGAAACCACGCTCTGATACCACCTTGTAATGCCTCCTCCCACATTTATCCACTTTCACTAGCTTGCCCGAGGTAAACATGAGCTGAAAGCCACTATGATAAGACTTAACCTCCTATGTAACCTTAAGGAAATGGAGTCGAAAAATTAAGACCTTACTAACTTACCTCAGGTGACACAGGACCTCCAAGATTAACCCAACCACTCCACATGTCCAAACCCTAAGACAAATCACTTTTTCCCTGACCTAGAGCCCCATTCACTCCCTTACCAAGGCCTCCATGCGACTATGTGTTCCTAGTCACACTCACAAGCCTGCCTCCATGCGACTATGGACTTTTCTGCCTAGTTCTATGCCAGTGAATTTGAATTCTATGCCAGTGACTTTGAATTCTATGCCATGTTTTCAGGGCGAGGACTCAGGTATCTTCCTATATCTCAATGAAACTTCCAGAGAAGGTAAATGACATAGAAAAAATGCTTATAAACCAAAAATTGAAACCAAGACTTGACCTGACCATCCCCATTTGGGACTGACATTCTGTCAAACACTTGGTAGATCTACAACCTATAGGTCATGAATGAAAGTCTTATTATAGGGGATTGCAAACTTATCCAAGTTTTAAAAAGAAGGGTCAATGCGTTCTCACATTAGCTGTCATAACACCAATTAGGTCTTGCATTCATTATTCATTCAGTTACAAGTTAAAACATGAAAAGAGCCATGATTAAGATGTGTCATAAAACCATGCTTATAACCAACATATATATAGATAAATAAAAATAAGAGAACAACCATTAAAGCCACATAATACCCAATACATTTCCTTATAAAAAGCAAGAGAATATTAGCTTTTATTAAACATATGCAAATACTGACCGGGTTCAGGACTTCCATGTTCCACCTGACCATAGGTTGGCTGAACCAAATTCTTTCTTTAAGCCAATCACCCCCATGCCATATTTGAATCATGAATGTGAGATCTCATGGGATAAACCAATCCAAATACAAACCAAGGGAATCCAGAAGTTAAACCAACTCCACCCTCTCCACATCGTGATATCACCCAAACTGGTGTTGAGATCACAAAACCAAACCAAGCTTGGATGCCTCAAAATTTCTTCACCAATACCTTAAGGAATTTTCCCATCTCCACCCTCAGGATTTACTGTGTATCTCACCATTATCATTCAAGGGATTCCTAGGCCTTTGGGAATTTTCCTGAGACCACCTGATCTAGTTCCAAAATATTCCGGAAATCCAAAGCTCAAAACTGAGTGCAATCCCATCACACCATGGCTATCCGGAAATTGAAAGGCTGGGATAAAATATACTTTTGAAACCCGGAAAAATCCATGCCAATGAAAACAAAAGAACCAAATACCAACATGCACATACCATGCATGTAAAATCCAACCAGGAAATCATACATGGGTGAAATCGCGAAGTTGGGAAACACTTTTTGGCGGACGGCTAGAATTTGAGAGAAATTTTTAATTTCTCGTCTGAGAAAATAGTCAACTCTATTTCTCGACCGAGAGTTTTAAAAACTCTCGTCCGAGAGTTTTATTGGGTTTAACCGGAGTTAAAAATCTCTCAAACGAGAGTTATGCATTTTCTCGTCCGAGAGTTTTATTGACGGAAACTCTCGGGAAGACTTTCATACGAGAGTTTAAAAAACTCTCGGCCGAGAGTTTAGAAAACTCTCGTATGAGAGTTTTGAAAACTCTCGTATGAGAGTTTTGAAAACTCTCGTATGAGAGTTTTGAAAACTCTCATCCTAGAGCTTTTTCAACTCTCATCCGAGAGTTTTATTCCTATAATAAAACACAACAATTAATTATTAAGTTTTTAGAATTGGTACTTTATATAATTTAAATAGTACTTTATTAAAATTAAAAAATGATAAAAAATAATAAAATTATAATCTTATTTTAAATTATTTTATTATTATTAATGATAAAAAATACATGAAGATTTAATTAAATAAAATTTGTTACAATATTTTGTAATATCAATGTTATATAAAAAACTAAAAATATTTTTATATAAAACTAATTGATATATTAATATAAATAAAATAAAATTTTAAAACATAAATCAAAATAAAAACAACTATATATAATTTATATAATATTTTTTTTGAAATTAATGAATAAATTTAAATTTAAAAAACAATTGACTAAATGCAATGAGGTGATAAAGGAGACAATGCATAGCACCTTAATGTTGTTATAAATTCTTGGAAATCTCGTGAAATTTTTGAAGTGAGATGAGCTTCTTGGAATGGGTCACTTTATCTTCCACTTCAGTTTCACACAATTAACTTGAAAGGAAGTCTATTTTCCTAGGTATGGATGTAAGGGAATGAACAATATTATTTGAACATTGAGTGAGATGCCCTTCTTGGAATGGGTCCTCCTATATTCCAATTTAGTTTCACAAGATTAAATTGAAATGAAGTTTATTTTCCTAGGTATGGACGTAAGGGGATAAAGAATATTATCCGAAAAGGAAATGAATGTTAAGTGTGACATTCCAAGAAGAAGTGTATGGTATTGGAGAATTATGTTATTGCATAAAACTAAACCTTCACCCCTTAACCCTTGACCCCTTAAACCCTAATTCCTAACCCCTAACCCCTAAACCCTTAACCCCCTAAACCTTAAACCTCTAAACCCTTAACCCCTAACCCATTTACCCCCACTAAACCTCTAAATCCCTAACCCATTTACCCCCACTAAACCTCTAAATCCCTAACCCATTTAACCCCTAAACCCTTAACCCGTACCCCTAACACGTTAACACCTAATCCATTTAAGCACCTAAACCCCAAACCCCCTAACTCCTAACCCCTAAAATCCTTAACTGCTAAATCCCCTAACCCCCTAAACCTCTAAACCAATCCTAACCCATTTAACCCCCTAAAGCTCAAAACCCCTAACCCCTTAAACCCTAATTCCCAACCCATAACCCTTGACCCCTTAAACCCTATTTCCTAAACCCTAAACCCTTAACCCCTAACCCCTTAAACCCTAATTCCCAACCCCTAACCAATTCAACACCCTAAACCCCTAAAAGCCTAACCCATTTAAGTGTTTATTCCATTTAACCCCCAAAACCCTAACCCCTAACCCCTAAAATCCTTCACTGCTAAATCCCCTACCCCCCTAAACCTCTAAACCTATAACCCATTTAACCCCCTAAACCCTAAACCTCTAAACCGTTAACCCTTAACCCCTTAAACCCTAATTCCCAACCCCTAACCAATTCAACACCCTAAACCCCTAAAAACCTAACCCATTTAACCCCATTAACCCCTAACTTCTAACCCCTAAAATTCTTAACTGCTAAATCCCCTAACCCCCTAAACCTCTAAACCAGCGATAACCCATTTAACTAAATGTCCTAAACATATGCTTGTAAACTAATTTCCCAACCTAACCATTCACTTCGCTTAAACACCTAAACCTCGCTTGGTGTTGTCGGCCCCTTAAACACCTAATTCCTAACCCTAACCCATTTAACCCTAAGCCCTAAACCTCAAACCCCTAACTATTACAACACCTAAACCTCTAAACCCCCTAACCCATTTAACCCCTAAAAACGCTAAACCTCTAAAACCTAACCATTTAACCCCTAAGCATACAAACCTCTACACCATTAACCCCCTACCCTAACTAATTAACCCTAACCCATTTAAGCCTGAAAACAAAACCTATTAACCACTTAAACCTAGTTACGACCCCTAACCTTGACCCATAACCTAACTAACCTAATTCCTAACCTAAACCCTTGAAACCTAATTCCCAACTAACCAATTCAACATATTAGAGAAAACCACAAAACCTAACCCATTTAAGTGTGGATTCCATTTAACCCCAAAAACACAACCTCCAACCCCTAAAATCCTTCACTGCTAAATCCCCTAACCCCCTAAACCTCTAAATCTATAACCCATATAACCCCCTAAACCCTAAATCTCTAAACCCTTAACCCCTAACCCCTAAAACCCTAATTCCCAATGCCTAACCAATTAGACACCCTAAACCCCTAAAACCCTAACCCATTTAACTCCATTAACCACTAAATTCTAACCCCTAAAATCCTTAACTGCTAAATCCCCTAATCCCCTAAACCTCTAAACCAACCCTAACCCATTTAAACCCCTAAACCCAAAACCTATAACCCCTTAAACCATAATTTAACCCACTTGTTCAATACCCCTTAAGCTTTTAAACATCCAACAACCAATCATAAGCCCTTAAACCCTAATTCCTAACCGGGCTAACCCATTTAACCCCCTAAACCCTAAACCTCTAATCCTTTAACCCCTAACCCATTTTCCCCCACTAAACCTCTAAACCCCTAAACCATAAACCTCTAAACCCTTAACCCATACCCCTAACTGATTTAAGCCCCTAAACCCCAAAACCCCTAACCACTTCAACACCCTAAACCCCTAAAAGCCTAACCCATTTAAGAGTGGCTCCATTTAACCCCAAAACTAAAAATCCTTCAACGCTGCGTCCTAACCCTAAACACTCTAATAATGTAACCATACTTCTAAGATACCTAAACCTATAAACCCTTAACCTAATATGGCCTTAATTTCAACCATAACTCTTGACTTTGTAAACCTAATTCATAACCCTAAACATAACCCCTAACCCTAAACCTTTAAACCCTTAACCCATAACCCATTTACCCCCACTAAACCTCTAAACCCCTAACCCATTTAACCCCTAAACCCTAAACCTCTAAACCCTTAACCCCTACCCCAAACCCGTTAATGCCTAACCCAATTAAGCCCCTAAACCCCAAACCCCTAACCAATTCAACACCATAAACCCCTAAAACCTAACCCATTTAAGTGTGGATTCCATTTAACCCCCAAAACCC
The DNA here is from genome assembly GCA_034641835.2 of Pinus albicaulis. Classification (NCBI taxonomy): domain Eukaryota; kingdom Viridiplantae; phylum Streptophyta; class Pinopsida; order Pinales; family Pinaceae; genus Pinus; species Pinus albicaulis. The sequence goes on from CM076572.1 coordinate 1,382,404,213, forward strand.
TAACCCCTAACCCCTAAAATCCTTCACTGCTAAATCCCCTAACCCCCTAAACCTCTAAACCTGTAACCCATTTAACCCCCTAAACCCTAAAACCCCTAACCAATTCAACACCTAAATACCCTAAAACCTAACCCATTTAAGTGTATGATTCATTAACCCCAAAACCTAACCCCTAACCCCTAAAATCACTTAATAACTAAATCCTGTAAAAGAAATCCTGTAACCCCTAAACCTCTAAGCCTATACCCCATTTAACCCTAAACCTAAACTTCTAAACCCTTAACCCTATCCCCTTAAATATAATTCCCAACCATAACCCTTGGCCATCCAAACCCTAATTCCCTAAACCTAAACTCTTCATGCATAAACCCTAAACTCAAACCCTCAACCCCAAACCATTTTACCCCTACTAAACCTCTAAACCTGTATTACAACACACAAACCCTAAACTTCTAAACGCTTAACCCCTACCCCTAACCTGTTAACCCTTAACCCATTTAAGCCCCTAAACCCCGAAAACCCTAACCCCTTAAACCCTAATTCCCAACCCATAACCCTTGACCCTTTAAACCCTAATTCCTAACCCCTCAACCCTTAACCCCTAATCCCCAACCCCTAACCAATTCAACACCCTAAACCCCTAAAAACCTAACCCATTTAAGTGTGGATTCAATTTAACCCCAAAAATCCTAACCCATAACCCCTAAAATCCTTCTTGCTGATACTTCTGCTCCTCTAGGCTTTTGTAACCCCTCTAACTCCACTAAACTAAACATAAAATAACAACTTCTTCATGCAGCCTAATTCCCAACTAACCAATTCAACACCCTAAACCCCTAAAAACCTAACCCATTTAAGTGTGGATTCCATTTAACCCCCAAAACCCTAACCCATAACCCTAAATCCTTCACTGCTAAATCCCCTAACCCCCTAAACCTCTAAACCTGTAACCCATTAACCTCTAGAAAGCACACCTTAATATAAGGATATACCTTAAGTTGAGACAAGCTATTAGTATCATTCTTATCTAAAATCTTTCGAGTGCAAGAAATCCATCCCTCCTTCAATAGAAAAAATTATCTCTTCCCAGCTGGTTTGCTGCTGGGCGAGGTTGTAACTTACTATTAGGCGAATCAAGCAATGGTGGCTAACCACCATGTCTGCATGCTGTCATTTTCTAATTCCATGAGAAATATCATGCAATAAAGATTTTAAGAATGCAGGTAAATTGATAGTGCATTTTTGTTTTAGCACAGCTAACAGCTTAAGATGGCGAGGTCTTACCACGTCTTTTCTACCGTCGCATGTTATGTAAGCCTGCACGATCCTGGCTAATTCTGTCCATGGTTCGCCTAGCGACACCGGGTGTACTCCTCTCCCTTTGAATATTAGCCTCTGTCCTTCATCTTGAAAGATTTGCATGGCCTCTCGAATTCTGATTTTCTTCTGAGTCTAGATAGTTCCTTGTGCATGGATGCCATATACTTCTGCAATTATCTCATCAGTCACTGCTATCTGCCTTCCTCTGACTGTGGAGGAAACTTCTACAGATTTAACAAGAATTCAGTAGCCACTGCTTCATGGGGTTGCTGCGTTCTCATAAAGTATGTAATCCATCCCAGTTTGTCTAATATTGCCCGTGCAGCATCAGAGACAACTAACGTCTGAGGTTCGCTGCAAATTGGACGTCCTCCCATTTCTATTCTTCATTAATTTTTCTAAACACACAGTAACCTTAATGGAACAGCATAGCACAGTTCGCTAAAATTCGTTATTTTCTGAAAATGCAAGGGTTTTAATTCATAAAAATCTATTGCAGAGATACAAGTGAAGAAATTTTGGGTATCTGATCTGCATGCAGATATTTCCGCCCCCCAAACGAATGAAAGGTTGACCTCGACCATTGATTAAGGTGTCATGTGTGGAACAACAATAGGACGGCAGTGAAAAAACAGGCACAATCATGGTAAAGTCAATCAAATTAAGTAATTACTGAAATCGATGCGTAAGATAAATCGGTAATAATGAGGGAATCGAGTTGTAATAATTCAAGTATGAGGTGAAGGGACAGAAAAAGATTAATGTAATTGCGCTATTTACCACATTAAAGTAATAGGACCAATTTATAATATTTTTCATGTGTGATGGTTCCGGGATAGAACTTAAGGAATTTTATGCATTTCGTTTGATATTCAATAAAAATTATAGGAAAGAGGGTTAAATAACTATTGATTTGTATAAGTATGACATTACTGTAATGAGCTCTCTTTTACTTACAGTGTCATAAAAAAAATGCCACCAAATTCAAAATACAGACTTGAAACGATAGATTCAAAAAGTGATGTTCCTTTAAAGGAATATCAAAGATAATATATAATGGTATTCATGCAAAAGAGCAATGAAAATGCTCTGGAACAATATTTGTTAGTTTGAAAGGGCAGTGGCTATCTGTGGCTGACTGGCGCTACGTTACGAAAAGGGCAATGAGGAAATGCTGTAGATATGTTGTTCCATTTGAAAGGAACAACTAAAACCTACTTATTAATGTGTTCCATAAGAAGAGCGGCGATATTCATTTGATTAGAAGAACAACTGAAAACATTAGAAAAACACATAATTTTATTATTTTTAGTTTTTAAAACTAAAATCAAAAGCGAAATAAAGTATGTGCTCAACGCGTATACCTAGAATAACTTCATTTCAATTTAATCTTGTGAAACTAAAGTGGAATATAGGAGGACCCATTCCAAGAAGGGCATCTCAGTCAAAGTTCAAGTAATATTGTTCATTCCCTTACATCCATACCTAGGAAGTTAGACTTCCTTTCAAGTTAATTGTGTGAAACTGAAGTGGAAGATAAAGTGACCCATTCCAAGAAGCTCATCTCACTTCAAAAATTTCTCGAGATTTCCAAGAATTTATAACGATATTAAGGTGCTATGCATTTTCTCCTTTATCACCTCATTGCATTTAGTCAATTTGTTTTTAAATTTAAATTTATTCATTAATTTCAAAAAAGCTATTATAAATTATGTATAGTTTTTTATTTTGATTTATGTTTTAGAATTTTATTTTATTTTATTAATATATCAATTAGTTTTATATATAAAATATTTTTATTTTTTTATATAACATTGATAATATTACAAAATATTATAACAAATTTTATTTAATTAAATCTTCATGTATTTTTTTATCATTAATAATAATAAAATAATTTAAAATAAAATTATAATTTTATTATTTTTTATCATTTTTTAATTTTAATAAAGTACTATTTAAATTATATAAAGTACCAAGTCTAAAAACTTAATAATTGTTGTGTTTTATTATAGGAATAAAACTCTCGGATGGAGTTTTTAAAACTCTCATACGAGAGTTTTTAAAACTCTCGGCCGAGAGTTTTCTAAACTCTCGGCCGAGAGTTTCATCGAGTAAACTCTCGGTCGCAAACTCTCGTCTGAGAGTTTTTAAAACTTTCAGCCGAGAGTTTGGCCGTGCGTTTAAATGTAACTTTAGGCGGGTTAAACTCTCGGTCGAGAGTTTTATAAATTTCTCGTCCGAGACATTATCTCGGCCGAGAGTTTCTGGTTAACGAAAAACGCAGAAAATTCTGCAGTTTTCAAGAACCTGCAACTTTGGAGGGGCATAACACCTACAAAAACAAAATGTTATATGTCGGACCAAGTACCATTAGATTCATCTCTGAATCTAGTTTCTGATGATATGAGATTGGTGGAGTTTCATTAAAAAATTCAATTTTTTATTAATTTTTTACTAAACTGTTTCACTGTGGAATTTCATTGTTCAAAAAATTGCACTGAATGAAAATTCAATAACTTTCAAATGAGGACACCAAAAAATTCAAAAAAAACATACTGGACTTCCTCTCCCTGTCTATTTCAAAAGGGTACTCTCATTTTTCTTATTGACGATTACATTGAAAAGAAAATCAAAGGATCATAAAATGTACTGAAACATCACTGTTTTTTTTCTTCGTCCATGTCAAAAAATAATAAAAAATAGTGATTTAATCCAAAAATTACCGAAAAATAGTCTGTGCACTAGTGCAATATATGCAGATTATGATGCTATGGTTTTTTTCCAAAAAATGAATAACCTTCCCTAAAAAAAGTAAAGGATCACAAAGTGACTATTTATGTTTGCCTGAAAATTTCAAGTATATGCAGTTAGTAAACAAGAAATTTACCCCTCTATATGTCAATATTTAAAAAAAATAAAAATATGGGTATGGAGGTAAGACAATTCTCTACAATTCTTGTTTTTATGTCAAAGCATAATTTGCAATAAAAATATGAGTTTAGTGGAGTTGAAGTTTAAAAACATAGAAAATTACAATTTTCAACGTCAAAAAAGGGCAAAAAGTGTTTCCCAACTTCACATTTTCACCCACATGCAACTTGTTTCCTTGAAGTATTCCCACTGAAGCTTCTTGATCCTTGCCTTCCTTCGCTTTCCTTGTCGTTATTTTCTTTTACTTACATTTCCTTTGCTTCTCCTTTCCTTTCCTTTCAGATTTTCCTTTCATTTTCGTATCCTTCCTCTGCTTGCTTGATTTATTTCTCCTCCTGGTGCTCTTCTCCTCTTCAAGACAAATTCTAACACTAAACTGACAAAAGGATCCCAACTGATGCTCTGAGGTATTTTTATTGACGAGGCCTCTAATTTCTTAAATTTTCCATTATTTTCCTTCATTTTCCTCCTCACATGCAACCTATGACCTTTCATCTTGCTTTTCTCTTAATTTCCATTATTTTCATAAATAATGTGCCAAAAATACCTTTTTGCCTTTCCAAATCCTTAGCCATTGCCTTTTCCAATTTCCTTTAGCCATAAACACAACGAGTGATTCCCACTAGGATATTTTCCCCAAAATTAAACTTGGAATAAGTGTCCCTTGCACGTGGTCTTATTTTACCTTTATTAACTTTTATTACATGAAATTTTAACCTGAGGCAGTTATAATTCAAATGATCTATGCCATTTCTCTAGTCCTTTTGATGTGAGCTTTCCCTTAGACCAAAACTCAGATTTGCGGATCTACACAACCACTGAAATGGACATATATTATCTTGACAACAATATGACATTTCCCTTGGATCTGTGCACCAGCTCTTTGTGTGCGAGTACAAACCTCATTGATGACAATGCATACATGAAAAAATATGTTATGCCATGGTTGTAGGCTCTACAATAACCATCCTAGGAATCACAAGATTTGATCTAGATCTAAATCCGATCCAAACCATCATCACTTAAATCAGATATGTAGATATGGAGAAAAAAATAAAAAAATTGTAAGACAAAATTTAAAAATTCAACAGGGTAGGAACGCCTTCTCTAATACCACTGATCCAGATCTTATGAGGGGCCAAGATCAAAGAAAAATATAAAGGAAAACACACAATATTCAAAGGAAGAAACACTCTTTATTAAATAAGAGAAACTGCTACAACTACATTGTGTGGACGAATCTGTCCTTTTACAAAGTGAGGCCCAAATTTATAGCCTTTTGAGTTAAAATACCATGGTTAATTACCATGGGTAGATACCATGGGTGTATGCGACTTTCCATTCGGATCATACCACCAAAGAGGAAAGTGGAACACAATATCCAAATGTTGTTGGACTCTCCATTGCATAATATTGGGTTATATAAATAGTCAGTTCTGGAAGTAAGTGAAGTAAAAAAGTAGTTGCAAGAACTACTGGAGTAGGGTGTGTTTTGACCAAACACCTGACCTTATGGGTTGCCAATCCTAATTGTGCCAAAGAAGGACATGCCTTAGTGGATGTGTATTGATTACAAAGAGTTAAACAAGGTTATGCTCAAGAATAGGTACCCCTTGCCCAATATTAATGATCTATTCGATCAGTTGCAGTAAGTGAAATATTTTTGGGTAAATACCATGGGTGGATGTGGATTTCCATTCAGATCATACCAACAAAGAATGTGATATGAACATGAGTTATAGTTTTTTGGACATTTGTATTAGTAACACATGGTATTGGTTTATGGTATTGTAACAAACCTATTTGTAAGTTAAAAATCTCCATGGTAAAGTGGGCTAAATATTCACAGTTAAGAATATTTCTTGTCACATGTTTTTTAAATGTGTGTGTATATATATATATTATTTTTTATAATTAATAACATTATTAATAATTTAAAATCAAGTTATAATTTAGTTAATTTTTATGTTTTATTATTATTATTATTTGGTAATGTGAGTTGTATTATGAGGTATGTTTTTATGATGCTTATCTATTTTTTATCTTAGAATTTTGTGATCCATATTGATTTTTTGAAATTGACTTTTAGATTAATCACATCATCATTATTTGTTGGTCGACGTTTGGAACCCTCTAATGTGGTTCATCCTCAGGACCAAGATGAAAAAACCGATCTATCCTTAGGATTAAATAGCAAAGATGCATCATGTTCCGGAATTAGACGTTAAAAATTAAATTTATTTTAATCAACATAAGAATGTCGAGGTAAAGTTTAGGTCAATATTTAATAAAATATTAGAAATAATTTGGTTAATAAAAATTATTTTAATCAAAATAAGAATGTTTTAGGTCAATATTTAATAAATAAACTGGTAAATATAAAAGAAAAAACAAAAAATACTCAAAATTTTCAAGGAAACTAATTGATAGACATAGAAAAAAAAAAGGTACATAAAGTAGGAAAGAAAAACACTATTGACTAAATCAATAATAAATTATTATATTATATATTAAATTAAGGAAAATGAATAAATACAAAATTATAAATTTATTGTTAGATTATTATGAATAATTATATAATATTATTATACACGCTATTAAATTCTAAAGGAAAGAATAATAATTTGGCCAAAAGTAGAAAAGAAAATGCAAGATTAATTGAGAGATAAATAAAATTAAAATAGGCTAAAAGAATATATATATATATATATATATATAATTTAAATTATAATAGGATATTATAAGAATGATTTAGGAAAATAGGATCAATAAGGGAATGATACCGAATGAATAAATGTAAGGAAAATAAATATGATGAATACAAAATAAATAAATTTAAAAATTTTTAAGAAAGGGGAAGGAAAAACCTAAACAATCAAGAGGAGAGGGCAGGAACCTAACTTTGATTCAATTTCCAACTATCATCACTGTTGATATTTTTTGCTTGTTTCTCAATTTCAATGACCTCTCTCAACTTCCTATGGTGGAAATGATCAACCCTCGCGATGACCCTAGAATCATTAATGTAGGAATTATATGAATAGATATATGGAGTAACCATGGGTTCTCTGCGCTCCCCTGTCATTGCAAACTTATTCATGAAATATTTTGAGACCAAAGTTTTGGCCATTACTCGATTTCAACCCAAACTCTGGAAAATGTTTGTTGATGATACCTTTGTTGTTTGGCCTCATGGTCATGAGAAGTTAGATTTTTTTCCTTAATCATCTTAATTATCAATATGAATTTATCAAATTGACAGTGGAGGTTAACGTTGATGGCAATCTTCCTTTCCTTGATGTTTGTAGAAATATGGTGATAGAATTGCAACTGCTCAAGAAATTTAATCTAAAATCAAGAGACACAATTCCACTCTACTGATCTATGGAATTTAATTCACAATTTAGAACAACATTCACAAACATGCAATAAGAAATAACACACATGCACAATATTTTTCTAAGGGAACCCAACTGGGAAAAATCCCTCAAGCCTCTTTGCATTAACCATATGAATACATAGTGTATTACAATTTCTTGCATGCTTTAAGAACAACCTACAAGTGAATAACCTATCTCTCTGCTCAGTGAGAATCTATGACCTAGACTTAGTCAATTTATTCCTATGCTTGAGCCCCTATTTCCTTGTGAAATTCTTGGAGAATTAGCCCCTATTTTTTAGGTATTTCCCTCCAATTAATTGTGAATTTCCCAAGGTTGATCATCTGACTGCATGCAACACCTATACACTCAAACTAGTTTACAACTACTTGTTACACTACCTTGGAATCTCTGCCATAACTGAGGAACTCGAATTATTTTCATGCACTGGCCATTTTGAATTGATTTACCAGTTAACTAGATGATCACTGAGTTAGACTTTTGTCCCACTGCACAACTGACCTTCCACTAAGTTCCATCAATAGTCAGAACTAGTTTAATTGAACACAACTGGATATCATTGAAATGGATTACTAAAATTTAGAAATCACACATGCTTAAATAAAATCGAAGCCCTCTAACTCGAATTTACTGAGCTAATTGAGTGAAAAGAGCCGTGTAGCACAAGTTAACTTCCTCCAAGTTGTCTGCTGATGTGGAAATTTGTTTTTTCTCAATTTGACTAAGGCAAAGTCAAATTGAGACTTTCTTGCTACACTTCTCAACACTCCCTCTTAGCAAGAAAGGAATTATCAACCACCCCTATCCTGCACCCGTGGAATTAAAACTTCCCTCTTGACAAAGCCTTTGTTAAGATGTCAAAATCTTGTTCCTCTATCAGAATGTATTGTAGAAGTATTATCCTCCTCTTCACACAATCCCATAAATGATGATACCAAATATCTACATGCGTGGATTGATCATGAAATACTAGATTATCAGAGAGATTAATGCAAATTTTATTATCACAATATATCACAGTTGGATCCATCATCTGACTAAACACTACCGCAAGTATTTTCTCATCCAGACTACCTCACATGCTGCTTGACGTGCAACCGTGTATTCTGCTTCTATCGAGTAGAACGCCACAGATATTTGCTTCTTGCTATACTATGAAATCGTTGCAGATCCAACACTGAAAATTCCACTTCATGTTCTCTTTTTATCGGATGGACACCCTGCCTAATATGCATCTATGAAGCCACACAACTTCACTCCCTCTATTTGTTTGTACCATAATCCATACTAGGTAGTGCCTCTAAGGTATCATAAAACATGCTTCACTGCCTTCCAATAAAATTTGGTTAGCCTAACCATAGCTTGGTTCAGATGGTTGACTTCATAACCCATATCTGGTCGTGTGTTCACAAGATAAATTAGTGAACCCACTAGCTACTGATAAATGGTAACATCCACCTCTTCACCTGAAGTGGCAATCTCCTTCTTACAATTGGTTTCTAGAGGTGTCTTCATTGGTTTACAACTCTCCATTCAAAATATTTGTAGTATCTCAGTTGCATACTTGCCTTGAGGAACAAACAATTCCCCATCACCTAGTCATACTTCCAACCCAAGGAAGTAGTGCATGAGACCCATGTCCTCCATCTCAAATTCCCTTGCAAGATCATCTTTGCAAGACTTGATCAACTACTCATCACCCGTTAATATTAAATAATAAACATATAAAACAATCATAAGTAATTTTCCTTCTACCAAAAAATGATATAGGTTCACATTCACTTCACTTTTGGTGAAGCCCAAAACAATGAGATAATTATTGATCCTGGTGTACCAAGCTCGGGATGTGTTAGGGTCCTGTGATTTGGCTAATTGGCAAAACAAATGACAGTGTAACATCAAACCAATCTTTGGAGCCCAAGGACCTAGCCTTCCTGGACTTAGAGAGGGCTCTCTCTATTTGTGTAAGGGATATTTGTGCATTTGCTTATTGTTTTCTGATTTTAGGCTAGTTATGAAGTAGGTTTCTTGGTTTTGGTTTTTAGGTTGTGAGGGATGAAACTGATCAAAGATATAAGATAGGTAAAAAGATGTCAGATCAACTGGGCTATGGGGTTGAAAAGGTCAAGAAAGCTATCAGACGGTGATACAAGGCTGTTGAAGGGCCGATTTGATTCAAGGTAGAAAGGATCTTTGGGCAAAATGGAACAAAATGGACATCAAGTTTAGGAACAACATAGGATTTCAAGCATAACTAGTTTAATATCTGACACAAACATGGTAGGGAAAACCATTAATCATGAGAAATGTAACTATAAGCTAATCAATACATAGAAATAAACATTCAAGCCATGCATAGAGATATATAACTCTCTAACTTTGGGAAATAACTATCAGAATTTAGGGAGATACACTTAAGAGAGACAAACAACTCAAAACACTATGCTGGAACGCCTAAACACAATACTTCAAGTTATTGGGCACTTTGAAAACAAGATTGCATAGTTTTAGGCAAAGGGCAAGATCGAAACAAGACCTCCTTGGTTCAACAAATGACAATCTAATCAGTCAAAGGGAAATTTCATGGATGGAGCTATGGCTAGTCATTGGTAAGCAGGGCGTATCGTAAATCATACTTAACATGCATAAAACCATGAATGAAATAAGCAACAATATCCTTAAGTTATTAAAGAGAAATTAAGAATTCTTTAATGTGACTAAGGAAGAGGAAAACATGAAAGCTATGAAGAAATAGGAACTTTTGAGGTGCCTCCAAAGGCATTTCTCAAATTTTTTCTGTACTGATCTATAGCAAGCAAGAAACATGTATTCATGAATGAAAAATAGAAGACAAAACAAAGAAAGAGACACTATACCATTCTACCAAGTCATGGAATCCAACAGCAATCCTCTTTCATCATCCAAGAACATCCAAGAGGCAATCCAAAAGCATGAGACAAGTATTTCTTCCAAAGCTTATATGACCATATATTGCTTCTATCATCAAGTTCAGCCTTGTTTACATTGAAAGCCTTTGGAATATATAGGCTCAAGTGAGGAAACCTCTTAGTTCAATTTGCACTCTCATTGGCCTATTCAAAATATCTAAACTTGTCCTTGAGGCTTTGTAAAGCCCAAGGCACAAAATATCTCACAAAATATCTAAAAAATTCTAAAAGAGGGAATTAAATTGACTTTTCATAACTTCTCATGTGCAAAAATAGCTAAACGCACATGAGGAAAAAGCAGATTTTAAAGGTTCAAATTTTATAAAAATACTCAAAATTTACATCAGCAAAAGGTCCCCTAACTTTCCGGCAATTTTTGGCAGCCTTCCCGATGTCAAAACGAGGCTCATGATAGCTCATTGGAAAGATATGAGTGTCTACTTTCTGGAACATCTAAAATTTTATCAATCTGATGCCTAGAGGTTCTCCCAAAATAGGTCTGTGTGTAAAAAACCAGAAAATAGAGTTTACTGATAGAGCGGGCATAATGTAGAAAAAGCGGACATTTTTCGCCATTTCGAAGGAGTGAATAATCTTCAATGTCCGGAAAATCGCTGAGTGTGTGCTCCTAAAATTACGACATCCAATGATACCATTCTCCTCCATTGACGATCCCCCAAGCTGAAATGGCGAAGCCCATGAGTTTTGGGCGAAAACCCAAAAATGCCAAAAAGCCAAAACATGTCAAAAATTGCCCAAAATCGGTGAGCATGACCCTCTGGGGTTCTCAGTAACATGCTGAGAAGCAGAGGCCAAAATCTAAAGTCCTGATGTGTCCTTTCTCACTTTCCGTGCCGGGCACTTCCCTTTAACCTCCTTGAGCTTCTCTTGAGCAACCTTTAACTTGCGCGGGGCAAACTGATTTAACTTTTTGTAATGCCTCGTCATTCTCCTTTGAAGGTCTAGATCCCTGTTTTCCCTTTCAAACTTCTTCTCCAAATGGTCATTGACTCTCTCAAGCCACGCCTCCTTATTGTTTTCTATCTCCTGTTCAAACAATGTAGTGAGAGGAGTGGATTGGAGAAGGGCATTTTCCTCTTCTTTTTTCTTCTCAAGGGCCCTTTTAAGCCCCATGGTTCTAGGCCTCTTTCGCTTAGGCTTATCATTGCCTTCACTTTCGTCAAATTCGCCCATAATCTATTCCAACCTTGCTTGGGCTTTGGAGGCCTCCTTCTTGTACTTAGTCGCCCGTGTCTCATAAACAACCATATGGGCACTCATTTGCCTATTTTGGATTACTAGAAATTGATTGAAATTCCTTGCCCTATGAAGATCATCGTTCAATGCATGAATTTGGCCTTCCCTATGGATCAAAAGGTTTTCTAGAATCCGGGCCTCATTATCACTGTCATCGCTTTAGACTTGGATGATGTCAAATGCACTCTTCTGCTCATGAATTTATTCCATCTTGCCCTTCCCTTTGCTTTGGGTGGCTATTCTTGTGCTCTTCCTCCTAGGAAAATCAATGATGGGCTTATTTGGCAATTTTCCTTTACTTCGGAGAGCCCTTGTCACATTTGGAGTGACCACCCTTGGCATTCTTTTCCTAGTTGTCCGGAGCTTGGCCTTTTTAGGAGAAGAGGGCATGACACCTTTACCTTTGTCATCATGTTGAGTTTGCTGTTCTTCTTGAGGAGGCTGCCCTTGTTCATCTCTGTCATGCCCTTTTTCATCACTTTCATGCCATTTTTCATCATCTCCATGCTGTTATTCTGTCTCATAGGACTGCTGTGTGTCCTCTTTATGCTGCCCCTGTTCATCCCTTTCTTGTCCTTGCTGCTGTTCAACACTTTCTTCCTCTTCCTCATGCTGATGTTCATCACCATTGTGATGTTGCTGTGTGTCCCCATAAGGTTGTTGTTAAGCCTCATCATCTGTTTGCCTTTCAAGATGCCGCCCTTCGTCATAAGGCTGCTCACCTTCATCACTGTCATGCTGCTCACGCTCATCACTGTCATGTTGCTGCTCAACACCTTTTTCCTCTTGCTGGTCACCTCCTTCTCCTTCTTCATGTTCCTTTGTTTTTTCTGCAGTAAACTTGAGCTTTTTAGGAGTAGGCCTACTAGAGGAAGGGGAGGGGCGATGAGTAGGAGATGTCGGGGATGTATGGACTAGAGGGACAGTGGAGAAATCAAGATGAGTAATGAAAACATCCCAAGGGACCTCTCTCTTTTCAAGCTGATGGAGAATGATGATTTTGATGAGAGAGTGATGGAAGAGACAGGATATTTTCTGAGAGGGAGGCCTCTTCTGGACAGTGGAGGCCATTTTCTCAATGCTTTTGTGCAAGAAGAAAGGAATATTTAGCTGCTTGGTCCTTGTGAAATGCATCAACAGTCGAATGTGATAAGCATAGATTCAGGAGAATCTTCCCTCACAAGTAAAGTACTTCATGATAATCTTCATGAGGGGGGCATAGCTGGCTAAAATATATGAGAAAGGGAAAATAGTAGGACAATCATCTCTATGTTTAGGCTTCAGAAAAGGTTTGTAATCATCTAAGTCCAAATGGCTTTGTTTAAACCATTTTTCTCCAATATAGGGGATTTTAGTGGCCTTGGAGATGGATCGTGGGGAGAACTTGAAGTCAAGGCCAGCCAACTGGAAAAAACACTGCTCTTCTTCTTCTATATACCAATCAATAAGTAAATTCAATAATCATCACAAAGTCAACCAGAATGCATATACACAGTCAAAAGGTCACTGTGTTATAGGTGGATTGATCAAACTCCTTGTGTTTGGTGGGAGCACAAACAACCCTGTAGCAGTCAAACAACAAACATTTCTCACAATCAACACCCTCCTTGCTTTTTCTTTTTTCCTCACACAAATTTTGACACACACCTCCACAAGGTAATGACAACTCCACATGCTGCAGCTTTTTTTATGGTTAAAGAGGCAACAATGGTATTTTTCTCTTTTTACCCCATAGAGGAGAATTTTTGAAATGGAAAAAAAACATTTACATCATGATTGCTTCTATCTGAAAATAGACCCACTGTTTCACCTTCCAAAACCCTATCTCTCCTTTTGGACACTGCCTTACACCTTTTAATATTGTTTGAGGGCAGTCTGTTAGGTTTTTGGAACATCAATAAGAACCCATCATTTTTTCTATTTCACCTCTAGCCAACATGACCATAGCAAACCTCGTTTTTAAAATAAAAACACAAAACTCAAAACTGTGATTTCACACCGTGAGTTTCATCCCTTTCACTCTCTCTTAGCAGTCTTGAAAAGAGTAATAAGGCAAGTAGAATACCTTTAAAATCGATGATGGCTTTTCTTGAGGAGTTTGATCTGATTCAGGGTCTGTTTGGAGGCATCTCGAACATTGGATTTATGTGCGACACGTTAGAAGGAGATAACGCCGCGCAAAACGTAGTCAGGTCACTTGTTGGGCCTTTGTGACCAGAGGCTACAGGAACGCTGCACGCCGCGCGGTAGTGTAAGCCTGTTGAAAAATTGTGCCTAAGCCCGCCGTGCAAGTGTACAGGTGCGCTGCGCAGTCCTTAAGCCCAGAAAATTTTGTGATTTCGCTCCAAACTCTTATCTTGATGCAGTGAAAAACAAAAAGGGGGTTGGTCTCGTGTTTTGAGAGGTTTAAAGAGCTTGCAACGGTCCTCAACTCCTTTGAAAGTGAAAGTCAAAATACCTTTGAGTTTGTCTTGAGAGGGTTTGGAAGACTTCTCGTTTTAAACCACTACCTTGTCCATTTGAAAGGAAAGCAAAATGACTTTGAATGTGTTATGAAGGGCCCACATTTGAATAATGTTGGCAAAAGGATGCATGCTTCTAAACAGTTTTAATAGGACTTAACCTATTCACTTATATGAAATATTTAAGAGGTCAAACTCTGTTCACTGTGTTTATATATTTGAAAAGTAACTTCTGCCACTGTTGACCCTTTAGATATACCTCTAAAATGGGAAAACTGCTCAAAAGTACACCAATGATGATGAAGCGTCTCTTGCCATTTGCAAGGAGATGAATTTACCCTTTTGAACTTTAAACTAGTAATGTCTGCTCTGGATGCTTTAAAGGTGATAATGCTCACTGTGAAACTGATTTAACTGTTAGGTTTCCTTTAAGTTCCTCTTATGACTGTGGATGCAAAAATCAGTTGCACTTACTCATGCTTTCCCATCCTCTTTCCATTAAAAGAAGATTTCTTTTAAGATTCTCTTTTCACTTGGAATGCAACAGTGAGGTGCCTTTGACCCTTTTTCATAAGGGACTACCTTCCTTTGTAACAGTGGCATGCATATATTTCTTCATTGGGTTCCAGGACCTGAAACACATGTCATGATTTTTCTTGCACTTTTATGACCCTGTATACCTATTTGCAATGCCTTTCTGGGGAAAAACTAAACTCAAGTTCCCTTTGTCTACTTATGATGAGTAATTTGAAAAACATTCTCTGATGAACAGGAAGATGAGTACCCTTTGACAAATATTTACCATTACTGGCCTGTGTCATGACCTACCCCTTAATCACCAGAAAAGTTGTTTTTAATTGGGCTCCAGACTGCCTTTTTGAAAGAAACCTTGATAAGAGACAAGTTTATCCTCTTGGATTACAGTGGTACCCCTTCTTTCCTTCTTTGTGTTTTTACATCATTTCTCTGTTTCAACTGTCTCCTATTTTTTTTACAAGTTGTCTCTCAGTGAGTGAAAAACCCTAGAATTAATCACTACTCTGGCCCTTTGCTTATGAATGAAGGAGGCCCTTTACTTGAAAAAATGTCTGATGTTCTTTCAACCTTCTGTCTCAACCATATGAAGGTTGTCTAATGAACATATTGATGGTGTTTTCTCTTATACATGATGAGAGAAGTTAGTTGGCGCCCAAGACTATTTGACCCTTTTGGACATCTGTCTTAACAATATTTCTTCAATGATGCTGAACCAACTAGCTTCTCATTACAGCTCGAATAATAATGAAACTCATGCAAATAGATCTTTGACACCTGCTACTTTACCACTTCTTTTAATAATCATTTTCATGCAGAGACCTTCATTTGCTGTCTCACTGTGCTTCAAAGTTTATCCTCACAGTGAGTGCAGCTATTAGAATCAAACTTTGTCCATCTGCCCTCTGCTTATAGATGAAGGAGGCGCTTTCAAAAAAACCCTCTGCTTATAGATGAAGGAGGTTTTTTCAGTCATGTTATATCATCAGCCCTGTGACAGTGCTATTTTTCCTTTTACTGTCCTTTCAGGCTTTGAATGTGGTCGCAAGATCTTGATGAAAAACTCTTTGCACTGTAGCTACATCCCAGGCTCAAGATCACATTGAGAAGCAGATGTCTTCTCATGTGGAACCAAATATTGTCTTTTGAGATGCTGGTATGCCCCTGTCCTTGAAAGATTCATCAAAACACTATAAAAAACGCCTAACATTAGTTTGACTTATGGTCTATGCATTGTTGAGACTTGAGGGTGTATTAGTAGCGCGACCTAGGGCTATAACCAACTTTGTTTGTAGAATAGGAAGGTCTGTTATGACTGGTCAATATCAGATGGAGGTTCTTTGGCTTTTGGATAGTTCGCCAAGGGAGAAAAACCTAATGCGCCACTTCCTAACTTAGGGGAGACTGTTTGGACAGATTTGGATTGTTTCTTTAGGGCTGATGGACAGACTAGTATGGCTGAGGCTAGGTAGGATTTGATAATGAGGTTTCATCTCGTCATGGGTGGACTGAAAGGTAGGAGGGAAAAAAAGGTTTCATGGATGTTTTCCTAGCTGGAAAATATGACAAATTTTTGGATCAACTGCTAGAAAACTTGGCTGTCAAAACTAGTCATCACCAACAAGTGAAAAATACTGATGACTAATAGTGGCTCCATTTGGGGAGGGCAGCTCCGTTTTAGGAGGTGTCCAGAATTTCAAATCTTTGGCTTATGAAGACTAGTGCCTTACCCATTGGCGCAAAATTCATTCTTCCTTGATGCTACTTCTGAAAAGTGACAACATGATTAGCATCAATGATATCTCTACTTACCCCACTATCTTTCCTAACATTTTTTCTTCTTTTTGGCGCATTTGGACTAGCATCCTTTTGAAAATATATATTTTTTCTTTTTGGAAAATGAACCTATCTAATTCTACACTTATATCTGCCGGGAGTTCAGATTAAACTGATGAAATCCTTCATTACTCTACCTATGCTAGATCAACTGTCAAGATTAAGCTGTTTGACAGGATTTTGTTCTCTAATCTAAAACATGAAATTTAAAATGATCAAATCAGGGTTAGACATTCTGATTTGTCATGTATTTGTGGCATGAAAGACAAGCTGCACACAAATATTATTTTTCATAAAATGGAAACTAGGAAAAACAGGGTTAAGATGCACAATTTGTTTTTCATCCCCGCTTCCCTCTTTGGTTCTGTTTTGGGCGTGTGGAACCAATATATTTTCCTAATCTACTTTCTTTGATAAGTCAAGCTTACACAATGTTGACCATCTTTTTCACTCATTAACTTATCAGCAAATAAATTTAAACATGTTCAGCTATGATTAGGCTAGATAGTTGAACAAGTCATTTGAGTACTAGTAGCGGCATTTAGACTTGCACGCTTTCTGAATGACTGTTTTTTGGAACATGGGGCCTTTTACTATTTTTCAACTGCCCTCTTTTCTATTCTTTTATTGTTTTTGACTTTTCTGTTTTATCTATTTTTCAAACAGTGGTATATACAATGATTGAAAATGCCTTAAACTCAGAAATCTTGAAAATGGCGAAACTTAAGCATCTTATCCTCGTAAGGATCTCCTACCATTCTTGGTCCATTTAACTCCTGAAAAGAGAAATTTGGTAAATTCTCTCTTTCCAGCATGACATAAGGATTCATGCAAGAATCTCTGAACGAACCCGTATCTTCCCGCTGTACCTCTTTGTACCTCTGATTTCCACTCCTTCCTTTACTGTACATCTTCCTTAAGTAATGCATATACTCTTGGTCATTTTTGAAATAAATAATGACATCATCAAGGTATGTAAATATGCAGAAATTCAAGACTGGAAACATGGCTTTCATGAGCATATTTTTTATATCCGGTGGTTTTGCAATTTTGAGTCTGAAACTGGAATTACTTCCAGCATATTGGAAAAAATCTTTGAGCTGTCTACTTTGCAAGGGAATCATTTGACTATAACCTGAAACATCATCTTGCAAAGGCATATGATTAAAAGCACTTTTCATCGGAATATCATGGTCTTGGGTAGGAAGGATAAAATTTCTGTTATAGGGATATGCATTAGTGTTTCTAAAATCAAAACAGACCCTATGACCAGCTATTTTATCTCTGATCATTACTGATTGTTTCAGACTTTTGTACTTTCTTTTGTCGAAGTTGTTTCTTGGAGTATTGGTAATGGCATAGTATTTGTCATTGTTTTCTCTGCATGATGTAGTATTCAGCATGAGATTGCCAATTCTAGCAGTTCTAAGTCTTTGATGGAATGACACGATTTTAGCCAGTTCAAGTAACTCAGGTATATTTGGATTGTGGTTATCATATTTTCTCATAAGAAGTTTATCAGGTGTTTTTTCTGGATTTTGAGATGTTATGTCTACAGTAGAGGTTTCACTTGCAGTGGAAGAGTTATGTGATGGTAAATCTTTGAGGAATGGTAAAAACATTAAGCTTTCCTGCTCCTGAGTTCTGAAAAGGTTTATGATATGTAAATCCTCTAATGCCTTAGTTCTGAAAAAGTTTCATGATGTCACTGTTGATGTTTGACTAAGGTTTGAGCAATTCGCTTGATAGTACATAATGGTTTGCGCTTCTTGCTCTATTCCTATTTTAAAAGGGACATACTTACTTTCTTTGAGACATAGCTGTTCATGATCATGGTAGTTTTGAGTGTCTAGTTCATCATAGAGAACTAGGGGTAGCTGATGTGATGGATCTAAGTTTGTTTCAGTTCCTTCTGACTGTTCTTCAATGTCCTCATCAGTGTGCAGAAAAAAAGAGTTCAGGTGGAATGCAAGGAATACATTGGAATGTTATTTGGCCTCTCTTGGCTACTAATCATGTATTTCATGTGTGACTCTCGATAGAGTATCCTTGTTTGGTCAAACACAGGAATAGTGGCGTAAGACATATCCAGTTGAATATTTCCTTGGAGCTTGGCTCCCCAAGATCTGGATAGAAGCATTCTGTACTTGTGAGAGATGTCTGCTACCACTATGTCCATGATTAGATGTTTTGTAGGTATTTGGGCCAAAATGAAGCAAAGGTATTTGATCAAACCTAGGAATCTAACTCTACTTGAATCAAAAGAATACAAGTCTTTGTATGGTCTTGTGATTTCCAGGCCTAATCTTTCCATTACAACCTTCGGCATAAGATTATGCGAGGCTCTGGAGTCTAGCATGGCATTGTGAAGGATCTGGTCATGGATATTTAGACTGATGTAAAAGGGAAGGGTGGTTCCTTCCTGGAATTTCTCTTCTATTTTCGGACCAAACAACACTTCAAGAGTGTCATCAGCTAGATTAAGGGTGTTCGCATTATTTCCTAGATTCAGGACCTTTAACACTTGGGATTTATAAGGGCATTGAGTGATAAGTTCAGTGAGAGGCATGGTAATCTTTATCTTGGCGATCTCTCCCTCAAAACTAAAAGGTAATTGTAGTTTAGACATGTTTGTTTCATCTTTTTCAGCCATTAACTTCTCCATGTTTTGAGTTTGCTGGCTTTGTTTTGGGATTTTGTTTGCCACAGCCACCTCGGGAATCTTTGTGGAAGTACTAGGAGCATCTGAGTCAGGATTAGTTTGGGTGACTCTGTCTTTGTTTTGGTCATTTTTCCCGATCATGATTTTTTTGCTGTTGACTGCTTTCTTAAGGATGGTATCAGGGGTTTTAGCAGTGTCTGAGCTACCTTTCTTGGAGTTGTCTTGATTTTTCTTGCTTCTAAGGTCATACTGCCTGTGAGTTTCTATTATGGCATTCTAAAAATATACGGCAAGATCCTCGGGGTCTTCATAGTTGGTTTCATCATGATTTGGAGATAAGAATGCTTGTTCTTCTTCCGTGAGGTACACCTCACTCTCATTATCAGACCCTATGAGGTTAAAATGACTTTCATCAATGGGTTCTGTATCCCTATCATCTTCCTCCACATAATTTTCATTAAATGGTGGCCTAATTTGTTGGTCATTTTCCCTTGGTATGTTTTGAGGCTGTTCCCTCCTAAAATTTTGGATCCGGTTTCTGTTTGGAGGGTTTGGCTGATTGTCCCTAACAGGGGCCTTCTCACTTATCTTTTCCCACATTTTGGCCATGGTCCTGACTAAGTCATCTATTCTAGGATCTAAGGGAGGAGCTGAAGTGGAGACCTCATCCTGGTATGTGACTTTCCTTTCTGATCTAGTTCTAGCTCTTTTTTCTGTTAAGTTGGCTTATGCTTTTATGGCTACTTGTTGCATTTCCTCTAGGGTAGGGGGGTCTTTGTCTCTTAATTGATAAGTCATGTCTGGGTCAAAATCCTCGGGGAAATTTTCCAAGGCTGAACCAAGTGGGGGTTTTAAGTGAGGTGGGAGGGCGTTATACACACTATTGAACCTAGTGCAGTATCCTTGGACACTTTCCCCATTTTCCCGTTTTAGATTGTTATATTCTGACAGGATTTGAAAGGGGTTCTTTCGGATTTCCCACTTGTTTATGAAGACTTGATAGAGTTCTGGGATGTTGTGGATGTTGTTTGGAGGCAAGCTCTTAAACCATTTTTTGGGTTCTCCGCCCAGGCTTTGGGCGAACATCCTCATTCTGATGGTCTCGTCTTGTATTTCCATGTATTCAAAGGCATCACTAATCTTACCTACATGTTGTTGAGCTGTGGTAGTTTCATCCCCAGTAAAGTGTGGGATTTTGTCTTGATAGTTAGCTTGTAAGGGAGCCAAAGGCTGTGGCAACACCAAAGGTGCGTACCATGCTATCATGACGGGAGCTAATGGATGATGTACAAGATGAGGGGTTGTGGGATGAGTTGAGGTGGTTTGAATAGTAGCGGTTTGGATGGGTGTGGTGGATGTACTTGGACTAGTGACCTAGTTTTGAGCAGATCTCGGATGGTATGAGCCAAAGTGATGGAGAAGCTGAAATTCGGGAGGTGTGGTAGGTGAGGCTTCTCTACTAGGACTTTGTGGCAGATCTAGGGACTCAAGATCGTCAAATTCTATCTTACCTTGTGACTTGCTTCTAAAAAGGATTTTTGCTGATTTTAAGTCAAAGGGGGAATCCTGCAAGGCAATGAGATGTTCGGGTACTGATCTTGGTTTACAGATGGACCTATCGGTCGCTAAAACTCCAGTTTGGGAAGCTTGCCACAAAATCTTCTCTGGGTCATCTACTATGATAGGGGGATTTGGGTCTGGATGAGATCTGGTGTTGATTCTTTGTGAAGCCAGATTTCGGGTCTAGAGTTTAGAGAGGATGTTATTTGTGAAAGTTTCGGATGGATGGCCTCTCTAAGGTTATACTAATGTGAAGGATGGTCAAAACCAAAAGGATGGACTAGTGGAGTCGCCAGGTGGATTTTTATGAAAACTATGGTCCACCACCAATACTATCAAAGATACTTGGGAAAAATATTTATAGCAACTTTGAGATGGGAACTTGCAAAGAAAAGAAGTTTACTTGGTTTCAATAGTTGCTAAGATGTATGGAAAAGCTAATGATTCTCTGGGCAAGAAGGTTTCTTCTGATCTCCTATGTTTAGGTGAGGTTTTCTGAATCGCTAAGTTTAAACTTAACTTGTCACTGATTACAGAGTTTCCACCCTAAGTTAAGTTTTTGGAAGGATGAGTTAGCAGAAAGGTATGGTTTATGAATTTTTGGTCTTTTATGGAGTTTTTAGGCCTACTGGAGGCTAGTGGAGTCGCCAGGTGGAACAAAGTTGTTTTTGAAAAGATGTAGCTATGGTCCACCACCAGTAACTAGGGAAAAAACCAATCTGGGAATTGTTTTGGTGTTTTTCTGAGTTTTTATGTGCATTTTATGGTTTATTAAAGTATTCTAGACTTGTTTCGACACTTTGCTAGGGTGGCGAGAACAAAAAGAGTTTACTCTAAATGGTTTTATGGACTGCTTGCCTCTTTAAGTTTTGAAGACTAATGAATCTACAAGAGTTTGCTAGACTATTATGTACTCAGTTATTCCCACCGTGATTGCCATTATGTTAGTGTGGCGATGATTTGGCTGATTGGAAAACCAAATGATAGTGTAAAATCAAACCAATCTTTGGAGCCCAAGGACCTAGCCTTCCTGGACTTAGAGAGGTCTCTCTCTATTTGTGTAAGGGATATCTGTGTGTTTGCTTATCGTTTTCTGATTTTAGGCTAGTTATGAAGTAGGTTTTTTGGTTTTGGTTTTTAGGTTGTGTGGGATGAAACTGATCAAAGATATAAGATAGGTAAAAAGATGTCAGATCAACTGGGCTATGGGGTCGAAAAGGTCAAGAAAGCTACCAGACGGTGATATAAGGCTATTGAAGGGCTGATTTGATTCGAGGTAGAAAGGATCTTTGGGAAAAATGGAACAAAATGGACATCAAGTTTGGGAACAACAAAGGATTTCAAGCATAACTAGTTTTATATCTGACATAAACATGGTAGGGCAAACCATTAATCATGAGAAATGTAACTATAAGCTAATCAATACATAGAAATAAACATTCAAGCCATGCATAGAGATATATAACTCTCTAACTTTGGGAAATGACTATCAGACTTTGGGGAAATACACTTAAGAGAGACAAACAACTCAAATCACTATGTCGGAACGCCTAAACACAGTACTTCAAGTTATTGGGCACTTTGAAAACAAGATTGCATAGTCTTAGACAAAGGGCAAGATCAGAACAAGACCTCCTTGGTTCAACAAATGACAATCTAATTAGTCAAAGAGAAATTTCATGGATGGAGCTATGGCTAGCCATGAGTAAGCAGGGCATACCGTAAATCATACTTAGCATGCATAAAACCATGAATGAAACAAGCAACAATATCCTTAAGTTATTAAAGAGCAATCAAGAATTCTTTAATGTGACTAAGGATGAAGAAAACATGGAAGCTATGAAGAAATAGGAAATTTGAGGTGCCTCCAAGGGCATGTCTCAAATTTTTTCTCTACTGATCTATAGAAAGCAAGAAACATGGATTCATGAATGAAAACTAGAAAACAAAACAAAGAAAGAGACACTATACCATTCTACCAAGTCATGGAATCCAACAACAATCCTCTTTCGTCATCCAAGAACATCCAAGAGACTATCCAAAAGCATGAGACAAGTATTTCTTCCAAAGCTTATATGACCATATATTGCTTCTATCATCAAGTTCAGCCTTGTTTACATTGAAAGCCCTTGGAATATATAGGCTCAAGTGAGGAAAACCTCTTAGTTCAATTTTCACTCTCATTGGCCTATTCAAAATATCTAAACTTGTCCTTGAGGCTTTGCAAAGCCCAAGGCACAAAATATCTCATAAAATATCTAAAAAATGCTAAAAGAGGGAATTAAATTGACTTTTCATAACTTCTCATGTGCAAAAATAGCTAAACGCACATGAGGAAAAAGCAGATTTTAAAGGTTCAAATTTTACAAAAATACTCAAAATTTACATCAGCAAAAGGTCCCCTGACTTGCCGGCAACTTGTGGCAGCCTCCTTGATGTCAAAACAAGGCTCATGATAGCTCGTTGGGAATCTATGAGTGTCTACTCTCTGGAACAATTGAAATTTTCTCAATCTGAAGCCTGGAAGTCCTCCAAAAATGGGACTGTGTGTAAAAAACTAGAAAATAGAGTTTGCTGATAGAGCGGGCAGAGTGTAGAAAAAGAAAACATTTTTCGCCATTTTGGAGGAGTGAATAATCTTCAAATGTCCTGAAAATCACTGAGTGTGTGATCCTAAAATTATGGCATCCAATGATACCATTTTCCTCCATTGAAGATCCCCAAAACTGAAATGGCGAAGCCCATGAGTTTTCGGCAAAAACCCAAAAATGCCAAAAAACCGAAACATGTCAAAAATTGCCCAAAATCGGTGAGCATGACCCTCAAGGGTTATCAGCAACATGCTGAGAAGAAGAGGCCAAAATCTAAAGTCCTGATGTGTCCTTTCTCACTTTCCGTGCTGAGCGCTTCCCTTTAACCTCCTTGAGCTTGTCTTGAGTAGTCTTTAACTTGTGCCGGGCAAACTAATTTAACTTTTTGTAATGCCTCGTCATTCTCCTTTGAAGGTGTAGATCCTTGTTTTCCCTTTCCAACTTCTTCTCCAAATGGTCATTGAATCTCTCAAGCCACGCCTCCTTATTGTTTTCTATCTCCTGTTCAAACAATGTAGTGAGAGGAGTGGATTGGAGAAGGGAATTTTCCTCTTCTTTTTGCTTCTCAAGGGCCCTTTTAAGCCCCATGGTTCTAGGCCTCTTTCGCTTAGGCTGATCATCGCCTTCACTTTCATCGAATTCGCCCATGAGCTCTTCCAACCTTGCTTGGGCTTTGGAGGCCTCCTTCTTGTACTTAGTCGCCTGTGTCTCATAAATAGCCATATGGACACTCATTTGCCTATTTTGGATTACTAGAAATTGATTGAAATTCCTTGACCTATGAAGATCATCCTTCAATGCATCAATTTGGCCTTCCCTATGGATCAAAATGTTTTCTAGAATTCGGGCCTCATTATCACTGTCATCGCTTTGTACTTGGATGATGTCAAATGCACTCTCTTGCTCATGAATTTCTTCCATCTTTCCCTTCCCCTTGCTTTGGGTGGCTATTCTTGTGCTCTTCCTCCTAGGCAAATCAATGATGGGCTTCTTTGGAAATTTTCCTTTACTTCGGAGAGACCTTGTCACATTTGGAGTGACCACCCTTGGCATTCTTTTCCTAGCTGTCCGGAGCTTGGCATTTTTAGGAGAAGAGGGCATGAAACATTTACCTTTGTCATCTTATTGAGTTTGCTGTTCTTCTTAAGGAGGTTGTTGTTCTTCTTGAGGAGGCTGCCCTTGTTCATCTCTGTCATGCCCTTTTTCATCACTGTCATGCCCTTCCTCATCATCTCCATGCTGCTGTTCTGTCTCATAGGACTGCTGTGTGTCCTCTTTATGCTACCCTTGTTCATCCCTTTCCTATCCTTGCTGTTGTTCAACACTTTCTTCCTCTTCCTCATGCTGCTGTTCATCACCACTGTGATGTTGTTGTGTGTCCCCATAAGGCTGTTGTTCAGCCTCATCATATGTTTGCTTTTCAAGCTGCTGCCCTTCGTCATAAGGCTGCTCACCTTCATCACTGTCATGCTGCTCAACCTCATCACTCTCATGCTGCTCACCCTCATCACTGTCATGTTGCCGCTCAACACCTTTTTCCTCTTGCTGGTCACCTCCTTCTCCTTCTTCATGTTCCTTTGTTTGTTCTGCAGTAAAATTGAGCTTTTAGGAGTAGGCCTGCTAGAGGAAGGGGAGGGGCGATGAGTAGGAGATGTAGGGGATGTATGGACTAGAGGGACAGTGGAGAAATCAGGATGAGTAATGAAAACATCCCAAGGGACCTCTCTCTTTTCAAGCTGATAGAGAATGATGATTTTGATGAGAGAGTGACGGAAGAGACATGCTATTTGCTGAGAGGGAGGCCTCTTCTGGATAGTGGAGGCCATTTTCTCAATGCTTTTGTGCAATAAGAAAGGAATATTTAGCTGCTTGGTCCTTGTGAAATGCATCAGTAGCCGAATGTGATAAGCATAGATTCGGGAGAATCTTCCCTCACAAGTAAAGTACTTCATGATAATCTTCATGAGGGGGGCATAGCTAGCTAAAAGATATGAGAAAGGGAAAATAGTAGGACAAGCATATCTGTGTTTAGGCTTTAGAAAAGGTTTGTAATCATCTAAGTCCAAATGGCTTTGTTTAAACCATTTTTCGCCAATATAGGGGATTTTAGTGGCCTTGGAGATGGATCTTGGGGAGAACTTGAAGTCAAGGCCAGCCAACTGGAAATGTTTGTCTCTGAACCTCAAAGCGCAAAGGTGTGTTAGAGGAGAGAAAATTTCACCTCTTGCACCTTTTGGCAAAAATATAAGCATCCCACCTCATGGAAATTGAACAATACTGAGGGGTGGGCATTCACCTCTTCTGTGGAAATAGGCTCATACCTCTTGTGAAATCCACTCCTACTATCCTGCCTGGGAGGAAGCTTTGTCTTGGATGCACTTATGCAAAACCAAATTGCCTCAAAAGTTCTTGAAATGTCTTCTTCAAACAAAAATCTGCCTTCTTTGTTAATCACTGTTTGATCAAGGTAAAATTGGTTTTCAAATGCTGTGTGAACTGCCCCTTTAACATACGATTCTCTGCTCTTTCCAAAACAATGCTTTTCCCTTTGTATGCCACTCAAAAAGTAAACTTAAGAAAAAAAACACAGTGAATGAAAGATAGTACACAGTGAAATGATTTTTCTATGTTTGTGTTAGTGTCACCTAGCTTTTGGTGTTTTGGAGGACAATAGGACAACTTCGTTTTTTAGACGAAGGTAAAACAAAAATCTTCCCAATTTAAAAACACTGCTCTTCTTCTTCTGTATACCAATCAATAAGTAAATTCAATAACCATCACAAAGTCAACTAGAATGCATATACACAGTCAAAAGGTCACTGTGTTATAGGTAGATTGATCAAAATCCTTGTGTTTAGTGGGAGCACAAACAACCCTGTAGCAGTCAAACAACAAAAATTTCTCACAATAAACACCCTAATTGCTTTTGCTTTTTTCCTCAAACAGATTTTGACACACACCTCCACAAGGTAATGACAGCTTCACATGCTGCAACTTGTTTTATGGTTAAAGAGGCAACAGTGGTATTTTTCTCTTTTTACCCCACAGAGGAGAATTTTTGAAATGGAAAAAACATTTACATCATGATTGCTACTATCTGAAAATAGACCCACTGTTTCACCTTCCAAAACCCTATCTCTCCTTTTGGACACTGCCTTACACCTTTTAATATTGTTTGAGGGCAGTCTGTTAGGTTTTTGGAACATCAATAAGAACCCATCATTTTTTCTATTTCACCTCTAGCCAACATGACCACAGCAAACCTCGTTTTTAAAATAAAAACACAAAACTCAAAACTGTGATTTCACACCGTGAGTTTCATCCCTTTCACTCTCTCTTAGCAATCTTGAAAAGAGTAATAAGGCACATAGAATACCTTTAAAATAGATGATGGCTTTTCTTAAGGAGTTTGATCTGCTTCAGGGTCTGTTTGGAGGCATCTCGAACATTGGATTTATGCGCGGCACGTTAGAAGGAGAGAACACCGCGCAAAACACAGTCGGGTCACTTGTCGGGCCCTTGTGACCAGAGGCTACAGGCGCACCGTGCAGTAGTGTAAGCCTGTTGAAAAATTGTGCCTAAGCGCGCCGTGCAAGTGTACAGGCGCGCCGCGCGGTCCTTAAGCTCAGAAAATTATGTGATTTCGCTCCAACTCTTATCTTGATGCAGTGAACAGCAAAAAGGGGGTTGGTTTCGTGTTTTGAGAGGTTTAAAGAGCTTGCAACGGTCCTCAACCCCTTTGAAAGCGAAAGTCAAAATACCTTTGAGTTTGTCTTGAGAGGGTTTGGAAGACTTCTCATTTTAAACCACTGCCTTGTCCATTTGAAAGGAAAGCAAAATGACTTTGAATGTGTTATGAAGGGCCCACATTTGAATAATGTTGGCAAAAGGATGCATGCTTCTAAAAAGTTTTAATAGGACTTAACCTATTCACTTATACGAAATATTTAAGAGGTCAAACTCTGTTCACTGTGTTTATATATTTGAAAAGTAACTTTTTCCACTGTTGACCCTTTAGTGATACCTATAAAATGGGAAAACTCCTCAAAAGTACACCAATGATGATGAAGCATATCTTGCCATTTGCAAGGAGATGAATTTACCCTTTTGAACTTTAAACTAATAATGTCTGCTCTAGATGCTTTAAAGGTGATAATGCTCACTGTGAAATTGATTTAACTGTTAGATTTCCTTTAAGTTCCTCTTCTAACTGTGGGTGAAAAAATCAGTTGCACTTACTCATGCTTTCCCATCCTCTGTCCATTAAAAGAAGATTTCTTTTAAGATTCTATTTTCACTTGGAATGCAACAGTGAGGTGCCTTTGACCCTTTTTCATAAGGGAATGCCTTCCTTTGTAATAGTGGCATGCATATATTGCTTCATTGGGTTCCAGGACCTGAAACACATGTCATGATTTTTCTTGCACTTTTATGACCTTGTATACCTATTTGCAATGCCTTTCTGGGGAAAAACTAAACTCAAGTTCCCTTTGTCTACCTATGATGAGTAATTTGAAAAACATTCTCTCATGAATAGGAAGATGAGTAACTTTGACAAATATTTACCATCACTGGCCTGTGTCATGACCTACCCCTTAATCACCAGCAAAGTTGTTTTTAATTGGGCTCCAGACTGCCTTTTTGAAAGAAACCTTGATAAGAGACAAGTTTATCCTCTTGGATTACAGTGGTACCCCTTCTTTCCTTATTTTTATTTTTACATCATTTCTCTGTTTCAAATGTCTCCTATTGTTCTTACAAGTTTTCTCTCAGTCAGTGAAAAACCCTAGAATTAATCACTGCTCTGGCCCTCTGCTTATGAATGAAGGAGGCCCTCTGATTATGAATGAAGGAGGCCCTTTACTTGACAAAATGTCTGATGTTCTTTCAACCTTCTATCTCAGCCATATGAAGGCTGTCTGATGAACATATTGATGGTGTTTTCTATTATACATGATGAGAGAAGTTAGTTGGCACCCAAGACTATTTGACCCTTTTGGACATCTGTCTTAACAATATTTCTTCAATGATGTTTAACCAACTAGCTTCTCATTGTAGCTCAAATAATAATGAAACTCATGCAAACAGATCTTTGAAGCCTACTGCTTTACCACTGCTTTTAATAATCATTTTCATGCAGAGACCTCCATTTGATGTCTCACTGTGCTTCAAAGTTTATCTTCACAGTGAGTGTAGCTTTTAGAATCAAACTTTGTCCATCTGCCCTCTGCTTATAGATGAAGGAGGAGCTTTCAAAAAAACACTCTGCTTATAGATGAAGGAGGTTTTTTCAGTCATGTTATATCATCAACCCTGTGACAATGCTATTTTTCCTTTTACTGTCCTTTCAGGCTTTGAATGTGGTCGCAAGAGCTTGATGAAAAACTCTTTGCACTGTAGCTGCATCGCAGGATCAAGATCACATTGAGAAGAAAATGTCTTCTCATGTGGAACCAAATATTGTCTTCTGAGATGCTGGTATGCCCCTGTCCTTGAAAGATTCATCAAAACACTGTAAAAAACACCTAACATTAGTTTGACTTATGGTCTATGCATTGCTGAGACTTGAAGGTGTATTAGTAGCGCGACCTCGGGCTGTAACCAACTTTGTTTTTAGAATGGGAAGCTCTGTTATGACTGGTCAATAGAAGATGGAGGTTCTTTGGCTTTTGGATAGTTCTCCAAGGGAGAAAAACCTAAAGCGCCACTTCCTAACTTAGGGGAGACTACTTGGACAGATTTGCATTGTTTCTTTAGGGCTGATGGGCAGACTAGTATGGTTGAGGCTAGGTAGGATTTGATAATGAGGTTTCATCTCGTCATGGGCGGACTGAAAGATAGGAGGGAAAAAAAGGTTTCATGGATGTTTTCCTAGCTAGAAAATATGACAAATTTTTGGATCAGCTGCTAGAAAAATTGGCTGTCAGAACTAGTCATCACCAACAAGTGAAAAATATTGGTGACTAAAAGGATGCTTATTTGAGACCGTACAATGCTCGCTTATGTTTTCACACATGAGACTTCCGATAAAATGTATCAAAGCCTTATGGTTTCACAATGTACACATCCTCCTTAATAAAACCATTGAGAAATGTTGTTTTTACATCCATTTTGTGGATCTTCCACCCCATTTTCATAGCCAGTACAAGAATTGGTCTAATGGATGAATACCTTTCTATGGGAGAAAAGGTTTCCTCATAGTCAATTCCATCAACTTGAGAGAATACTTTGGTCACAAATCTGACCTTAGACTTCTCTATGATATTGT
This sequence comes from Pinus albicaulis, assembly GCA_034641835.2. NCBI lineage: Eukaryota > Viridiplantae > Streptophyta > Pinopsida > Pinales > Pinaceae > Pinus > Pinus albicaulis. The sequence goes on from CM076572.1 coordinate 1,382,433,986, forward strand.
ATGCTACATGATTAACCTTGAATATCCATCTTGAACCCACAACTGATTTATCTGCTAGTCTTAGTATCACTTCCCAAACACTTTCCTTCTTGATGGATTAATATTATTCCATCATTAAATCAACCCAAAATGGATTCTCAACTCATTCCTTGAAATAGGATGGCTCAGTCTCTACAAGCTCAATAATTAGAGCCATGTAGTCAATGTACCTCTCAGGTGACCTCCTTTGCCTGCGTAAATTTGAAGGAGCTCCCACATTCACATTCACATCTTGCTTCAATCTATCAGCTTTCATGGTTCTTTTTCTGCTGTCTCTCGATGGCTTCACTTGAGTGGATGTCTCCACTTTACCTCCTCTTTGATCTTCCATTTGTGGCTACTCCACTACTTCTTGAGGTTCCTCCTCAGGCTCTTGCTTTGGAGCTAAAATCTCATCTTCTAGTGGGATCTGAAGCTCCCTCTCAAGAGAACACCACATTGATTTCTCCTCATAAAAATTTACATCCCTTCACACAACTGTCATTCTAAGGGAAGGTAAGTACATGCGGTAATTTAGTGGAGTTTCAGTGTAACCCAAAAAAACTCCCAACTTTGTTGTTGACTCAAGCTTCTTCCTTAAATATTTGGAGACATGGCGATAAACAAAGGCTCCAAAAATATTGAAGTGAGACATATCCGTCTTTCTCATTGAGAAATCCTCCTCCCATGTAATCATACCAAGAATCTGATGAGGACTCTGGTTCTACAAGTATACTGCTGTGTTACATGCCTTCATCCACAAATGCAGTGGTAGGCCTTGGTCATGTAGCATAGCTATTGCAACTCCAACAATGCTCTAGTTCTTTCTCTCAGTTACCCTATTCTGTTGTGGGTTGTGAGGTGTTTTCAACTCTATTCAAATTCCTTCTTTCACATATAACTCCTTGAAGCCATTTGAAACATACTCACCTCCATTTTCGCTCCTGATAGGCTTCACCTTCTTTTCGACCTCTTTCTCAAATAGTGCCTTGAATTCTACAAAATTTGAGCATGTATCATCCTTCTTCCACATGAAGAAGATCCAAAACTTCCTTGAGAAATCATCAATAAAATTAACAAAATATTTGTGTATGGTAATGGAAGCTATTGAGAGAGGTCCACAAACATCAGAGTGGACTCTTTCCAAGACTACATGTGCTTTACTGCCTCGCTCATGGAATGTGGATTTTACATACTTCCTAAGGTACAACCCTTTCATACATCTTGATGCTCAAGGGCTCCTTTAGGGAGGCCATTGCTTATTTTCTACATAATATTCAAGGCGTCATGATTCAAATGACCCAATCTGCTGTGCCAAAGTTCCCCGACATTGTAGCTCTGCAATTTCTCTGCTTTACTGCTTAATGAAAAACAATATTCCACATCTGGTTTATACATGTTCTTCACATGAATGCCCATATGCTTCACCTGTCCAATGGATATGTGTCTCAGGAATGATTTCCCTTTTCTAAAGATCACATCATAACCACAATATTCCAAAATTGTTACATAGATGAGGTTCTTCTTTAGGAATGGAACAAACATGACATCGTTGAGGCGAAGAGGGGATCCATTATCCCTCTTAAAGGTTACTATACCAATCTCGATAGCATTGTATCTTCCGTCGTCCCCAATCTCAATATGCATATGGATATCTTTCTCCTATAGGTCACTGAAAAATCTCTACACCTTGTCATGTGCAATAAGGCACCTAAGTCCAACTACCACACACTCCCCATCACCATGTTGGTCTTGCATGCAATAAGGGTGAAGTCTGGCTCAAACTGTGAAGCTAATGCTTCACCTACTACTCCTCCTGAATTCTTCTTTCCAGACATTTTGTGTGGACACTTTGTAGCATAGTGCCCAAATTCATGACAATTGAAGCATTTAATTTTGAACAAGTATTTATTCTTGCCACCTTGGCTAGATTCTAGTTTGGTTTTAGATTTATTCCCTTTTCCCTTCTTTCCATTTCCAACCAAGGAAACCTTTTATTCATCCTCTCCCTTGGACGAGGTTCCATATCTGGTATTTTTCTTGATCTCTTCTTGTACCAAATCAGACCATAAGCATTCCCAATTCAGAAATTTCTCCCTCTCATTCATCGAGTCATGGTAGCTATGTGAGCTTTTGGGAAGGCCTAAAAGAGCTAAGCTTACCAGGTCATCTTATGAAACATTCACACCAACCCTTCCAAGCTCATCATGAACTTGTGTAAATCGGGTGATATACTACAAAATAATTTCATTCTTATGCATCTTGATATTTCAAAGTTTGTCTTTGAGGGCCATTTTTCTATGGTCACTGTTATTCTCAAAAAAATTTGTCAGTGGCTTCCATATTGCAAAAGGAGTTTCTTTCCCATGGATATTTGAGACAATGTGGTCTCACACTCCCTCCAAGATTAATCTCCTCGCCTTGGCTACATATTTCTTCCATTGGGCTAGGTTTTGTGCATCAAATGCCTATGGTTTTGCAATATAATTCTTGATATATTCTAGCAATCCATTTTCATCAAGCACTGCCTCCATGCGATCCTTCCATGCAATGAAATTCGAGCTACCTTCCAATGCATACTCGAATCTCATCTCGTTGAAGTTCATCTTCCCAACTCTGAAGAGATCTTGCTACACTGAAGCTGAAAATTCGAACCTCTTGAGAAACAAATTCAAAATTCTTGTTCTAATGTGAACCTTTCTCTGATATCATGTATACATATGGTGATATAATTTTAACCGTTCAAGAAATTTAGTCTAAAATCAAGAGACAGAATTCTACAACATTGATCTTTAGAATTTAATTCACAATTTAGAACAACATTCACAAACATGCAATAAGAAATAACACATATGCACAAATTTTTTCTAGGGGAACCCTACTAGTAAAAACTTGTCAAGCCTCTCTGCATTAATTAGATTAATAAAGAATGTATTACAATTTATTTCTCGCTCTGAGCACAACCTACAAGTGAGTAACCTATCTCTCTTCTCAATGAGAAGCTATGACCCAGACTTAGTCAATTTCTGCATTTTCTTGCGCCCTTATTTCCTTTCGCAATTCTTGAAGAATTGGCCCCTATTTTTTTAGGAATTTTCCTCCAATTGATTGTGCAATTACCAAGTTTGATCATCTAGCTGCATGCAACACCTGTACACTCAAACTAGTTTAAAAATGCTTGTCACATTACCTCGAAATCTCCACCACAGCTGCGGAACTCGAATTCTCTTCATGCACTAGATATTTTGAGCTGATTGATAAGTTAGCTGGATGATCACTGAGTTATATTATTGTTTCATTGCACAACTGACCTTCCACTAGTTCCATCAATAGTTGGAACTACTTTAATTGAACACAACTTGATTACTAAAATTTAGCAATCACACACACTTAAAGGAACTCCAAGACTTCTAACTCTAATTTACTGAGCTAACTGAGTGACAAGAGCCATGTCACACAAGCTAACTGCCTCCAAGTTGTCTGCTGATGTGGAAATTCAAATTTTCTCAATTTGACTAACTAAAAGTAAAATTGATACTTTGTTTCTACACTTCTCAACAATGTTCTCCTTTATAGAATGAAATATTGTTAGTTATCTCACCAGGTGTTTCACAAAAAAATCACACGAAACAATATCTTCATGCCAATTCTCACCATTTTTTAACATAAAAATTTGGAGTTATAAACACTCTTGCTACCTATGCTTTAAGGATCTTTGATAATAATCACCTGGAAGATGAGAAATCCCACCTTCTCAGAGTTTTAGAAAATAATGTCTATAGCAAACATCAGGGTCTTGTAGATTTTCAAAAATCTAGTAAAAGTCCAAGGATTACAAATTCTTGGGTTGAACAAATTTCCAATGCCCAACTTCTGTTCATCCATGGGACCATTGATAATATTTCTCATATTCTTAGAAATAATAATGTATTTTCTACCTTCAAAACCCTTATTACGAGTAGAAGCTCCCTGCGATCTATTAAGGACCCTGTGAACTCTAAGGACATGAAAGGGGTTTACTTAATCCCTTGCTCCTATGGGATTCCTTACATTAGGGAAACGATTCGCTCCATTAATTTGAGGATTCAAGAGCATACAATAGAGATTAAGCACAATTGTTCCCATTCCTCAGCTATTGCTAAACATGAAGAGAAAGCAAAGAACCATGCATGCATTGAGGATTCTAGGGTCATCATGAGGGTTGGTGATTTCCACTATAGAAGTTGAGAGAGACGATTGAAATTGAGAAACTGGAGAAAAATATCAACATTGATGATGGTTGGAAATTGAGTAAAAGTTGGATTCCCGCCCTCTCCTCTTGATTGTTTAGGTTTTTCCTTCCCCCTATTTATTTATTTATTTATTTTTTCATCATAAATATTTTCTTTACATTTATTCATTTAGTACCATTCCCTGATTGATCCTATTTTCCTAGATCATTCTTATAATATATAATTATAATTTAAATGATTATTGAACCTTAATTATATATATATATATATATATATATATATATATATATATATATATATATATATATATATATATATATATATAACACAATTTATTTTAGTTTATTTTTTATTATTCTGGTGGCCTATTTTAATTTGCATTTTCTTTTTGACCTTTGGTCAAATTATTATTCTTCCTTTAGAATTTAAAATTTTATATAACAATATTATATAAAAATATTTTTCTTTAGAATATAATAGCTTATATAATAATTTTATATAATTATTTAGTATTAATAGCTTATATAATAAAATTATATAATTTTTATACTTGCGAAGACAAAGTATATTGTAATTAATTTGGGTTAAAATGATTTGACTTTTTAATTAATTTGTAAATTCTAAAAACAATTTCCAAGGTTTATTAAAGTTTTGGTAAAATTAAATATTAGACTTATTTTTTTAGAAATTGAAAATTATTTTTGAATTTTTAAAAGAAAAGTATATTGTAATTTATTTGGGTTAAAATGATTTAACTTTTTAATTAATTTGTAAATTTTAAAAACAATTTCCAAAGTTTATTAAAGTTTTGGTAAAATTAAATATTAAACTTATTTTTTTAGAAATTGAAAATTATTTTTGAATTTTTAAAATTTAAATTTATAATTTTTGATTGGTGGATCGCTAATTTTATGTAGTTTAAAATCAATTCTTTCTGAATTAAAAATTTTTAAAAGAAATTAAAAAAACCCTCTTATCATCAAGTGTCATAAATTAATTATCCATTTTTTTTAATTTTATTTCTATTTATTTATTTTTTTAGAAATTTATGGATTTTTCGATAATTAATATTTTCTTAAAAAAAATAGTTGCCATTATGTTTCAGGCTTTTACTAACCATGGAAACTGGTATATTTAAAAAACAAAAGCAATAACTCTGCATATTTTTCCCTTTTTTTTTCATATTTTCCCCTATTGAATGGACTTGGGTCAATCATTTTCCTCAATAAACCTTACCTATATTATATATTTTCACAATTCAATTTTAAATCATGATGCAATATAAAAAATAAAATTTAATTCAACACTACAATAAATAAGATCTTCTCAATTTTAATCATAACTTAAAAATCTAAAATATAATTTTTTTTGGTTTCTTTTGACTCACACTTAAACCTTTGTGTAACTAAATTATTATTTAATATACTAGACATTGTAAATTTTTATATTAGATATTTTATTACATATAATTCTTTTTTTAGGTCTTAAGTGATTAAGATTACACAAAATACTTCATATTAATTTGAACTTTTTAACATAAAAAATCTACCATAGATTATTTATTTACCACTGAATTAGAATAAGTATAAATTTAAAGTTAAATAAATCATTTTTTTACAATAATTAGCTCATATATATATATATATATATATATATATGACATTGAAATTCATACTCCTTATTTGGTCCCATAAGCTAAAGATTGAATAAAATGTGCACAAAGCACAATTCAATAAATTCTTAACTTTTGTAATAAACCATGACTTATTAGTATTAATAGCTTATATAATAAAATTATATAATTTTTATACTTGCGAAGACAAATTATATTGTAATTAATTTGGGTTAAAATGATTTGACTTTTTAATTAATTTGTAAATTCTAAAAACAATTTCCAATGTTTATTAAAGTTTTGGTAAAATTAAATATTAGACTTATTTTTTTAGAAATTGAAAATTATTTTTGAATTTTTAAAAGAAAAGTATATTGTAATCCATTTGGGTTAAAATGATTTAACTTTTTAATTAATTTGTAAATTTTAAAAACAATTTCCAAAGTTTATTAAAGTTTTGGTAAAATTAAATATTAAACTTATTTTTTTAGAAATTGAAAATTATTTTTGAATTTTTAAAATTTAAATTTATAATTTTTGATTGGTGGATCGCTAATTTTATGTAGTTTAAAATCAATTCTTTCTGAATTAAAAATTGTTTAAAAAAATTAAAAAAACCCTCTTATCATCAAGTGTCATAAATTAAGTATCCATTTTTTTTAATTTTATTTCTATTTATTTATTTTTTTAGAAATTTATGGATTTTTTGATAATTAATATTTTCTTAAAAAAAATAGTTGCCATTATGTTTCAAGCTTTTACTAACCATGGAAACTGGTATATTTAAAAAACAAAAGCAATAACTCTGCATATTGTTCCCTTTTTTTTTCATATTTTCCCCTATTGAATGGACTTGGGTCAATCATTTTCCTCAATAAACCTTACCTATATTATATATTTTCACAATTCAATTTTAAATCATGGTGCAATATAAAAAATAAAATTTAATTCAACACTACAATAAATAAGATCTTCTCAATTTTAATCATAACTTAAAAATCTAAAATATAATTTTTTTTGGTTTCTTTTGACTCACACTTAAACCTTTGTGTAACTAAATTATTATTTAATATACTAGACATTGTAAATTTTTATACTAGATATTTTATTACATATAATTCTTTTTTTAGGTCTTAAGTGATTAAGATTACACAAAATACTTCATATTAATTTGAACTTTTTAACATAAAAAATCTACCATAGATTATTTATTTACCACTGAATTAGAATAAGTATAAATTTAAAGTTAAATAAATCATTTTTTTACAATAATTAGCTCTCACACACACACATATCTATATATATATATATATATATATATATATATATATATATATATATATATATATATACATACACATGTACATGTACATGTATATATATATACATATACATATACATACTAGACATTGAAATTCATACTCCTTATTTGGTCCCATAAGCTAAAGATTGAATAAAATGTGCACAAAGCACAATTCAATAAATTCTTAACTTTTGTAATAAACCATGACTTATTAGTATTAATAGCTTATATAATAAAATTATATAATTTTTATACTTGCGAAGACAAAGTATATTGTAATTAATTTGGGTTAAAATGATTTGACTTTTTAATTAATTTGTAAATTCTAAAAACAATTTCCAACGTTTATTAAAGTTTTGGTAAAATTAAATAATAGACTTATTTTTTTAGAAATTGAAAATTATTTTTGAATTTTTAAAAGAAAAGTATATTGTAATCCATTTGGGTTAAAATGATTTAACTTTTTAAGTAATTTGTAAATTTTAAAAACAATTTCCAAAGTTTATTAAAGTTTTGGTAAAATTAAATATTAAACTTATTTTTTTAGAAATTGAAAATTATTTTTGAATTTTTAAATTTAAATTTATAATTTTTGATTGGTGGTTCGCTAATTTTATGTAGTTTAAAATCAATTATTTCTGAATTAAAAATTGTTTAAAAAAATTAAAAAAACCCTCTTATCATCAAGTGTCATAAATTAATTATCCATTTTTTTAAATTTTATTTCTATTTATTTATTTTTTTAGAAATTTATGGATTTTTCGATAATTAATATTTTCTTTAAAAAAATAGTTGCCATTATGTTTCAGGCTTTTACTAACCATGGAAACTGGTATATTTAAAAAACAAAAGCAATAACTCTGCATATTTTTCCCTTTTTTTTCATATTTTCCCCTATTGAATGGACTTGGGTCAATCATTTTCCTCAATAAACCTTACCTATATTATATATTTTCACAATTCAATTTTAAATCATGATGCAATATAAAAAATAAAATTTAATTCAACACTACAATCATTAAGATCTTCTCAATTTTAATCATAACTTAAAAATCTAAAATATAATTTTTTTTGGTTTCTTTTGACTCACACTTAAACCTTTGCGTAACTAAATTATTATTTAATATACTAGACATTGTAAATTTTTATATTAGATATCTTATTAAATATAATTCTTTTTTTAGGTCTTAAGTGATTAAGATTACACAAAATACTTCATATTAATTTGAGCTTTTTAACATAAAAAATCTACCATAGATTATTTATTTACCACTGAATTAGAATAAGTATAAATTTAAAGTCAAATAAATCATTTTTTTACAATAATTAGCTCATATAGATATAGATATAGATATAGATATAGATATAGATATAGATATAGATATAGATATAGATATAGATATATATATATATATATATATATATATATATATATATATATACACATATACAAGTACATATACATATACATACTAGACATTGAAATTCATACTCCTTATTTGGTCCCATAAGCTAAAGATTGAATAAAATGTGCACAAAGCACAATTCAATAAATTCTTAACTTTTGTAATAAACCATGACTTGGGGTTAATGTTTCATTCAAAATGATGTATGCACCTATCTCTATTTTGCTCCAAAGTTGTCTAGTCCACTAATTACTTTTGTTACTTCCCTTCGTAGTATTCAAATGTGTTTTATTACTAGATTTATAAATTTGTTTAAGCATTGAATATTTTCTATCAATCAATTTTTGCATAAGAGACATGTACTAAGTAGCAGTGTTGCATATTATAATTTTTTATACTAATATAACAATAAATTTATAAATTTTGGTTCCTTCCTTTTTCTTAATTTACTATATAATATAATAGTTTATTATTAATTTAGTCAATAATATTTTTCTTTCCCACTTTTTGTCTATTAATTCTCTTTTTTTTTTTTCCTATTTCTAACTCTTAGTTTCCTTAACCTTTTTAGTATTTTTAGTATTTTTCTTTTATATTCACTATATTATTTATTAAATATTGATAGAAAATATTCTTATTTTGATTAAAATATTTTTTATTAACCAAATTATTTCTAATATTTATTAAATATTGATCTAAATTCTACCTCAATATTCGAATTTTAATTAAAATAATTTTATTTTTAATAATTAATTCTAGAACATGATGCATCTTTGCTATTTAATCCTAAGAATAGATCAATTTTTTCATCTTAGTCCTTATAATGAACCACATTAGAGGGTTTGAAATGCAACCAACAAATAAAGATGACCTGATTAATCAGAAACTCAATTTCAAAGAATGCATATCAATATTTACTAAGTATATATGGTTGTGTTATAATAATAATAATAATTTAAAATAAAGTTATAATTTAGTTGATTTTTATGATTTTTTTAAAATCTTTGATAATGTGAGATGTATCATGGAATGTTTTGATGCTTTTCATGAATTGATGCCTATAAAAATTTACCATACATTTAATTTATATGGCTATTTTGATTTTTAATAAGGGTAATGTGAGATATATTATGAGATAAATACTTTGATATCTATTGATATTTATCAATTATTTAATTTTTAAAAATATACTTCCTTATTCTATCTAACTCCTAGTTTATGATTATTATGATCCAATTCTTAGATAATAATATTATCATCAAAACATTTAGTAAAAACAAAACAATCCATGATCTATATCTTAAAAAAAATGATTTTGAAGAATCAATCTAATTATTTACAAATATTTTCAATACTAACTTTATTAATCCTTCACAGAGACTCCAACATAATAAGATCAATATCAATTAAGCTAATTTCTTCAAATTAAAATAGAAAATAATCAACTAAATAAAGTTTACCTACACCTTCCTTCTACTTAAAGAAACAAATATCTTCCTCCCACCTTCATGGAAACCTAAAAATAATTTTCTAATAAAAAACTTTGCTTCTCCTAAGGTCCATGCTTGTCCTCGTAAGGTTATAAACAAGTCTTGATTATTACTTAAAAAAATCCATGAACCTATAAAATAAAACTTAGTTAAATTCAAATACTTACTTAAAAAATAATTTAAGTCAAATACTCACTCCACCCAATAACCATTCCCCTAAAATAGGTCGTTGCATTCGAGGCTCACAAATATTAACATTACATTATTTTTTTAATCATAACCATTCCCCTAAAATAGGTCGTTGCATTCGAGGCTCACAAATATTAACATTACATTATTTTCTTAATCATTTCATTCTTTTCTATCTCCACAAGCATTTTAAGGGATATTTTTTTTCGATTGATTCCACAAACCCCTAATATTTAGGGTGAAACCTTGACTAGAACCTTCATTTCAAAGGAATGAGAAGATGCATTATTTCCCAAGCATTTTTAGGGACATTTTTTGGATTGATGCAACAAACCCCTAATATTTAGGGTGAAAATTTCACTGGAGCCTTCATTTCAAAGGAATGAGAAGATGCATTATTTCCCAAAGAGTTTTTTTTTCAATTCATCTATTATTTTTATTAATTTTATTAATTATTTCATTGAATTTCATATGATATTTCAATCCAAACCTTCAATCATCAAATCATTCACCTTTTCCTTTCTTCCCTTTTATGTTTTTGGATGTAATTGAAAGTAACCCTACTCATAAAAAAACATCAACACAATGCTCCCTTGGATTTCATATAATATTTCTATCTAAACCTTTAATCATCCAATCATCCCCTTTTCCTTTCATGTCTTTGGATGTAGTTGAAAGTAAACCCACCCATAAAAAATATCAACACAATGCTCCTATGAAGTCTCATCCAACAAAACTTGGTCAAAGGTCTCATTACCATCATAGAGGTATTTATTATTTATAGAAAGTAAATGATCATAAACTTTCGTGTGACTTTTTCATTTTCGATTCCAATTTTACTTTCCAATATTATACCTAATTTATTTTTACTAATTATATAATTTTTTAAAGAAATGGTTAGCAATTTATATTAATAAAAAGAAGGGACTTGATATAGCCAAAATTCCTGAAAGTTTCATCCATTCCAGCTAAATCCATTCCATCTAAAGACTTTCCAAGAAACACCAAGGATCCAAATAAATTTGCAATATTGTTTTACTTGATATTTTTCTTTGGTTGGAATTTCGCCTTCCTTGTAGAGTCTTACACATTTTTTTTTATAAATTGAATCCCATCCCCAATGCCATCAGGATCGACAATAGTGCCTGCGTTTAGGGAATCTCAACTGTTGACACCTAAGCCTAAGGGATTGGGTGAGATTGTATATTATTGTATATTAGTAAATAAGGAAGACCAAGAGACATTGGGAAGTGAATCCCAATAGCCTCACCTCCATGTATAAGTACACACACAATCTCCATCTAATGCATCTTTAGTTTTGCGGAGTTACCTCCTGGTCTGACATGATATCAGAGCCAGTCCCATTTTTGGCATTCCTGCCTTTGGTGTAACTCCTTCATGTTCTACATTTTTTTGCAGACTGTCATTGTGCATTCAGTTTTTAGTGCTCCTGACATTTAGTTTCTTACTACTCCTGCCATTCTGCAATTCTGGAATAATTCTGCAATTTTTTCTGCACATTCTGCCTAATTTTTTTCTGCACATCACTGTGCAATTTCAACTCAAATTTTGAGCTCAAGTTATCTGCACATTTAATTTTACTGTGAAATTTTTTTTCTTACAGTTCTTGATAGTGCTCACGCAGTCCCTCACGCCCACCCACACCACCGCTCTCCCTCATAGCGCTCATGCAATCCACCCTCCTCACATCGCTCCCCACTCGCTTGGCCTCCCTCACCCTCACCATTTCCCAACCCTGCTCACATTGCTCCCAACCTCGATCACCCTCCCTCACCCGCTCGGCCTCCCTCACCCTCACCATTTCCCAACCCTGCTCACATCACTGCCATCTCTCACATCGCTCCCAACCCCGCTCACCCTCCCTCACCCGCTTGGCCTCCCTCGCCCTCATCATTTCCCAACCCTGCTCACATCGCTCCCATCGCTTACATCACTCCCAACCCCACTCACCATCCCTCACCCCTTGACCTTCCCTTACCCCCCTCACGTCCACCCTCCCATCTGCCTGATCGCTCCCCTCCCTCGGCCCCTTGGCCGTTTTCCCCTATGTAATTTGTTTTTATTAATTTTTTATTACAGTAAGCCACCCCAGAAAACATCTCCCTCAGAAAATGCCTTCCCTCGTAAAAACCTTCCCTAAAAAATGCCCCCCCCAGAAAACACCTCCCCAAGAAAACACCTTCCCTGGTAAAAAACCTTCCCCAGAAAACACCTCGCCCAGAAAATACCTCCCTCAGATAATACCTCTGTTTTTTTCCTCAAATGTTTTTTAACACATTTATTTATTTATTTTTTTGCTGAATTCAAACTAGAATTGAGTTTTTACCATGACAACAAAGTATTTTTTTCTTCAAAAGAATGCATTCTCTCATATCTATTATAGGAGCTGTTCTCTCTGGCAAGGAGAAATATCCTGAATGGTCTCAGAAAATCAAGCACACTCATTTTTAATGAGCTGTGGAGAGGAATTTGTGAAGGAGAAGGAGACCTTTCACCAGCAAAGCCCACTTCAGACAAGGAGATAGCCATTTGGGAAAACATGAACTGCAAGGCCTATGCCTTGATTGCAGCTTCCATAAATGATGAGATGAGTCACCATATTACACCATTTTCAAATTCCTATGAAGCCTTGAACAAGCTAAAAGAAATCTATGACTCACATTCAAAACTTGAAATTGTTCAATTAATGATTAAGTTGTTCAGTCTTGAATTGAAAAATGATGACCCTCTTGCTTTAGCTTTAGAAGTAAGATCTATCATGTATGAAATTAAGAACACTGGTGTAGAAGTTGATATACCTTTCATAGCATATGTTAAAGCACTGTATCCCACTTACTCACATTATCTTGATTCATTGCAAGCGAGTGGAAACCTCATGAAAATCACCTTTGATTCCCTTGAGAAAAAGTTTGTAGAAAGAGAGAAGGATTTTGGAAAGATGACAACCCCTCTGTCTTTTGAAGAGGCTGTATGCTTTGCACATAGAGAGAAGAGTCATGCTCAAGATTATTCCAGAGGAAGAGGTGGCCGAAGAGGAAGAGGAAGAAGAAATTTCAGAGGAAGGGAGGGCAGACAAACTCAAACTAAAAAATATGATCTTCATTGCATACGCTGCAATAAAGACTGGCATGATGCATCTACATGTAAGATGCCTTGGGATAAAATTGGGTAGCAAATAAATCAAGAAAAAGGTAAAACTCATGACAAAGACAAAGGTAAAGCACCTGAATCCACTCATTATGTTGTAGCACATTGTAAGAATGGAGTAACTGAAGACTTGTTTGATGTTTCATTTACTTCTTGGAGAAATGATTGGTTGCTAGATTCAGAAGCAACATGTCACATGCCATTTAGAAAATATTTTTTGAAGAATTTACTGACAAAGTTTATGGAGCAGTATACGTCGCAAATAAATCCAAACTCAAGCCATCAAGGCTTGGCACAATCAGGCTTAAGTTGCTTGGTCTTCCAGATCATCTTCTACATGGTTCTATACCTCCCTGAGTTGAGGAGAAACTTGTTGTCCTTGGTTCACATCCACCAACAAGGACACTCCATTCACATGTTTGATGGCAAGTTTGAGGTTAGAAAAGCATCAGATTTCTCATTTTCCATGGAGGGAATAGAAGAAGGAAGACTCTTGAAGCTGCAAGGTTCCTCTGCTTATGCACAAAACTTTGCATTCAGTTCACGTCATGATGAAGGTACATTCCCATCAAGTCTTTTATGGCATGATAGATTTGGACACTTAAACTATGACAACCTTCGATTGTTGAAGAAAAATGGTGTTAATGGACTACCTACAATTCCTAGGAAACTTAAGCAATGTGATGTTTGTATTCTAGGAAAGCATAGCAAACAACCATTTCATGATTCACATTCTAGAGCACATATAAAACTTGAGCTTATTCATTCAGATTTATGTGGCCCTATGCTTATTGCTTCTGCAAATGGAAATAAATATATGATGACATTTATTGATGATTACACCAGAATTTGTTGGGTTTACTTATTGAAGAACAAATCTGATGCTTTTCAAACATTAAAAATTTTTCATGCATGGATTGAAAATGATGCACAAACTCATATTGTCTCTTTGCGTTCTGATAATGGAAAATAATACACTTCAAACGAATTTGAAAATTATCTTCGTCAACATGGGATTAAACATCAAACAACCGTGCCATATAATCCCCAACAGAACGATGTAGCTAAAAGAATGAACATGACTATTTTAAATATGTTTCACTCCATGATGTTTTTTAAGAATGTAAAATTGATGTTTTGGGCTGATGCAATTCTATGTGCTGTATACATAAAGAATAGATGTCCTTCAAATTCAATTAAAAACAAAACTCCTTATGAAATGTGGCATGGCCACATTCCTTCGGTAAAGCATTTTAGGGTCTTTGGTTCCACCTATTATGCTTTGATACCCAAGATATAAAGGAATAAACTTGGTGCTAGAAGTCAAAAATGTATCTTCTTGTGGTATTCCAATACCTCCAAAGGATATCCTCTCTATGATGAAGTCAATAAGAAGTTTGTAATAGCAAGAGATGTCATATTCCTTTAATCTTCCAAGGCTGACAATGTTGTTGACCGGTAACTTGATCATCTGGATAGATTCACACATGCAAAGTATTTTCAAGAATTTGATAATCAGATTCCACATCTTGAAGGGGGGATTCCTATACTGAATCAATATGTGGAATGATTTTCCGAAGCACTCTCTCCCCCACATGAAGAACCAACCACGGATGGCACCTTGAATGATGTGATTGCCAGAATTGAGAGATTGAATCTTGATTCAATTCCAACTCAGTGACATGAGCAGCCTGGGCCATCTCAGAAAGGTCCCCCCAAATGGCTGACAAAGACACTAGAAAAATTTCGTCCCGATGAGGTTGGAAAGACAGGAACAAGAAGTTCCACTAGACAAAACGAAGGTGGCGTAGATAATTCTGATTCACCTGTTGATATGGATAATGCTTATAACTGTGAATTTAATTTTTCTACAAATCATGAACCAACTTCCTTCAAAGAAGCCACTTCTCATGTTGAATGGAATGAAGCAATGCAAAAGGAGTATGATGCCTTGATAAAGAATGGCACTTGGAAGCTGGTTGATCCTCCTTTGGGAACCAAACCAATTGAATGTAAGTGGGTCTACAAGAACAATTATAAAGCAGATGGCTCACTTGAAAAGCACAAAGGCATGCTTGTGGAAAAAGGTTTTGCACAGAAAGAAGGGGTTGATTATGAAGAAAATTTTTCCCCCACAACAAAATAGGCCACCATCCGGACATTCTTTGCCCTAGCAGCTCAGAAGGGATGTAAATTCCATCATATGGATGTAAAAACCACCTTTTTTGAATGGAGATCTAAAGGAGAATTTTTTTATGTCCCAGCCAGAAGGATTTGTTGTGAAGGGATAAGAACACAAAGTATGCAAACTTATAAAATCCTTGTATGGCCTTAAGCAAGCACCGCAAGCCTGGTATGAGAAATTAACTGAGCATCTTCTAAAACTTGACTTCAAACATTTTGATCTCAATGATGTAACTTTGTTTGTTAAGAAAGTTGGAAAAAAAATTGTATATCTTGTGGTGTATGTAGATGATATTTTGATGACAGGGAACAATGAGAGTTATTTCATCCATAAATAAAGAATTGAATAAAGTTTTTGAAATGAATGATCTGGGTTATGTTAATTACTATCTGGGTATTGAAGTAACTCAACATCCTAAATTTATATTTCTTTCTCAAAATAAATACATTGGAGATATTTTGAACAAGTTTGGCATGGATGAATGCAATCCCTTAACCACTCCAATGGAACAAAACTTGAAACTCATATCCATTGAACGGAAGGAATTCAAGGATGCAACAGAGTATAGAAAGCTTGTAGGAAGTCTTATCTACCTGAATACCACCAGACCCAACATCTCATTTTCTGTTGGAATCCTCTCCAGGTTTATGCAAAAACCTTGTGAAGGACATTGGTCTGCTGCAAAAGGAGTTCTAAAGTACTTGAAGGGGACTCAAGACTTTGGACTCAAATATACACAGGTAGGCGATTTCAGCTTGATTAGATACTCTGATTCAGACTTTGATGGGGAAAAAGAAACTGGGGTGTCTACTTCAGGTTATACCATGAATCTTGGATCAGGAGCTGTCTCATGGATATCACGCAAACAATCAGTTCAAACAGATTCCACAATCGAGGAAAAATATGTGGTAGCAACTAAAGCAGCAAAGGAAATTGTGTGACTCAGGAAAATCCGAGAATATTTGCAGATGAAATAAATGCATTCAAAACCACTCATGATTGACAACACTTCGGCAATAAAGTTGACCAAGAACCCGAAGTTCCATGATCGAACAAAGCACATCAATACAAAATACTATCTGATTCGACATCATGTTGAGGCCAAAACCATCCATCTACGTCATTGTTCCACAAATGAGCAAACCATAGACATCTTCACCAAAAAGCTTGGAAGAGAAAAGTTTGAAAAGTTCAGAATGATGCTTGGACTCACCAACATCCCTTCAGTTTAAAGGGGGGAATGTTGACACCTAATCCTAAGGGATTGGGTGAGATTGTAAATTATTGTAATCTAGTAAATAAGGAAGGCCAAGAGACATTGGGAAGTGAATCCCAATAGCCTGACCTCCATGTATAAGTACACACACAATCTCCATCTAATGCATCTTTAGTTTTGCAGAGTTACCTCCTGGTCTGACAACAACTATTGGAATCAACCTTAGAATCCAACAGAGGGAGGGACACCTCTGACTGGTTAGCCCATGAAATTTCTTTCCGATTTTTCTTTTTTGGGGGTTCGAGTCCTTAGATACTGCAATTACAACATTTTTAAAGGCCTTATCCATCTGTAGAGGCAAGAGAAATTTTGATTACCTTTGAAAAAAATGGTGTTTCTTCAATTTTAAGTGCCTTTACAACATATTCAAAGGGGATAAGAGACAACTTAGGGTATCATTCTTTAACTCTAATAAAACATTGTCTTGCTGCAGACTCTGTGCATTGAAGGAAGCATTAGTGATCACTAGATAAGAGGCAATTGCAAATTTCTCCTTAGATTAAGTGTCAAAGTATTCCACATTAGAGCTATTCTTTCCTTGGATTTCTATTGAATGGATTGAATCATTTTTCAACATATACTCTTTGCAAGAGGTCAAGGGAGATGGAGGGCAATCATTAGATAATGAGTAATGATCAAAGGTGGCTCCCTCCCACCAATGAGGTTTCCTATTGGATTTCTTAGTTGAGGTATTCCTAGCTTTGGGACAAGATTTAATTCAATGTTTAGTCTCATAACAACCTCTACAACAAAATGAGATGTTTTCATAGTCCAATTTTTGCATCCATGAGAATCCAAGACCTGCTAACTTGATTTAAGTAGGGAATCCTATACAACTAAATGATATGTTTTCATAGTCCAATTTTTTCATCCATGATAATACAAGACCTGATAACTTGATTTCAGTAGGGAATCCCATACTAGGATCCATTTCCACAAATATGTAGACATATGTGGGTTTCATATAATATTTTGTATCTACACCTCGAAAAAATAATTTCTGTAAATCGTTTCCAATGGAAGACAAAGAGGCAAGAATATTCCACCAATGTAAAGGGAGGTTGGGTATACTTACCCAAACCAGAGTAGTCAAAATAGACACCAAAAGAGGGTCAAAAGAGGGAAACCAAGGTTGCATGGAGAGCCCTGCCCTGCCCCAAAACCATGGATTAGAGTTCAAGATATGAGATATGTCATTATCATTGTTGAAAACCACAATGAAAAATCATCTAGACAGTGAGTATATGTTTTCCTCAATAGAAATATGTGGTTTGCACTGTGTAGAGATCCAAAAGTGGAGGTCAACCAATACTGGCCACAATCCAGAAAACCTGCAGATTAAAACTGCTTTAGAGAAGAATTTGGACTCACTTAAAATATCTGTCACACTCGAAACACCAATAACAGGAGAAAAAAATAATGGAAAGCCATAGGAGGGGGTTTAAAAAATAGAGGAATTCAAAGATTCTCGAGCAAACGTGGAAGATGATCCCCGCAAGGGGCAACCATAAGAGGATTTTACAATTTTGCTGAAGGTCATGGAGGGTGCTGCTACATTGGACCGCGCTAGACATGGGAGAGGATCTTCACTCGCCTTTAGAACAAACGAAACTAGGGCACTGCTAGAGGCAAGGGTTGAAAGGGAAGTAGTGTGTTCTCGAGGAGGACCCACTGACTTAACAGGAAGAGACATTAGAGTGGTTGATGAGGGAGCCATCACAAAAGACCAAGGAGCTGAAGCATCGAGAGCAGAAGGAGATTATGATTTCAAAGCGAAGAAAGTGACAAAATCAAAGATAGAAAAAGGGGCACCCATCGAAGAAGAGATATCAGGAGGCCAAGTCTCCATAAGAGCTCTTACCATTAGAGACTAATATTAAGTCCATTTTCAAAAGGATTAAAACCTTAGTGAGTTCCATGAACAAGATCGGGGGTTTCATGACCTTAGGAAGAATACATTAAAGCTGATCGATTAAAAAATAATGCATCGAGAAATAACATAAGTACCCTTTATGTTATTGAAAGGGTTAATCACCTCTCCATACCATGATCATGCCATGTGGAGGGGCCATAATGTTTAGGCTAGTGATGGGGTGAATGGACTTGAAGTATGAGGAGAGGTGTTGGTATCCCGTGTTTTGACAGTTTGGCAAATCAAAAGACAAGGCAAGATCAGAACCAATCTTTAGAGTTCCAGGATCTAGTCCTCCTGTTCTCAGAGAGGGATCTCTCAAATATTTGTTTGCAAAGGTTTATCTTGTTTGCTTTGGTTATGGATTTTAGACTAGTTATTACGTGCAAATGTTTGTTTGGTTGGGTTGAGTTGATACAGCAGAATATGAAAGGTCTAGGAAAGATAGACAGAAAGAGGAAATATCCAGTTCATTGGGCAATGGAGTCAAAATAAGGTTATGATAAACTCTTCAAGGGATATGGGATATCAAAGGGCAAATCTAACTTGGCCACGGGATCCTTTGTTTTGGAATGAGATGGACATTAATGATTTGGAAAAAGAAATTTAATTCTCAACAAAGGGAACTTGAGAAACATAACTTATCAATAAAGAGATATTTGATAGACAGGGCTAATCATAAATTCTACAAACATTCTTTAAGCAAATAATGATTTCAAGACAACTTCTAAAATGAAATCTAAGATTCGGGGAACACCCTATTTCCTCAAAGATCTTATTTTAAAAGATTTAGAAAACATAAAAGATTCACTGATAGTTGCATTCATAGAAGAGGGAACACCTAAATAACATCTGTGTTTGCAACTATAAAGACCTTCAAAACAACTGTTTAAGCAGGGGCAAAGGGTAAGATCAAAACCGACCTCTTTGGTTAACTTAAGACAATGGTCCTTCAAAGGGAGACTTCAATAACGGCTTTCAAGTGATGGCAGACAAGCAAGGAGAACCATAACATGCTGAAACCAACTATTTGAGCTATCAAGGAAATAAACAAGCATGAAGACTAAAGAGAAGGTTTAAAGCCTCTAAAATACTTCAGCAGAAGAAAACATAAAACAGTGAAGGGTGAACAGGTCTAAGGTGCTTCCAGGAGTCATTTCTTAGCCTAAAAATTTCAGCCTATTGTAGTAAGAAATTATGGAACATAATGAAAACAAGGGAAAAAACATTTAACAGTTCAGAGCACTTCACCAACAGCCAAGCTCATGGATCCAATGATAGAGCCTTCTCAGGAACAGACATGCAATGGCATCATCAAGACATCCAAGACTCCAAATTATTTTCAACTTCAACAGACTTGTATATTTATTTCAGAGAGTTTCAATATTACAACTTGTGATCAAATAGCAACCAACAACCTCTCATCTTATGCAGAAGTACTTATAGGAAGATGAGGAGGTGAGAACTAACAAAAATATCTCGTGAACCATTAATACAGATTAAATGACTTCTCGGCCTCTTTAGGGGTTCGATGGAAAGTGTACAAGTGGATCACTGTATTAATGTTTTACAATTAATATCAAAGCTCAGTGGGAGCTTTATTTGACTTTGAGGCTCTATGTTCTGTCTGGAGCAACTCTGTAGCTATTTTCTATTACACTCCTTTGGCAGAATTAACTTCTTGGCAACGCTGGAGGCAGATATTTCCTGAATCAATAACTTCGGCCTCTGTTTTGAATGGTTTGAGGCGACAGGTGGCTCTTTGTAGTAGCTGAGGAATCAATTCGCCTCAGTTGAAGCGGTGGAAACCTTTCTATCAGCGAAACACTTATGATTTTCTTTAAACTGTGTTTTGAGTTGGGGGTTAGGCTTTTGATAACTATCTTAGCCATAATACCCATAAAAATGTCTTCAATCTCCGCTCTGTGGTGCTCTGTTTTAAAACTTATACTCTTTAACTGTTTTTGAATAAAATAGTGTCTTGTTGATGTGCAGGGGTAGCACAGGCCATTTACGTGTTATCAACGCTCATGAAACGCTGATAAATCACTGGATTCAAACCTACGAATGGTTCTGTTTAATAGCCCAAAGGCACAGGAAACGTCTCTCCCGGTCTTGGCCTTTCTTCATAACATAATGGAAAACCATAGAAATGCCTGCAAAACACAAAAAAATTAAGAAATCATGCGGAAATAGGTTTAAACTGCTTCAGATGGCGGGGGAGGAGCATAGCCGTTGGATAAAAATATCTAACGGTGGAGATCAGCGCAAAACAGGAAAAGGAGAGCGGGGAGAAGAAATAAGGCGGGGTGGTTTTGGACCGTTCGATCTGGACACGTGGACGGTCCAGATCTAATCGGAGGATCGCAATCGGAGGGGAGGAACAAAAATGCATGCGATTAAAACACTGCGATTGAAACTTTGCGATTGAGTGCTGTCTGTCCGATCATTAGGGAGATGGACGGCCCAGATTTAATCAGAGGATCGCAATCGGGGAGGGCAGAAAAGGGGATGCGATTGAAACGCAGCGATGCGATTGAGCGCTGTCCGTCCGATCATCAGGGAGATGGACGGCCCAGATTTAATCGGAGGATCGCAATCGGGGAGGGCAGAAAAGGGGATGCGATTGAAACGCAGCGATGCGATTGAGCGCTGTCCGTTCGATCATCAGGGAGATGGATGGCCCAGATTTAATCGGAGGATCGCAATCAGGGAGGGCAGAAAAGGGGATGCGATTGAGCGTTGTCCGTCTGATCATCAGGGAGATGGATGGCTAGGATTAAATCGGAGCAATCGCAATTGGGGAGGTCACACAAAAACATGCGATTGAAACACTGCGATTGAAACCTTTGCGATTGGGCGATAACCATCGGATCGGGTCTAGATCAATGGTCCAGATCCTTTGATTTCTTGCACTGGCGAGACCCTTATACTTTGTGAGAAACCCATAAATTTCGATAAACACCAAGGTTTTGAATGGATCGGGCAGAAAATATATATGATAGGCTAGCGCCCGATTGTGGGGCCACTGGGTGTATGGAGTACCACGGGTTCGAGGCTTTATATAACTAGGGCTAATCGCAATCGGATCATACGGGCCTAGTCTTTCAATCAACCCATTTGTAACTTCTCCGATGTGATTGCGTCGGTCCTTTTGATCTAACCATTTGTAATTTCTCCGATCGCGATTACGCGATTGGTCTTTTTGATCAACCCATTTTCATTTTTCACGTGACCTTAAGTATTTAACTTAAAAACTTCGAAAAGTGGGTTTTTCGGTTTACAAAGGAAAAAATTGATCGGAGAGGGATTTTTCAATGGTTTAGCGCCTGATTGCGGGCCTACGGGTTAAATGAAATAACAATATGATCTGCGGTTTATGACAAAGGGGCTGATCGCAATCGGCATTTTGAAATGGCTCAAAAACATGCACACTTGAATCTTTCCGATGCGATTAGCGCTTCATGGGTTTGGCGCTTGGTTCTTATGATGAGGGCATATTGGGGAGGTGGTTTGGAAACTCAGGCCAAGGGGCTTAAACCTTTTAAGAGAGAAATGGGTTTTTTTACACGGATTTTCAGTGATTTTCAAAGGTTTCTGAGGGTTTCGACAGAGTTCAAAAGAAGTTTGGAACTCTGCAAAGGCAATTTTATATGAAAGGAAGGTGAGGAAAATGGGAAACAAAGGAAAATAATGAAAATATGAAGGTTAGTCTCTTGAGAGGAAAAAAGGGGAAAAGAAGGAGGATATTGCAGCAGTCTTCTCATGGAAGTTTTTAGCAGAATTTTGAGTTTCTGAGAAATAACAGTGAAAACCTTGAGACATGAGCATGAGATCATCTACAGGCTTCAAGAGATAACATTTTGGCCGGGAAAGTGTTTCTTGAAGGCTGAAAACATGATTTGGCCACCTTTTGATAGACCAAAATTTATAGGTGGCCAATAGTGGCTCCACTTGGGGATGGTGCCTTCTTGAAGGCATCAAGAACTTCAGAACTGCATTCTCTGGGAGGCTGACCAATGCCTCGTTCTTTGGGCTGCTGTCTTTGCTGAAATGATCTTATTCTGGCTGGAAAAATGTTAGCATCATTGAAAAAAAATCAATCTTCATCAACACAAGCTTTCTACCTACCAAATCCTACTGATCTAACATTTTTTCTTCATTAGAGTGCACTTGGACTGGAAAACTCTTTTCACAACATTTTATTCTTTTGAAAAAACAAGAAACCTAATCTAATTCTACTTCTTATTCCTCCATGGACTCAGATTAAACAGTTGAATCCATATGTTTCTCCACCTAATCTACTGTCTGTTGGGATTAAACTGTCCAACAGGATTTCATTCTCTAAATTTTACAACAGAAATTAAAAAAAAACAGTCAAGTCAAGATTAAGCTATTTGACTTGCTGTGATCTATGGCATAAAAACAAGTTGCACATAGATTATTATTTGCAGAAAATCAAAATCAAAATGGAAGGCTTAAGATCTGAAAGTTTCTCATTATGGCCTTCTTTTTCTTTACAGCTCTATTTTTAATTTTGTTTTGAGCTGTCTCTTCCTTGATATCTGATTCAGAATTTGGGCAAATTAGAACCAGTTTTTCTCTTTTATGACTTAGAAAATAAAACAGTTTTGAGTCATCTCTCTTTGGAAACTTAGGTTCAGGTTTTGAGCATGTTTGAACCTCTCATTTCTATCCTAATCTAACTACTGATAAGCCAAGATTAAACAGTTTGGTAGATCAAATTCACTATCCTATCAGCAGAAAAATTTAAAGCTAATTTAGTCAAGATTAAATTGTTTGACTAATTAGAAGTGTGTTTTTTAGGAGTGGCATTTGGGCTTGCACACTTTCAGATTTATTTCTTTTTTGGTATGGGGCTATACCTTTCTTGCTTTGACAATCTGCCCTCTTTTCTTTTTTCCTATTGTTTTTTGTATTTTTGAAGTTTTATAACTTTTGAATGCAATGGTTAGACTATGATATTTACAATGGAGAAACAAAAATTCTTTGAAACTTAAGACTCTTGGCAGAAGTAATGCTTGAGCATCCTGCCATTGACAGGACCTCCATATAGGTCTTCTCCATTCAATTCTTTCAAGAAAAATGTATTATGACCCCTCCCAGCATGAATAATATATGGTCCTTTCCACAAGTTCTCAAACTTGCCATGTTTCCCCTTCTCTTCCCTCCTTGAATCCCACTTAAGAACAACACTTCCAACCTGGAAATTGTTTGCCTTAGTCCTCTTATCAAATTGCTTCTTCATATTTTCTTGGACTAACTGTGTTCTCTCATAAACTTCTTCTCTATTCTGCTGCAAATGGATTGTTTGGTTGATCCTCCTCTGCATATCATTTTCCTCAACATGTACTTATTGAAGGAGTTTTATGACTGGAACTCCTAATGAGGTAGGAAAAATTGCATCCATGCCATAAACTAACTGATAGGGGGACATATTTATTGATTTCTTTGTAGTTAGTCTATCAGCCCATAAGGCATGAACCAACTTACTGTGCCATGATTTTTGATTTTCTTCCAACAATTTTTTAATGATATTGATGAGACTCTTGTTGGAGGATTCAGCTAATCCATTTCCTTGGGGGTAGTAAGTAGTGGAATGGCCCAAGTTTATATGGTATTTATGACAGAAATCAACCATATTTTTGGATTTGAAAGCAGCAGCATTGTTTGTTATGATTTTTCTGGGACAACCAAATCTGGATAGGATGTGGGTTTCAAGAAACTTGATAATGACATAGTCATTAGCATTCCTGGTAGGTATAGCTTCTATCCATTTGGTGAAGAAGTCAGTGGCTGTGAGGATCCACTTATGTTGAGCTAAGGAAGATGGATGAATTTATCCAATGAAGTCCAGCCCCCATTGTTGAAAAGGTGCCTCAACTCTGATAGGATGTAGGGGTAAGGGAAGGAGCTTTTTCTTGCCATCAAAGATTTGACACTTATGGCAAGACATGACCAGCTTCTGAGTGTCTGGAAAAAGGGTAGGCCAATAGTAACCTGATCTGAGAATTTTGTTTGCTGTGGCCTTCCAGTAGAGGTGTCCTCCACATTCACCATCATGTAGTTCGTGCATGATCTTCCCTGCATCATCTTCAAGTAAACACTTAAGCAAAATTCCAATAGCGTTTTTCCAATATAACACCCCGTCTATAATGCAAAAACTCAAAGCTTTCTGTTTCAAAAATCTAGCTTTAGTTTTAGACAAAGAAGGAGGAGAATTCAAATATAAAAGCACATAAACAATGTCAGCATACCAAGGAGAATTTAGGAAAGTTTCCTCAATAAAAGGGGCATCAGATTCTTCCATTTCTTCCAACACATCCACCATATTTATGTCTAGTGCTTGGAAGTTGGACTCGGCCATAAGTTTTGCTAATCCTTGCCCCTTAACAAGTTTGGTGGGCCTAATTTCTAAGTCATATTCGAGAATAGTTGCAATCCATTTTCCCCTTTTACCATCAGGGTCTTGACTTAGAATATCCTTCACAACAGCATGTGGAACAAAAGCAATTATGTGAGAGTGTAAAATATAAACCCTAAAGTCTTTTAATGCTTTTACTAATGCTAAGGCTTGCTTCTCCATAATGTTATAATTGAGAGGAGCATCTCTTAGGGCCCTACTAAAGAATGATATTGGTTGTTCTTGTCCGAGATCATTCTTTTGAAGCAAAACTGCAGCTATTGTATGTTCAGATGCAAAAGAAAAAATGTAAAAGTCTTTGGTAAAATCAGGACTAATCAGTACTGGCGTTTGGGTAAGAGCTTGTTTGACCAGTTCGAATGATGGTTTGGCTGGAAAAGTCCATTTTACACCCACATTTTTCTTAAGCATGTTTGTGATGTTTTTTAATAGCTCAACAAGGTTTGGAATAAACCTTCTCAAAAAATTAATCTTTCCAATGAAAGATTGCAATTCTTTGAGGCTTCTAGGATGGCTGATTTGCAATATGCCATCTATCCTCGTAGGGTCTATTTTGATTCCCTCTTCTGAAATTATGTGACCAAGAAGTTTCCCTTCTTTGAGTCCAAAGAGGGTCTTCTTGGGATTTAGTGACAAGCCAAATTTCCTACATTTCTCAAAAACCTTCCTTAGGTGAATCAAATGTTCTTCATCAGTTTTTGAGAAAATAGTTATGTCATCAAGGTAGATAATTATAAAATAGCCAATATCTTCAGAGAAGGCTATGTCCATGGCCCTTTGGAAGGTGGCCCCTGCGTTCATTAATCCGAAAGGCATTTTGACATACATAAAAGTTCCCCAAGGTGTGGTAAAAGCAATTTTGATTTGATCACTTGGGAAAACTAACACCTGATTGTAACCCGAGAACCCATCTAATAGGGATATTCTTCTTGATCCAACTACCCTTTGAAGTATATGGTCCATCTTAGGTAAAGGGTAGTTGTCTTTTAAAGAGGCTCTGTTTAAATTTCTGAAGTCAATATAGAACCTGATTTCCCCAATTTTCTTTCTAACAGAAACTAAGTTTGATACCCATTCCGAAAATCTAATGGGTACTATGATCCCAGCGTTGTACATTTTCTCAATTTCTGCCTTAACCGAAGGTAATAAAAGGGGATTTATTCTCCTTAGTTTTTGCTTAAAAGGCTTTTGATTTTACTTCAAGGGGAATTTATGCTGGATGATGTTGGTATCATATGATTTCAAGTCTTTGTATTCCCAAGAAAACACATCCTTAAATTCTTTAAAAAGCTCTATGTACTGTGATTTTATGTGGGCTGGGAGGGTGCTGGATAGCTTGATCATCTTGGGTTCTGCGAGACTGCCTATGTTGTGTTCTTCTACATTTGTCTCCATAGGCTCCATTCTGGGTTCTTTAGCTACATCGTTGAGATCAAACAGGTGTTCTAAAGGTGTGAGACCTCTTGGGATTTTATCATTTTTGCATTGTAAGACTTCCAAGTCTTCTCGGTCTTCATTGTTCACTACCTCTGCTTCAAAAGGATTTTCGCAATGATTTATATCAGCAGGATATGTCATTTCAGTCTCTGGGATTTGTTCAATATACAAACAGTTTTCTTCATGGCTAGCTTTTGGTGTTGGTATGCTAAAATCATTTTCTGATTTTAAGAAATCATCTATGTGTTTGTCAGATTCGAACACTTGCCAGTGATCTTCATTATCAGGCACAGCAGGTCTATGTTTCACCTTTATACTGAGTTGTTCACTTATCTCAGGTACTTGGCAATTGCTGGCAGTGAAGGCAAGTTCATTTTATAGATGATTCCGTGCTCTAGGGATAAAAATGAGTTCATATTTTTCGAAAGTTTTTAACAGGTCGAGGGCATCATTTCGATATTCCCTAAGCTTTGGATTCTTGGCTGAGTATTCTCCTTTGATTTGTTTGATGATAAGCTCAGAATCCCCTAAAATGGATATCCTTTGGGCTTCTAATTCTTTAAGCAGTTGTAAGCCTAGGAGAAGTGCTTCATACTCGGCAATATTGTTAGTGCATGGGAAGTCTAATTTGTATGAAAAACTCTGATTTGTGTTTTGAATCCAGACACCTGCCCCTGCACTAGTTTTATTACAGGATCCATCGAAATTTATTGTCCAAAGTATATTTGACTCATTCTCATTTTCTTGTTGCTGTTGATCGTCAACGTTTTGAAGTTTATTCGAGGCGAAATTGGGTGGGTCTATATTTTCTTTACATGGTTGAGTAATTTCATCTTCGTTATACAAGATAAATGAATCTAAACTTGATTGAATAGAATAGATTGGAGTGTTGTTTGGTTTGTCCATGTTACTCACCATATACTTCATGTGGGCTTCCCTGTATAGTCTTCTATTTTGGTTGAAAACAGGGATGGTGGCATAAGACATGTCCATTTGAAGGCTTCCTTGAAGTTTGGCTCCCCATGATCTTGATAAAAGCATGCCATACTTAGGGGGAATGTCAGCTACAACGATATCCATCACTAGATTCTTGGCAGGGATCTGAGCTAAGTTAACACATAAATCTTTGATTAAACCCAAACATTTGACTCTACTTGAGTCAAAGGAATACAAATATTTGTATGGTTTAGTAATTTCTAAGCCTAAGCTTTCCATTACTACTTTGGGCATTAGATTGTGTGAAGCTCCGGAATCTAACATGGCATTGTGTAGAATTTTATCGTGTATGCTCAAACTGACATAGAAGGGAGGGACTGGTCCTTCTTGATATTTTCCTTCAACTTCTGGGCCAAACAACAACTCGGGTTTGTCGTCTGTCAAGTTTAAGGTGTCAGTATCACTTCCTAAGTTTAAAGCTTTTAAAACTTGGTTTTTGTACACATCTTGGGTTACTAGTTCAGCTAGGGGGATGGTAATCTTAATCTTGGCAATCTCCCCCTCAAGGCTGAAAGGAATAATTGACTTGTTGATATTTACATCTGTTTTTTCAATTAAATTCTTTTCAGCAATTTTACTTTGCTAAACCTTGTTTGGGCTAGTAATTGGGATGGTTTTATTGGGACCACTAGCTAAAGTGCTAGGGGTACTCTGTTCAACATTTGGCTGGACAGCTTTGTCTTTGTTTGAGTCTGTTTTCTTGGCCGAAATGTTGATTTTTTCTGCTGTCCTTTTGGACTGATTTTCCATGTTCTTCTTGACAGCAGTGCTAGTATTCTTATCTTTCGAATTCTCTACACTTCCCTTACTCCTAAGATCATACTGTTTGTGTACCTCCATGATTGCATTTTCAAAACCCAATCTATAGTCATCAGAATCTTCATAGGTGTTTGTATTTTGATCATTTGAGAAGAAACCTTGTTCTTCCTCAGTGAGAAAAACATCATCCCCACTGTCTGATCCAATCAAGTTTACATGTGATTCTTCCAATCTTTCCAACTCCCGGTCTTCCTCATATTGATCTACATAGTTCTGTTGAAAGGGAGGTCTAATTTGTTGGTCACTTTCTTTTTGTTTATCCTGATTGTTATCTCTTCTATAATTCTGATTTCTATTTCTGTTTTGATTGTTTTGAAGTGCAGTCGGGTTTTGATTTTCTTGTGCTTTCTTAATTATGTTCATCTCTTTCATCATTTCTTCTAGCATTCTCTCCATTTTTGAGCTTGAAGTAGAGGGAGGGGATTCCTCTCTGAAAGATACTCTCTTCTCAGTTTTCATTCTTGCTCTCTTTTCTATTAAGTTGACTTCCACAGAAAGAGCACCTCTTTGCATATCTTCAAGGGTTGCAAAATCTCTTTCTCTTAGTGAATAAGTCATGTCAGAGTCAAATCCTTCAGGAAATTTGTTCAAGGCTGAGCCTTGTGGAGGTTTTAGCTCTGGGGAAAGTGCATTATATACACTGTTGAATCTGGTACAATAGGCTTGTACACTCTCCCCAGGGTTTCTACGGAGGTTATTGTAATCAACAAGGACTTGGAGAGGATTCTTATTTACTTCCCTTTTGTTTAGAAATGTCTGATGGAAGCCTTGGAGGTCATTTATACTACGGGGGGCTAAACCTTTAAACCATTTTCTTACTTCTCCCCCTAAGCTCTGAGAAAACAGTCTAAGTTTGAAAGAATCATCATCGATTTCATTTCGATCAAAATAGTCATTCATCTTATCCACATGTTGTGATGCAGTTGTAGCATTATTAGCATCATATAATGGAATTTTGGACTGATAGTCCTGTGGAAGATTGACTAGTGGTATATTAAGGGCTAAGGGAGCATACCATGCTGCCATGATATGTGGTGAGGGTGGATTAACAAGTGGTGGATTAACAAGAGGGGGATTTACAAGAGGGGGATTTGGCTGGAGTGGAGTGGTTTGAACAGTGGATGAATGGTGTATAGAAGTGGATGGAATAGCAGCAGATTGCTGAGTTGATTTTGGATGAGAGACACCTAGGTTAAAAAGAAAATGTGGATCAGGAGGTGTTGATTCTCTATCAGGATATTCACTTGTTTCCGGGGATGAAAGTGAAGACTCAGAATCTATCTGAATTATATCATCAAATGACCTAGTTCTAAATGGGTTTACTAAGTCAACTTGTGATTTTTGTAGAGCTAAAAGATTTTCAGGAACTGAATTAGCTCTCAAGGGTGATCTGAAAACAGTTGAAAATTTAACCTTAGGAGACTTCCAAAGGATACTTTCTGGGTCATCAACTATATCAGGTGGATCGAGGTCAGGATGGGTTCTAGTGTAAATCTTCCTAGAAGCCACTATGCTGTAATTTGAGATCCAAATAACAGGAAAAGTTCAACCAAGTATGAAAATCTTTGAGAGGTTAACTGATCTGTTTACACAAATTTTGATCTTACAATCCTCTAACTGGATTAGGAAACTGTTATAATGGTAAGGGTTCTTTCCAGTGGAGTCTTTAAGGTCTGCTCAGGATTATGGAGTCGCCAGGTGGAATTTTTTAGCTCCTAAGGAGGTAAAAGGTTTTATGGTCCACTACCATGTTTATTATGAAGCCAAACTTGAAATATTTTGGGTTTTTCTGAGTTTATTTTGTTTTTATAGGTTAAGAGAGTGTTCTAAGTCTGATTTTGCACTTAGCTAAGGTGTTCAAACAAACAGAGTTGCTCTTATGGCTTGGTAACTAGTTCCTTCAAGGTTTGATAAGGATTTAAAAGGAATCCTAAGGGTTACTTAGTTTGTCACTGATTCAAAAGAGTCCTATCATGATTTCCATTATGTTAGGCAGTGCTTGAAGAAAGTTACTTATGTTATACTGGACCTAAAGTTGAAGGAAAGGTTTTGTAAACCTCTAATTCTCAGCATGTCCCACCGTGATCGCCATTATGTTGGTATCCCGTGTTTTGACAGTTTGGAAAATCAAAAGACAAGGCAACATCAGAACCAATCTTTAGAGTTCCAGGATCTAGTCCTCCTGTTCTCAGAGAGGGATCTCTCAAATATTTTTTTGCAAAGGTTTATCTTGTTTTCTTTGGTTATGGATTTTTAGACTAGTTATTACGTGCAAATGTTTGTTTGGTTGGGTTGAGTTGATACAGCAGAATATGAAAGGTCTAGGAAAGATAGACAGAAAGAGGAAATATCCGGTTCATTGGGCAATGGAGTCAAAATAAGATCATGACAAACTCTTCAAGGGATATGGGATATCAAAGGGAAAATCTAACTTGGCCACAGGATCCTTTGTTTTGGAATGAGATGAACATTAATGATTTGGAAAAAGAAATTTAATTCTCAACAAAGGGAACTTGAGAAACATAACTTATAAAAAAAGAGATATTTGATAGACAGGGCTAACCATAAATTCTACAAACATTCTTTAAGCAAATAATGATTTCAAGACAACTTTTAAAATGAAATCTAAGATTCGGGGAACACCCTATTTCCTCAAAGATCTTATTTTAAAGGATTTAGAAAACATAAAAAATTCATTGATAATTGCATTCATAGAAGAGAGAACACCTAAATAACATCTGTGTTTGCAACTATAAAGACCTTCAAAACAACTGTTTAAGCAGGGGCAAAGGGTAAGATCAAAACCGACCTCTTTGGTTAACTTAAGACAATGGTCCTTCAAAGGGAGACTTCAATAACGACTTTCAAGTGATGGAAGACAAGCAGGGAGAACCATAACATGCTGAAACCAACTATTTGAGCTATCAAGGAAATAAACGAGCATGAAGACTAAAGAGAAGGTTTAAAGCCTCTAAAATGCTTCAGCAGAATAAAACATAAAACAGTGAAGGGTGAACAGGTCTAAGGTGCTTCCAGGAGTCATTTCTTAGCCTAAAACTTTCAGCCTACTGTAGTAAGAAATTATGGAACATAATGAAAACAAGGGAAAAAGCATTTAACAGTTCAGGGCACTTCACCAACAGCCAAGCTCATGGATCCAATGATAGAGCCTTCTCAGGAACAAACATGCAACGACATCATCAAGACATCCAAGACTCCAAATTATTTTCAACTTCAACAGACTTGTATATTTATTTCAGAGAGTTTCAATATTACAACTTGTGATCAAACAGCAACCAACAACCTCTCATCTTATGCAGAAGTACTTATAGGAATATGAGGAGGTGAGAACTAACAAAAATATCTCGTGAAACATTAATACAGATTAAATGACTTCTCGGCCTCTTGAGGGGTTCGATGGAGAAGTGTACAGGTGGATCACTGTATTAATGTTTTACAATTAATATCAAAGCTCAGTGGGAGCTTTATTTGACTTTGAGGCTCTATGTTCTGTCTGGAGCAACTCTGCAGCTATTTTCTATTACACTCCTTTGGCAGAATTAACTTCTTGGCAGCGCTGGAGGCAGATATTTCCTGAATCAATAACTTCGGCCTCTGTTCTGAATGGTTTGAGGCGACAGGTGGCTCTTTGTAGTAGCTGAGGAATCAATTCGCCTCAGTTGAAGCGGTGGAAACCTTTCTGTCAGCGAAACACTTATGATTTTCTTTAAACTGTGTTTTGAGTTGGGGGTTAGGCTTTTGATAACCGTCTTAGCCATAATCCCCATAAAAATGTCTTCAATCTCTGCTCTGTGGTGCTCTATTTTAAAACTTATACTCTTTAACTGTTTTTGAATAAAACAGTGTCTTGTTGATGTGCAGGGGCAGCACAGGCCATTTACGTGTTATCAACGGTCATGAAACGCTGATAAATCACTAGATTCAAACCTGCGAATGGTTCTGTTTAATAGCCCGAAGGCGCAGGAAACGTCTCTCCCGGTCTTGGCCTTTCTTCATAACATAATGGAAAACCATAGAAATGCCTGCAAAACACAAAACAATTAAGAAATCCTGTGGAAATAGGTTTAAACTGCTTCAGATGGCGGGGGAGGAGCGTAGCCGTTGGATAAAAATATCTAACGGTGGAGATCAGCGCAAAATAGGAAAAGGAGAGTGGGGAGAAGAAATAAGGCGGGGTGGTTTTGGACCGTCCGATCTGGACACGTGGATGGTCCAGATCTAATCGGAGGATCACAATCGGAGGGGAGGAGCAAAAGCGCATGTGATTAAAACACTGCGATTGAAACTTTGCAATTGAGCGCTGTCCGTCCGATCATCAGGGAGATGGACGGCCTAGATTTAATCAGAGGATCGCAATCGGGGAGGGAAGAAAAGGGGATGTGATTGAAACGCAGCGATGCGATTGAGCGCTGTCCGTCCGATCATTAGGGAGATGGACGGCCCAGATTTAATCGGAGGATCGCAATCGGGGAGGGCAGAAAAGGGGATGCGATTGAAACGCAGCGATGCGATTGAGCGCTGTCCGTCCGATCATCAGGGAGATGGACGGCCCATATTTAATCAGAGGATCGCAATCAAGGAGGGCAGAAAAGGGGATGCGATTGAAACGTAGCGATGCGATTGAGCGATGTCTGTCCGATCATCAGGGAGATGGATGGCTAGGATTAAATCGGAGCAATCGCAATCGGGGAGGTCACACAAAAACATGCGATTGAAACCTTTGCGATTGGGCGATAACCATCGGATCGGGTCTAGATCAACGGTCTAGATCCTTTGATTTCTTGCACTGGCGGGACCCTTATACTTTGTGAGAAACCCATAAATTTCGATAAACACCAAGGTTTTGAGTGGATCAGGCAGAAAATATATATGATAGGCTGGCGCCCGATTGCGGGGCCACTGGGTGTATGGAGTACCACGGGTCCGGGGCTTTATATAACTAGGGCTAATCGCAATTGGATCATTCGGGCCCGGTATTTCAATCAACCCATTTGTAACTTCTCCGATGTGATTGCGTCGTTCTTTTTGATCTAACCATTTGTAATTTCTCCGATCGCGATTGCGCGATTGGTCTTTTTGATCAACCCATTTTCATTTATCACGTGACCTTAAGTATTTAACTTAAAAACTTCGGAAAGTGGGTTTTTGGGTTTACAAAGGAAAAAATTGATCGGAGAGGGATTTTTCAATGGTTTAGCGCCCGATTGCGGGCCTACGGGTTAAATGAAATAACAATATGATCTGCGGTTTATGACAAAGGGGCTGATCGCAATCGACATTTTGAAATGGCTCAAAAACATGCACACTTTAATCTTTCCGATGTGATTAGCACTTCATGGGTTTGGCGCTTGGTTCTTATGATGAGGGCGTATTGGGGAGGTGGTTTGGAAACTCAGGCCAAGGGGCTTAAACCTTTTAAGAGAGAAATGGGTTTTTTTACACGGATTTTCAGTGATTTTCAAAGGTTTCTGAGGGTTTCGACAGAGTTCAAAAGAAGTTTGGAACTCTGCAAAGGCAATTTTATATGAAAGGAAGGTGAGGAAAATGGGAAACAAAGGAAAATGATGAAAATATGAAGGTTAGTCTCTTGAGAGGAAAAAAGGGGAAAAGAAGGAGGATATTGCAGCAGTCTTCTCATGAAATTTTGTAGCAAAATTTTGAGTTTCTGAGAAATAACAGTGAAAACCTTGAGACATGAGCATGAGATCATCTACAGGCTTCAAGAGATAACATTTTGGCCGGGAAAGTGTTTCTTGAAGGCTGAAAACATGATTTGGCCACCTTTTGATAGACCAAAATTTATAGGTGGCCAACAAGAGGGATGACACTCAGTCCATGCAACTTCGTGCCTTTTACTCTTAGAACCATGGGAGTTCAACACACCAAGAAGCCCACAACTTGGGAATGAAGCAGATAATAGTATGGACTTGCCTCACGTAGAAATAGGATTAGCCCCTGTCGAAGTTTATAGGGAGGTAACAAAGCTTATATTTGCTTTGGCACTGAGATGTGGAAATGGTTTAATGCATTGCCATGTGGAAGTAGTTTCATCATTGATTGTGGTTATTGGAATTCTAATTGGGTGATAGAGTGAGTTTGGTTGATCTATCCATAGTGCAGGGTGGAATTCAAACCTTTTCAACAATTACTATGAGGAAATTTTAGTAGTCTTTTTTTCTTTTTATGTAGAGGAGTGTAGGCCTTTGAAGGTTATGGGATAAAAATAATAATATCCCTAAAATAGAATTGGAAAGTAAATAATTATAGGATGTCATTTTCCAACTTCAACTTAGAGACAACAATAAGTGTAAAAGTCTCCACCACAATGGATATTCCCATTGAAATATCCATTGATTAACTAATTGGTAGGATGATGTATGAAAATAAAAAATTAAGACTTTGAAATTCTAATAAAATTACTCCTCCCACTCTCTCTGGCCATTTTTGCTAATGAATTCTCCACCACAATGGATATTATCATTGATTAACGAATTGATAAGATGATGTATGAAAATAAAAATCAAGACTTTGCAATTCTGGTATTCTCACCAACCTTTTTTGTTACTGCTTCAGTTTCTATGGTTCTAGATTTGACTGTAACTCTCTTGGGAAATCTAGTAAAAGCTTTCAAATGCAAAAGGAAATCCAAATAACCGAATTTAGAATATACAGAGGTCAAGTTTTGTGAGCTAGAAGGAATCCAAATAACTGAATTTAAAAAATTTAGAATATATAAAGCCAAATTTTGTAAGCAAGAAGGAATCCAAATAACTGAATTTAAAATTTATAGAAATCAAATTTTGTATAATTTTAAAATTATTTTGGAGTATTTATATTGATAAAGTATACAATATAGTAGTACAGTTGTAAAAAAATTGTTAAGATATCAGAAAACTAGAATAGCTTGCTCATTTCCTTTTTAATACAATATTTACATAATTATTTAAAATAAATATTTATCAACCCTAAACTACCAACATCTACTATACAATTTTTCATGCACCAACACAGTGAGCTCAGCAAGAGACATCAAACCCTATGTAAGGATCAATGCATATCTGTAACACCCATCATATCATTCAATATTTACCATAATTTTTTTTTATATACTTTCTACTAGATGATTGGAATAATCTACTATATAATTGGAATAATTATAAACATTTACTTTATACTATTTGATTGGAATAATCTACTATATAATTGGAATAATTATAAATTTTTTTATATGCTATGTTTAATAACACAAAACTTATATTGTTAGCAGAATACCTTATCCACACTTAATTTGTTTGGGTTCGCATTTACTTAATATATTGGCGTACATGACTCCAATAATGAAGTTACCTTGGCATTTGCAAATAGTCAAATGGTTTAAACTATGGTTTTAACCCACAGCTGTCATCACATGTAATTCCAATCTCGAATTAAATCTTTGTACTATCTAATCTTGACAATTACTAGCAAATTCAATTTTAGAATCAGTATTTAGATTTTGATGGGTTTTGTGTTTGCATTCCCAATGACCACTTGCCCTTCTCCTCTCCGTCTGATTTCCTTTGTGATTGACGATGGAGATTTTTGGCGAGAAGGGTCTAGGTATAACCCAGAACTCTAACCGTTTCTCCCGTTATTCTCCTCCGGTCGCACGATGAACTACTCTAGAACCCTCGAGGATTAGTTGCCGGACTTCGTCGCCTCCTTTCACAGTCATGACAATTTCGTCAATGAGGTTGCTTATCAGGTTTATTCCATCTTCTTTGAAGACCCATGAATGGAAATTATCTCTGCGCCCTTTGCATTATTTGAGTTTTGGGAAAAATCTCTGCGTTGTTTTCATGATTGGGAATGGAGTTTTTCTTGTGCAAATTCAAAAGTCTGGGAAAGTTCTTTTGACCACTACGCTCACTTAGATGTACCAGACTAATTTAGGTCCCCAACACAGGTAAATTTCTTAGTTTAGACACATTACGGTTTCTCATTCCATTCATTGTGCTTTCGACCCTCTATTTATATAAATTATGCAATTTGGTTTATGAATGTCTAACCCTTAATTTCTGTTGTCAGGTTCCAACCAGCTTGGTGGTCGGCAACATCCATTGGAGTTTTTCATTAATCTCCAGGTAAATGTGGTTACGATTTACTCATTTTTGGTTACATTTAAGTTTAATCCTGGTTAGATTTCGATTGCCTTCGCTTATGGTTCATGCCTTTTGGAATTACAATTACCCTCTCATAACCATAAACATGGACTGTCTATCAACTTGGTTGCAGTGTCTCGGCTAATAGCTCCACCACTATTCCTCCAGGTACTCTTCCGTCTAATTCGCTTGTCCGCTAGCTCGCTGACATGTTTAGTTTAATTACAGTTAAGTTATTAGACTTCAAACTTCTAGAACCATTCCACATTCATTGTGGTTCTCGGTTAGCTCATAAGAGCTGAAGTCGGTGTTTTTATTATGAAATATGTAACTATACACAGTTGTAATTTAATTTAATTTCAGTTCTGATTCCAGATGGGTTCCCTCTAAATCATTATCTTTTGGTCTCGACTGGAGTTTTCCCAACTTCTTTTATGGATATTTACATATATGAAGCTTTGAATATCTATGATTGTACTCTGCAATATTTTCTAGTTTTTGTTTAATATGATGTATATTTACTCAAGACAAATCTTGTTTATGTTAGGCAACAACTTTCTCATGGTTATCATGTTAGATAAAATGTGTTATCTGTATACTTATGGTATTTTTCTGAGCTTCCTACCGGTTCAAGTAATTAACATTTCTTTTGATACATCTTTAAAAGTATCTATTTTAAATAGAATCTGCATGTACAATAGATGTTTTATTGGCATACTGTAAATTTCTGAAAATGACAGTTCCTTATCTCTGCAATGTTACTCTTTTAAAAATTATCATTACAGGGTTTTCTTTATTTTTGGTTTTGGTGACTGGACCACCTTAGTACTTGTCCGTGTATAGTTTTAGCATGAGGAATGATGTGTTCTGGTTTTGAGGTTCTACCTCGTGTCCAGAACCGACAGTTCTCTCCAAACAATTCTCATATCGTTACAGATTTTGATTTCCACACTTTAGTTCTTCAAGTAGTCTTTACTATTTTCTAAAGTAAGATAACACCACTGTATTAATAATCATAGTAGCTTCTGTACTTTATTTAACACATTTACCTCTATGTTTACTTTTAAATATATCTCACAGTTACTTACTGTTTTTACCCTAAGGTTGGCTATATACTGTTCTTCCCTTAAAAGCATTTCTTTCTTATTTCCACAGCTACCGAACCCAGAAACACATTATAAGTTTCACATATAAATTACAGATCTTGTAAACAACTTACTTAATCATAAAGGAATACAAAGTCCTAGTCCCTTTCAAAAAATTTTATTTAATAAAATTGATGTCCTTGAATCTAACTAAGTACATATCTGTAAACACACTTAATGAAATCGTTCCTGGTTTAATTTAATAGAATGCAAAGATACTTATCTGAACATGCAATTCGCTGCCGATGTCTACCCAACCTTCAAGAGAGGCGATTATGTCCTTCTCTTTCCCCGTGCTCCACACCTGAGAGGTACATGTTGACAGTATTTTCTGCTGTGACCTTAGGACCACAAGTCCAGTCAGTACCAGAAAATTTCAGGAACACTGAGTGGTTTCCAATGGTCTCTACCAGCTTAGGAAATTTCCTCACTCTCTTCCTCAATTTCTGAATAGTACCCCTATTCCTCACCGGGATAAGTCTGTGATCCTCAGAGGAGCAGGTAACTCTTCAAGCTATCCAACCACCTTTCAGTTCTTGGAATGCTTTTACCATCAGTCATTTTACTTTTTATGGAACTACTTTCCATAACCAATTTTATTTCCAAATAATAAAACAAATTAAATTTTCCAGAAATAATAACTGTATTAGTTTTCTCTTTTTAAAAAATAATAACTAAAATATCATATTACTAGTTAACAACTAGTTAATGCCAAATTCAACTGTTACAATATCATACATATATGATAATTATTCGTCACTAGGATAAGTCTCTTATCCTCAGAGGAGCAGGTAACTATTCAAACTGTCCAACCACCTTTCAGTTCTTGGAATACTTTTACCATCAGCCTTTTTACTTTTTATGGAACTACTTTCCATAACCAATTTTATTTCCAAATAATAAAACAAATAAACTTTTCCAGAAATAATAATTGTTTTAGTCTTCTCTTTTTAAAAATAATAACTAAAATGTCATATTACTATTTAACAACTAGTTAATGCCAAATTCCGCTCTTACAATCTCTTTTTAAAAATAATAACTAAAATGTCATATTACTATTTAACAACTAGTTAATGCCAAATTCAGCTGTTACAATATCATACAAATATGATAATTAAAAATGCTTTTGGAGAGTCGATGCTAGAGTTATAACTCTAAATATAAAAAATAAGGGAGTTTGGAAAGTATATCATGTGTTCATTTAATGGAATTATTATTTGTATAATATATTTATTTTGGAATAGAATTATTATTTATATAATATATTTATTTTGGAATATAATTATTATTTGTATAGACATATTTATTTTGGAACAGAGTTTTCAGAATTTTAATTTAATTATTAAATATTATTAAATAGATAGTAGATATTTAATCTTCATAGAATATCATAAAATAGTTTTAATAATATACACAAATTAAAGATTGAGATTTATGTTCAAAGTAGTTAGGTTATTTTTATTCTTTCAATAAAATTGATTACAAAAGAAAGTCATATACACAAGTGTCATAGTATTGGTAAACTATACTATTAATTCATAGTATTATTAAAAAACCTATCAAAATAAATTATTAAGAATCCTATCCATATATTGAATAACAATAATTTAAAATAAAATTATAATTTAACTAATTATTATTATTTTTAAAATTGTAACTCATTTATATAATATATTTTGATAATTATGCCGTAAGGCGTCACTATTTGAAAACAACTCCCCTAGCTGCCACTGTGTCCATGTTTGAGCCATTGGATCAAATGGTAGACGATTGAAATGTTTTAGGCCATTAGATCAAGTAAATATTTATATATATGTTTTTTATAATGTTAGTTTTTTTCTTTTTAATAAGTTAGATTGAATTTAGGTTTTGTTGAATTTTAAGTTAAAATGTTGCTATTAAAAATTTGTTAGATTTTAACCTCAAATGTAATGAAAATTTTAACTACGTCAAAATACAATAAAAAATAAAAATAATAAAATAAAATAATGATAAACTATAAATAAACCCCATGGTATTGACCCATGGTATTCATGTAGAATGTAGTTTCTTTATAGGGGGAACTAAGATGGCCTAGATCAATCTTAACTCTGGATCTAAACTAATTATTTAATAAATTAATTTTTAAATGTTTATAACCATTATTATTTTAAAATTTTACTCAATAAAATGTACCTAAATTTTCATACATCCAAATATACATAGTTTTTCTTGTTATGTACCAACAAAGTATGATAGAAAGGTTGTAATATCATGTTTAACATTTTGACTATGTCAAATTACACAAAATTAAAATAAAAGTAAATTAAATGAAAAGATTGACATAATGTAATGAACATTTTAACTAGGTCAAAATACAATAAAAAGAAAAATAATAAAATAAATAATGATAACTATAAATACAACCCATGGTATTGACCCATGGTATTCAAGTGGAATGTAGTTTTTTTATAGGGGGAACTAAGATGACCTAAATCAATCTTAACTCTGGATCTAAACTAATTATTTAATAAAATTGTTTTTAAATGTTTATAACCATTATTCTTTTAAAATTTTACTTAATAAAATGTATAATATATAAAAAATTAAATTCATAATGAATTTTTTTTAAATATGTGATCTTTTTTAAATTTCCAAATTATTTACATGATTTATCTTGAGCAATAATGATGAATGTTCATAATTATCATTTCTTAAATAACACTAAATTTACCTTTAAAGGGGTCGGTAACAATTGTTTGTATCAAAGTCAAGGATACAGAAGAAAGGAGACATGGTGAAGAGAAGCTTCCAACCTTACAACAAGCCCTAAAAAGGCATAATGTTGAATGTATGGAATCCATTTTCCCTGATACACATGAGAAGTGCAATGAAAAATCTTGGAATTTGGAAAATGTCAGGAAGCTTATTTCATGTTCCATTAATTTAGATCTGAAGTATATGGAAGAATAAAAGCAGGACAATGGATACTTATCAAGAATGTATGATTCTTTAGAAAGAAAATAAGTTGACAAGGCTATGGAGGACCAAATAGTAGAATTAAAAACAGAAGAGGACTCTTCAGAAAATGGGTTACTCAAGGATTTTGGAATCCATATGAGCTACATTATCTCACTGATTCAAGAAAGCGCTCAAAAAGAGACAGACAATAGTGATATAAAGACAATTTATTCATAAATAAGAGAAAGCTAGAATTATAACCCGAGATAGAGTTATGGGAAGAGAAACATTCCAATTGTAAGGAGGAGTCAAAATTACATGAGCAGTCGTTCACTCAACATAATTCTCCACCACTTATTCTGGAGGAGAAAGTTCCCACTACCTCATTGATTGAAGAAGGCCCACATGAGAAAATCAGAAGAGATTACTCAATGTTATTTTCATTTGAAATTCAGGCACTCTGCTCTTTTTTGTCTAGTAGTCTCTTTAACTCTGCCCTTAAATTCAATGACTCAGAAAATACTAGACAAAAGAAACTTACTTACTGCAATCAACTGAAAAAAAAAGGTATCTCGAAAGGGTCATTTGGGGAGGAATCTATTATTTAAAAGATCGGGAAAATAATTTCAATTCAAAAAAAAAATGTACTATCACTAGGGAAGGGAGTTATTACATTTAAAATTTGTTCCCATTCTTGTCACTACAAAATTTTATTGTTGCTTTTTATTTGATGGGAAAATAAATGATCTTTAAAAAGAACTAAAGTCTTGAATTATGATCCTTAAAGAAGTCGCTAGATTCCCTGATTATGAGTTGATTTTTCTTCTTACTTTTGGGTCTTCATGATGTTTGTTATTCCGACTCGGGTGAAAAGTTCCAAAGAAGTGAAATATTGGTTGTTTGAAGAGAAATTATGAAAATATGATTGTAGATAATTTATTAATACAAATTTTATGAACTGAGATTAATTAATCATCCCCAAGGGTTAAAAAGGGCCCAATTGTCTCTTATCCATAAAATTGATGACTAATATAACTCTATGCTCTATGTTCAAATGATAGATGAAGGTGGATTTACCATACTTAACCTTCTTAGTAGTCTCTTAAGAAGTACAACATGTCATAGTGATAAGTTTTTATTCCATTAAATAATTATAGTTGTATGAGTTAGAGTTTTAGGAGTAGTATTAGAGGAATTCAACATTGCGAATGTGATAGAAGAAAATAATTTCATGGAAGGGTGAATTTTGCCCAAATTGGTCATAAAAACCAAGTGCATCCTTCATGTAGGAAAAAAAATAAACATGCAGATTTCGTCATATAAAGGTCTTCAGAAGTTTGGCCAAAATTTCTCATCCATTATGAAAAAACAGATCTTACATGCAATTAGTAACAAAGAAGTTGTTCAACATCAATTACTCAATATGGATATTTTGATTTGAGGTCCAGTAAAAATAATTCTCCACCCCTTCTAGAGGATCAATTGGAGCCAAGAAAGTTCCCACTACTTCTTCTTTCTTATATGATATTATTTCCTATACTATAACTTTAAGGCGTTTCTTTTGCAACATGTGGTGCAATTGCTAGTTATAATAAATTAATATCTATACACTATACAACACATAATGCTAATTTTAAACTATGATTAAATCAAGTAACTAGATTAAGTGTATCTATTTCCACAAAGCCTATATTTATGATGTTTTTTTAATGTTTAATATCATTTTTGTTTTGTTTTATAATTTGATTGTGATTTTAAAATTAGATTATTATTATTGTGATAGTAGTGATAAATATATGTCACCGCCCTATATGATCTGATAATAATTATCCTGTCAGTATTAAATTAATTTTTGATGATGTAACTAGAGCAAATTTGATATATTTTCGAAGAAAAATAAAAAGTGGAATGAGAGAAGTGGAAGAAGCCTTAAAAATTTAGAAGAGTGGTGCCGCTTCTCAAAGTGAAAGCTTCAAAGTGAAAGCGGTGCCAGCTAGATCCTTGAATGCTGTCCGGGCTTCCTAATTTTGGAGATCCATCTTCCGCAAATTTGTTTTCATGGGTCAATGTAGAATGAATGGTTTAAATAAAAAAACCCTATTTCGCTTAATACAAAACCCTATTTGAATTATTGAAGCCTGATGTAACTTAATAAAAAACACAATAATGGCAGTAACTGTAAGACATTATGCCTATATGGAGATTTTAACCACGGGATCGTGCTTTCAACCTCGAGACTTTTTAAAATTTAGATGCTATTTAAAAACTAATAAATTAAAACATAATCATGGCAGTACCTACAAGACGTTATGGTTGTACAAAGATTTTAGACGAGGGGTCGTCCTTTCAACCTATATTTTAGGGTGATAGACTCTCATAAATCTTTCGTAGGGTTAAAAAATAGATGCTATGCACAAATAAATTCAAAATATTTGATATATACATCTTGACCTACATTTTTTTCAATTCTATGGTTGCAGTCGCTTCATGAAATGATTATGAGTCGTCCGGTTGATTTTAACTTCAACTTCTGGAATGGTTCCGTGATGTTTACCTTCGAGTTTTTTAAAGAAATGTTTTGTTTTATTTTATGTATCTGTTGGAATATTGAAAATTCTAGAAAAAACAGTGGAGAGAGTAATACTCTCCTCTTCTAACACAGAGAAATTAAAATTTCACTCATAGGATAGAGTTTCAACACTCAAGAAAATTTCTATTCCCTTTAAAAAAAACTGTTACAATGCTTCCTCAACACAGAGGGATTACCACTGCTGGAATGATTCTAAGCACAGTGCCAAAATAACACACTCTGTCTCTCGAATAAACACTGCTATGTTAAAAACAAACACTCTGTCTCAAACAATGCACTACTGTGCTTTTCAATTATGTTCTGTGTAAAATAACAAAAATAAAAATTACATTACAGGCTCTCGGGCCTTTACATTATATATGCTGTGCATATTAAAACATGACATAACAAACTATATAAAAATAAATCTATTTAAAAGAACTGATGGGGGCCCACGCAATACAAACGTTTTAATATATATTTGAAACACATATATAAAACATATATATTCGTCGTGCGATAAAAAAACGAACAACAAACAAAACCTCCGATCTCCGATTGAGGATCGGACGCGATAGCCAATTCTTAACTCTGCTTTATAACACCCATCGGGTCTGGGTCATAACTAAACAAACGGACCAAAACTTAAACTCCGATGCTGATCAATAAACGGACACAATGGATCATATTTAAATCCGCCATATAACATGGCGTCGGGTCCGGTCTTCAACACAACACAATCGGCCCATAACAAAAGTCCTCCTGATTCAATACTTGCGACTTAAAATTGTAATGCCACGTGGTCTGTGGGACCACTTGCGGACCTTGGCTTCGGTGGAGGGCGATTACAATAAAACATGCGATTTAACTCATCGCATCGGCCCAAAACAAAAGGGCTG
Organism: Pinus albicaulis; assembly: GCA_034641835.2. Taxonomy (NCBI): domain Eukaryota; kingdom Viridiplantae; phylum Streptophyta; class Pinopsida; order Pinales; family Pinaceae; genus Pinus; species Pinus albicaulis. Next base: position 1,382,478,189 of record CM076572.1, read on the forward strand.
CAGTATTACATATGTGATACCTTCGATTGTGATGAACGCATCGGTCCTCCAACTTCAACAAGACACTGCTGTGGGGACCACAGCGTATATGAAAAATAAACTGACCGTATATATATAAATATCTTCTGTGACTTTTTTTTTTTTTTTTTTTTTTTTTTTTTTAAATTAAAGTCTTTCACCGCTTAAACACATTTTCATCAATTTTGGTTGTTGAGGGCTTAAAAGCCCGAAAAGACTGTCTTTAAGTAAAAATATGTTCTTCCGTGCTTTTAACCATGAAAGTCTTCATTCTCTGCAAAGAACGGCTACGCCCATCAAACATTAATTCAATTCTGCAATGGTGGCTACTGCCCATCAAACATTAATTCCTCCTTGCCTTTTTCTCCATTCAACTTGAATGCGTGGTGCTATGCACGCAAACTCTGCTTCCCCTTTGTACTCTGTTTCTACCTGCTCAGGGAAAACAGGTGACTTTAACATTTCAAAACTCCCCCTTAAAGTCAGCTACTGCATTATCAGTCATACCCAAGCATTTTCTTAAAATTTCAAAGGTCTTCTGCCCCAATGGCTTTGTCAAAATATCTGCAAATTGCTTCTCTGTTCTACAATGCTGTAAAACGATTTCTCCATTGCTCATTGATGTAGTGATACTTGGCATCAATGTGTTTCGTTCTCTTGTGAAACACTAAATTCTTTGACAATGCAATAGCTGAGCTATTGTCACAATAAATCACTGTTCCTTTTACCTGTTCTTGGAATAAACTTCTCAACATTCTTCTCATCCAAACTGCTTGACATGCTGCTGCTGTAGCTGCCACATATTCTACCTCTACTGTAGATAACGCTACAATGGACTGTTTTTTAGAAGCCCATGAAATGGATCCTAAACCCATGTGAAAAACATAACTGGAAGTGCTCTTCCGATCATCTACACTTCTAGCCCAATCACTATCAGTGTATCCAACTAAATCTAAACATTCTGAAGTAGTATATAAAATACCAAACCTTTTAGTACCTTTAACATACCTCAGAATTCTCTTCGCTGCCTGCCAATGCACATCCTTTGGCTTCTCCATAAATCTGGAAATCAAACTGACAACATGCATTATGTCGGGCCTAGTTGCAGTCAAATACATGAGGCTACCAACTATGCTCTTGTACGAGCTAGGATCAAAATCCTTCCTGCTGTCCTCTCTGCTGAGTTTTAATCCCATCACTGTGGGAGTGATTGCTGATTTGATTTCTTGCATATTAAATCTTTCAAGAACTTCATTAACATACTTTTCCTGTGAGATAAAAATCCCATTCTCATCTTGTTCTACTTCTATTCCTAAGAAGTATTTCAACAAACCCATTTCAGTCATTTCAAATTCCTCTTTCATGACTATTTTAAAATTTTCAATAAGGTAATTATCATTACCTGTGAAAATAACATTATCAACATACAAAACCACAATCAATATTTTACCATCATTTTCTTTGATGTAGAGGGTGGGTTCTCCTTCACACTTTTAAAATCCATTTTCCAATACATAAGAGTCTATTCTACTGTACCATGCTCTTGGTGCTTGCTTCAGCCCATAAAGAGCTTTCTTCAACTTGCACACTTTGTGCTCTTGGCCTTTCTTTTCATAGCCGAGAGGTTGTTCAATGTAAACCTCTTCCATTAACACTCCATTTAGGAATGCTGACTTCATGTCCATTTGGTAAAATTTCCACTTGTTTGTGCTGCTGTGGACAACACTGCTCTTATGGTTTTGTTGTACCATACAACAACCCTCCCTTTTACTTAAATTTTAGAAATAAAATTTAAGTAATAGGGTCCCTTTCTTTTTAGAAATAAAACACTTAGAAATAAAATTCATTGTTTTGGAAAATTTCATATTGTTACTAAACAAATTCAACATCCAAAAATTCATGGTCCGATCTAATATACAAGGCCTTATCATAAAAAAAAAAAAAACGAACCAAAGTTAAATGTTCAATCACAATCGGAAAATCGGAGATAACCTTTAAAAGAAATTTCATATGCCCATTTCAAATCTTCCGATGCGATTAGTCCAATCGGAAAATTTCAATCGCTAAGAGTTTAAAACAGTTAATTATAAACTTCCGATGCGATGCGGTCAATCGCAACCGATTAATCGGGACAGTCTTCAAAAGACTCTTTACGCTTAGTTGAAATTCCCCGATCCGATGTGCATTTGATAATAAACGCTTTTAAAAGAAAAATCGAACATTTGTTTAAAATATATGGTAGACCCCACCGTTAGAGATCGGAAAGATTTGCAATCGCAATCGATCAATCGGGATAAACGTATTGTGATCTTCATTTGCCATTCGAAAACTTCCGATGCGATTCATCTATTTGCATACGAAGATTTTTTTTTTTGAATATATTAATATATCACAAGCGCCAAATCTTTATTGGTACGAAGGCATTCAATAACGAATCAAATGAATGTGGTTTATGATTTGGTTTTAAATACTTAAGTGTGACCCAAAAGGAGCATTTACACAATATACGAAACAAATAAATGAAAACCATAAGTTCATAAATCATTCCGTTTGAGTGGCTTGTTGATCACGACTGAGAGTTTGTTGTCTTGCAGAGCCAAAGAACACCAAGTTCTTTCATTCACAGACAAAGGGAAGCGGTAGCAGACGCAGAAATGTCAAAGAGAGGGAGAAGAAACAAGACCGCTCTACCAGTGAAGTTTGCCGAAACTCCTACGGTCTCAAAAGAAAAGCCCATAAAGCTAAGGCTAGTCACAGATACATCATGCCAAGGTCTTGGGAAAATGACATGGGACGCAGTATACAACCTGTTGGAAAGAGAAGACCCCAAGGTCACAGTTGAGAGAGCATCAGTTCCAGACGAGGATAGCTCGGATTCCGACTCCGATATCAATGAAAAAACACTTGCAAATTCGTTTTTGCATCGAATTGCAGCCAGAGCGAGCATCATGCCTTACTATGATGTAGTTCGATGGGTTATTGACATTGTGAAGATACAAGATAGAACGTTTGTTTCATCATCTGGAGTGCCTTTCGGCTCATTTAAAGCAGAAGACCTGAAAGCAATGTACCACCTTCCAGACCCACAGAAGGTGTATAACAAGGAATTTATCAAAGATTTTGCTGATAATAACAAAGTCCAATCTGACCCTATCAAAGATTGGAGAAAAAACCCAGAAAAGCACCGAAATGAAGCATCCGGTATGTATTCTATAGATTCCCTTCTGCCTCCATATTGCTACGCAGCTGCCATGATGTGTAGGTTATTTGGCAATGATAATTCAGCTAGGTTTTCTATACAAATGGTCCCATTAATCCTAGCTGCTGTGAATTCCGACATTATGGATTGGGCTGTTATTCTTTTTGATAGAATGGCCAATAGGATACTTGAATATAGACAAGAAAAAGCCGCTGGAAATTCTACCCCTTTTTTCTTTTGTGCCTACATTATTGATGCTCTTTGTTTCAATTCCAAATTTCCCTTATTTGGATGGAAATGGACTCCCAAAGACCCTCTTCCAATCCATATTTACCATAAATTTCTTTGGAAGATTCATTTCCAAGCTGATGTATATAGAATCTGTCATGGTTTCCTCATCCCTATTTTCCAAACCATTTTCAATCGCTTTCCTCCTAGGTTTTCTGATAAAGCTAAAGCCGACCTGTCTGCAATCGGAGATTGGTTTGGGGAGGAAAAATTTACTTACATCAGGGTTTTTGGTAGTATAGTGGAGCCGCATGTTCTTCCGCTGTTTGTTCCAGACAAACTTCTCGCTCAAGAAGTTTCTTATCAATTGACAATTGAAGGTATATCCAGGTCTTTGAACAACAGTAAGAAGAAAATGTGGCCTCAATTCCCACTCAATTGTGGTCATTTCACTCTAAATGATTTCAAGCATGCAGAAAATGAAGTCTTCAAGATAAGAGGTTGTAAATTTGCAACCATTCCTGGAAGACAATATGATCCAAAAAAGATAGCATTTGATGTCACTGCTTTAGTTTCAATTGCTCGTTTTGAGCATGAACCAGATATGTTCGATGATTTGTTTGTTTCATTAGATAATTTTCCTCGAATTTTTGACTTGGTCAAGTCTAAATTTCAACAGGAGGAAATAAATAAATTTCTCTTATTTAGAAGCCAGAGATTGTTGAGAGTACCTCTGGACCAGCTGAGAACTCAAATCCAAAAATCAGAGACAGAAGGTACATCCGGCCAAAAGCTAGTAGAAACATCTACCAGCAAAATCATTACACAATCGGCTGTCAACCAGCCGACTGAACATACTCAAAAAGTGGTCACCATTGACAAACCTGATGTCCTAAAGAGAAATACCGATGATAAATCTAGTCCAAAATCTGGCCAGAAATCCACTGCTCAAATGACAGACAAATGCACAAATATCAATGATGATGTGCATAATCAAAAGGATGGATCGGATGACAAAAGCACTGAGCAGAGCATAGATAAAGAAAAAGGAAAAGAAATAGCCAAGGAGATTATGGTTTCCACTAATCTTGATGTTTCTTCTCAGCTATTAAAACAATATGATCAGTTTACTCAACAACTTGGATTGCAGGATAAAGATAAAGGACAAATGGAGCAGGATGTTGAAATCATTCCTGAACATCCTACAGGGCATATTGTATTAAAAGGTGAAGAGATCCCTCCTTTGGATGTATTTTACAGCCCTAAACATAAGGCTGTTGTTAAAAGGCAAAGAAAGAAAAGAAAAACAGAACAGGGCATATTTTCTACTCCATCAGAGGAGTTTATGAATATTGTTTATAAGAACAATGAAATGAATCCATTTGAAGACCTCACGAAATTATCTCAGTATACAGGAGCTTATAGTGCTGCAACAGTAGATAAAGTTGTAGAAGTTTCTCAACTGGTAATTCAGAAAGATCTTCACATAGCTTCAATGGAAGAACAAGCCAAGGAGAATCAGCAACTGATTAGCCAATTGCAACAACAACTACAGGATCAGACATTCAGGTCTAAAGAATTGGAGAAACAGCTTGCTGAAGAAAAGAAGAAGGTTGATGAAAAGCTTTTAGGCAAACAAAAGAAGCTAAATGAAGAAATTTCTAAGTTACAGAGTCTGTTACAAAATGAGGAAAATGCAAAATTGATTCAAGAAAAGGAATTTCAAGCAACTTTGGATAAGTTTAAAGATTACCCAAAGTTAAATGAATTCAAATCAGAAGCCCTTGAGGCTAATAAATTATTGACTCAGCAGTTAATTGAATTTTGCTCAAAGCTGTCACAAGCAGAACCTTTATGTGATATTACTTCATTTTTGATCCAAAATATCATAACTCTTAGACAAGAAATAGATGATGCCGATGAAAAGATTTCTGAGTTTCTCAACTGGCAGGATACAGAAAAGGGAAAAGAAGCAAATCTTCCTAGGATAGAGGAAAAACACAAAGATATCTTGTTTACAGAATGGGAACATCAACTAATGAAAGCTGAGAGAGCAATATCCAGGGCCAGAAATATGATGAATAATATCACTCAACTCATAAATGACAGCTTATATTCAATTAATCTCATTTCAGACTGTGTTCCTGGCAGTTTGCCAAAAATAAAAGAAACTGAAGACAGGTGGAGAGAAGAAATGGAAAGGAAAAGTCAACAAATCGGAAAACTTCAAACGATATCCTGGGATAGTATGTGGACTCATTTGATCAAGCCAAACAATCAACAGACAGCTATCAAACTTTTATCAAACGCTGTCGATTGTCTAATTCCAGAATTTTCTGATGCCACCTATACTGGACAGTTGCATTCTGAGATGAGTCATCCACCAAGACTCCGAGATATGTTGAACATTTGCAACTTGGCTTCATCAAACGAGGGAGAAAAACAATGAATCAGTTTCATTCAAGATAGCATTTTAGTTTTAATTTGATAGATTGTAGCAGTAGTATTAGGATTTTGTTATGTAATTTATTATTTAAATCCCTCTCATGCATTTAGAGAGGGATCGGAAGTTGTAATATTTTTGGGATTTGGAGCTAACATTTCTGTACTTCATTCCTTATTATATTTATATGAAAGATCACATCTGGTGATTTTTGTGTTCAAATTATCTTTGAAGTGTTGCATTTTTGTGCCTTTGGATTTAATTTTACATCGGAGTTACTAGATCAGAGTACCACATTTCATTTGACAGTCTGCAAGATGAATGAGGTATTTTTATCTGTTCACTGTTGATTTTCTCTGTTATATGGTATTCATTTGAAGAATTTGCTATCATTTATATATTTGGTTTTTCATAATATTTCCTTTTATATTATCATTTCTGAGTATAAGTGGAATGTTATCATTTATAAGCATATATGAATGGTATATAATGATGAATACAATATACTAATATAACTCTGTTTAATTTATTAAATAGAGTTATTTTTATTCGTTTCTGCACATTTCAATTTAATCAATAATACATTTCCATGGTTATTATTAGATTGAAACAATCCTAAGTTGTATTCACATATAATCACCCGGGTTAAAATTAGAATTTCTTTATCAGTATTTAGTTTAGATTAGATAGTTTTATTTTCTGTTAATTTAGTCCCATTTTCACCCATCCAATTCAATCCACTTAGTTATAAGGAAATTGGTCCTTTAAATCCAGTCGGAGCCACCATCCCAAACGGAAAAGGAGCTGTCTTAAGGTCCCGACCGGGTGGTTTTCCCCCAATGTTTGAAGCAGAGATTTTCTAGGCTTCAACATTTTTGGCGCTAGAAGGAGGGCCATCAACTGTGAATGGCAAGCAAACCCAAACCTACAAACCATTCTAAGAGTAATTCTCCCTCCACATCACCTCGTACTTCCCAATTGCCTGCTGATTCCTCAGCATCCAAGCAAGAAGAAGAGGTATCCACTATCACTGCTCAAACTCACCATACTTCAGAACAATTAAGTCTTGAATCTCCTGAAGTTCAGTCTCTCATCCATAAACTTCAGAGCTTCTCGATTTCACCACAGAAATCTGAGCTATCTCAAAGCAGTGAGACTTCGCAATTCAATCTACCTCACCCTCTTACTAGACTTCATAGTGAGAAGCTCGGTATTGAACCTACTGAATTTCCTTTACCTAAAAGGAAAAGGGCAAAGAAAAATACTGAAGATTCTGACAGTGAAGCACTTTCATCCACATCTTCCATCTCATCTTCCCCAGTACGAAGTCAACCATCCACTCCCTCATTACATATTGTTGTTCACCAGGAATTACAAACTTCAAAATCTCAACCTGCTCATTCCTCAATATTAATTCCTTCCCGGACATCTGGAATTTCAACAACAGTATCATCCACCACTGGTATTACAATGGCAGATCCATGGACCAGACCTGGTGCAGTCAATATGCCCGCACCATTACATGCATTACCCGATGCTCCTGAAAAATGGCTACCCAAGTTTAATCCAGAAAATGGAACCCAAGCCGAGGAACATATCAATAACTTCATGTTAGCAGTTAATTTGAAGGGAGTGACTGAGCAATATGTCGTTGTTAGGCTTTTTCCTTATACATTGCAAGGATCAGCAGGATCCTGGTATTTTTCCCTGCCTTCTGATTCTATTACCAGTTGGGACATTTGCCAAGAACAGTTCCTCACTAAGTATGGAGACGATAGATCTTTAGCTACACTAATAAATGATCTCTCCAATCTTAGGATAGAGCATAGGGAACCCATTAAAGAATTTAATGCTCGTTTCAATAAAATTTTGAATAAAATCCCAACGACTTCCAAACCAAGTGAACAAATCAGAAGTGAGTGGTATATTACTGCCCTACCTGCCAATATAGCTATTTTTGTAGACAAGGCCGCAAAACCAACACTTGCTGAAAACATGAAAGAAGCACTTGCTGTGGAAAAACGTATTAATGCTCTAGAAAAGAAAGCAGCTCTTGAGGAAAGAAAAACCAAAAAAGTTTCATTTAAAGAAGACTCAAAGAAGAAAATCTCGAAAGATCCATATGATATGGAAGGCCTCCAAAAGGTCCTCAAGACTATGTCAAATGAAATGATTGAAATTAAGAAACAAGTAGCTGAAACTTCAACCAAAAGGCCCTTTAAGAATTATAAGAAAACCGAATCAAAACCACCAAATATCGTATCTTATGTAGATTCAGATCAAGAAGAGGAAGAAGAGGAAACAATCTCATTAACTGATAATGAAGAGGAAATTGTTGAATGCCATGGCATGTGGGATTTCATACTGCCCAACTCCGATACATATAATGATGAAGAAGCTTTACTTGTCTCTACTAGGAGTAAAGGTACTTCCGAACCTGTTCAGACAACTTCAAAGAAACGGAGTGCAGGTGCTGCTACAACAAAAGAAAAAGTACCTACAAAGAAATCACCCGCAGCAGTTCCCCAAAACCCACCTTCAACTTCAAGTACTCCTCCAACATCCAAAACATTAGTAGTATCCGATTCAATGGATTACAATATTGTTGATGATATGAAGAAAACTAAGGCAAACATTACTATGTTTGAACTTAGCAAATTAAAACATCAGCAGAAATTGCTTCTCAAAGAATTGAATGCTGTTCCCTGTTCACCTCTTCCCAGTGCTAAAGCTGCAAATGATTCTCGTCAACCACCTTCTGGAATGATAGAAGCTACTGATTCAGTCCTGATTGGGGATAGATCAAATTCTCATACTCCACCCTTCCTTTTGACTTTTGAGATCTACAACAGAAACCTACACAATTGTTTGATTGACTCAGGGGCATCATCCAATATAATGCCAGCTTCAGTTTGTTCCAAACTGAACATAGAACCCCAAAAGTCTTCCATACATATTGTACAGTTAGACAGAAGCAAGGTCCAGGTTTTAGGGGAGATTAACTCTGTAACTATCAGGTTAGCAGCTGATCCACGGGTGGTTTTCCCCCAATGTTTGAAGCAGAGATTTTCTAGGCTTCAACAGGTTTCCATTCTAGCAACCAGTGAGAAAGTTTCCTCATAATCTATCCCATGCTTCTGCTTATAACCTTTGACAACAAGTCTTGCCTTGTGTCTCTCTATTTTTCCTTCAACATTACTCTTGGTCTTGTAGACCCATTTAACTCCAATGACTTCTTTACCTTTTTGGAGTTCAACCAAATCCCAAGTCTTGTTTCTTTCTATGGCATTAATCTCCTCATCCATAGCTTCTATCAATTTCCTATCCTTGATAGCTTCTTCGAAATGAACAGGATCATCAACATGACAATATAAAGCAAATAAAGAATTGATACCTTCATTTGGTGCCTCTTGTTCATAAATGTCTTTCAAATTTATGAACTTCTTACCTCTTTCATTAGGTGTACAAATTCTTGAAGAAGCACTTGAATTTCCTCCTTGTGGTGTGCTTGGAGAAGCACTTTCATTTATCCTCAAGGGTGTGCATTTCTGCCCTTGTGTTGGTGCTGCTGTTTGGGTATGTATTTTAGCCAACTCATCATCATTTTCATCATGAGATAAATAGTGTTTAAAATTCACTGTTTTCTCTATGCTTCCATCCCAAGCTTCCTCTTCAATAAACTGAACATCTCTGCTCACAATAAACTTCTTGGTGGATGGGTTATACAACCTATAAGCCTTGGATTCGTCACTATATCCAATGAAAATACATTTCTCCCCCTTGTTTTCCAACTTATTCCTTAGCTGATCCGGTATGTGTGCATAAGCCACACATCCAAAAAGCTTCATGTGTGTGACACCTTGCTTTGTGCCACTCCATGCCTCTTTCGGCACTTTGTTCATAATTGCTTTTGTAGGGAACCTATTCAAAATGTGCGTTGCACAATGTATAGCTTCAGCCCAATAATCATTAGGCAAATGCTTTGCCTTTAACATACTCCTCACCATGTCCATTATGGTTCTATTCTTCCTTTCGGCTACTCCATTTTGCTGCGGAGTATATCTAGTTGTAAACTGCTTATGGATTCCATTTTCTCTACAAAAATGTAGAAAATATTTAGAGATATACTCACCTCCTCTATCATTCCTTAGGACTTTGATGTGCAGCCCACTTTGGTTTTCCACAAGTGCTTCAAAATTGCAAAATATTTCAAACACTTCACTTTTGTTTTTCAAAAAATAAACCCAAGTTTTTCTTGTAAAATCATCTATGAATGTTAAGATGTAGTGGCTGCTTGCAAGCGATGGAGTTTGCATCGGTCCACATAAATCTGAGTGGAAAATCTCTAAGGGTGCCTTTGCCCTTATGCTTTTCTCGGAAGGAAAACTTTCTCTGTGTTGTTTCCCCAAGACACAACCTTCACAAAGGCTGTCTGGTTTCTCCATCAATGGTAAACATTTTACCATTCATTTTCTGTTCAAAAAATTAAGACCTCCAAAGTTGAGATGTCCAAATCTCAAGTGCCACAACCAATTGTCATCTTTTGGTTCGCTTTGGAAAGCCTCTTGTGCCACTTCTTCTATCTTTTCTTCATTTTTCAGACCTGCTCTCATTCTGAGAGGGAACATCTTGTTCCTTGTCATCTTCACTTCAGCAATACATTTTTTGCTGGGTGGTTTGTCCATGATGGTACAAACATCATCCTCAAAAAATACATTGTACCCCTTTTGAACAAGATGTCCAATACTTAAGAGGTTACACTTCATTCCTGGAACATAATAGACATCTGCTATGGAGTTTTTTGCACCTTTCCTTGTTAAAACATTTACATTTCCTTTTCCCATAACATAAACTTTGCTATCAGTCCCTAGTGTGACTTGTGACTTCACACTCTCATCTAACATAGAAAATATTGCTATGTTTCCTGTCATATGGTTACTACAACCGGAGTCTAGAAACCATAAGTATTTATTTTTTTCTTCAGCTATATTACAAGCTAAAAACAAATTATCTTGGCTGACATTTTCTCTAGTGAAATTTGCATTAGTTCTATTTCCCATATCATGCTGCTTATTTCTACATTCATTAGCATAATGACCATATTTTTTACAATAGTGACATTGGACATTGGATTTATCATACCTTTGTCCTTGAGCATGATGCTGGCCACTCTACTGGTTGCTGCCTTGGCCTTGATGTTGATTTGGATTGTTGCCCCTTCCTTGAGCATTTGCTGGACTGTTCCTTCCACCTCTATTTTGGCTTCTGCCTCTTCATTTCTTGTTTCCTCTGCCTTGCCCTATTCCTCTTCCGAAAGACATCTAGGTCTTAAAGGCATGCTCAAGAGATGAGTTTTCACTTCTACCCAATCTCTGCTCATGGGTCATCAGTGATGCATGTAGCTCATCCACTGAAAACTTTGTGAGATCCTTAGTCTCCTCTATGGTGGTGACAATCACATTGAATCTTGAGGGTAGAATCCTTAAGAGTTTTTCCACAATCCTCTTGTCTTCAAGAGTCTCTCCATGATATCTTATCTGTGTTACCATTCCAATCACATGAGTGAAGAATGAGTCAATGGTATCTGACTCTTTCATACAGAAAGTCTCAAAGTCTCTCCTTAGCAACTGAAGTTTTGTTGTCTTCACTCTTTCCATGCCTTGATAGGCTGTCTTGAGAGTTTCCCATGCTTCTTTGGATCTCTTGGCTGCTGCTATCCTTGGAAACACACTCTCATGCACTGCTTGATACAATAAGAAGAGAGCTTTGGAGTCTTTCTTCCTATTTCTCTTCAGCAACTCTTTCTCTGCCTGAGTTAAATCATCTAACTCTTCTTCATCTACTAGCTCTTCAAAGCCATCCTCAACAAATTCCCATAAATCTTGGGAAGTAAATAAAGCTCTCATAGTTATTGACCAGTAGTCATAATTTTTCCCATTAAATAATGGGAGGTGGATATTTCCAATACCCATACTAGTGCCGGCTCCAGCCATTCTGCACTCTTAACTATGATTAAAAAACACTTGACTGTGTATTTAAAATAATTGATTGTTTTGCAACAGTAACACAAGAAACTGTATAGAGAAATACCTTTAATTATTTTTGGCTGAGTCTTCACACTGCTAGAGAAGCTGCTGCAACAAATAACTCCTTCCTTCAGCTTCTTTGATCTTCAAAGAGCCTGGACTAGCTTTGATACCATGTTGGAATATTGAAAATTCCAGAACAAACAGTGGAGAGAGTAATACTCTCCTCTTCTAACACAGAGAAATTAAAATTTCACTCACAGGACAGAGTTTCAACACTCAAGAAAATTTCTATTCCCTTTAAAAAAAACTGTTACAATGCTTCCTCAGCATAGAGGGATTACCACTGCTGGACTGCTTCTAAGCACAGTGCCAAAATAACACACTCTGTCTCTCGAACAAACACTAGTGTGTTAAAAACAAACACTCTATCTCAAACAACGCACTGCTGTGCTTTTCAATTCTGTTCTATGTAAAATAAAAAAAACAAAAATTACATTACAGGCTCTCGGGCCTTTACATTATATATGCTGCGCATATTAAAACATGACGTAACAAACTATATAAAAATAAATCTATTTAAAAGAACTGACGGGTGCCCACACAATACAAATGTTTTAATATATATTTGAAACATATATATAAAGCATATATATTCGTCGTGTGATAAAAAAACGAACAACAAGAAAAACCTCCGATCTCCGATTGAGGATCGGACACGATAGCCAATTATTAACTCCGCTTTATAACACCCATCGGGTCTGGGTCATAACTAAACAAACGGACCAAAACTTAAACTCCGATGCCAATCAATAAACGGACGCGATGGATCATATTTAAATCCACCATATAACATGGTGTTGGGTCTGGTCTTCAACACAACACAATCGGCCCATAACAAAAGTCCTCCCGATTCAATACTTGCGATTTAACATTGTAATGCCGCGTGGTCTGTGGGATCACTCGCGGACCTTGGCTTCAGTGGAGGGCGATTACAATAAAACATGCGATTTAACTCATCGCATTGGCCTAAAACAAAAGGGTTGTGGTATTACATATGTGATACCTTCGATTGCGATGAACACATCGGTCCTCCAACATCAACAAGACACTATTGTGGGGACCATAGCGTATATGAAAAATAAACCGACCGTATATATAAAAAATATCTTCTGTGATTGTATGTTTTTTTTTTTTTTTTTTTTTTTTAAATTAAAGTCTTTCATCGCTTAAACACATTTTCATCAATTTTGGTTGTTGAGGGCTTAAAAGCCCGAAAAGACTGTCTTTAAGTAAAAATCTATTCTTCCGTGCTTTTAACCATGAAAGTCTTCATTCTATGCAAAGAACGGCTACGCCCATCAAACATTAATTCAATTATGCAATGGTGGCTGCTGCCCATCAAACATTAATTCCTCCTTGCCTTTTTCTCCATTCAACTGGAATGCATGGTGTTGTGCACGCAACCTCTGCTACTCCTTTGTACTCTGTTTCTACCTACTCAGGGAAAACAGGTGACTTTAACATGTCAACAATATTGCTTACCATAGTAAAATACTAAATGTTCCGAATGTGATTGAAAGCATGGGAAATTTAATTATTTCCATTAATTGTCTTGTGAAGATTCATTTTTACAATGTGAATATTTAAAAGTGCTTCGAAAAGAAAATTACTACACTTATTATTCTAATAATAATCTTATATTTATTATTTTAATAATAATTTGATATTTGTGTATGATTTGATGGGGTGCTTTGTTAATGCACTTCTTGATGTGAAGTTATCGATTCAATTCCCCACCCAATCAGGTGATGTATTTGGACATGATGATAAAAATAAACATGATGATGAAGATGTAGTCATCTGATACTTCAAATTGAAATCTATTATTTCAATAATAATATTATACTTATTATTTTAATTAAGCTCTATGAATGGTCTATATTAGAAATGGGTGGATAAGATTTGATTTGAAGATAATATTTTAGGTCTAATATATCATTCAACAAAGAATAGGTAGACAAGATTTGATTTGAAGAGAATATTTTTAGTCTAATAAATAGTTGAATTGATTTTCAGTAACAAGTAGAAAATATCAGATTTAATTTAAAAACCATTCATTTCACCACCTATTAATCACACAATAGGTGTTTAGATTTGTGCATGGTGAGCCAAACTTTTTGGAAATGACACCAGTGCAAAGGTGGGGAGCTGAAGTGAAGTGGTGATCGTGACAAGTAATCCGAGCGGAAGAACTACACTCGAGGAAGTAAAGGATTTCCCATTCCTTTCCCCCAAAATCAACCACAACGTATCAAGGGATAACGTAAAACACAAAACCTTGATGATTCAATTCCACACACTTCAATTTTTACATGAAGGAGCCGTAGAAACTACAACGAGTTCACCGATGATCCCGTCGACTATTAATTTCTCTCTCACCTACAATGCCAACAAATAGTTCTTCGTCGACATGTGAATAGTCATGTACGATGCCATGATTAATATTATACCACATCCCCTTAATCATGACCTACATGTTAGCTTTCGTCTTGATAAGTCTCATCTAGACTTATAAACATGACTCAAATATTTTATTGACTTTCTTTGCTACAATATATTCATGAAATTTTTTCTTGAACTTTTTGCTCCAAGCATCTTCCTCCTTCCTCTTATTCCATATCATGAACACTAGATATTGCTCTTTGTTAGAACTAGGATGATGCCAATTCATTTCAACTTGTTTTTCAACAAGTTCGCTTCCATCATTGAGAGCTTTCAAGTATTGTTCAATTAACATTACAATTGAGTTATATTATTCTTTTTCTATTGCTTCTTCGTGGCTAATACCAATACATGCACACTAAGAAACATTCATGAGACTCACTACATCATCATAATTTGATTTCTTTCCAACTTTGTCTTCCTCTACCAAGTCTTTGTACTCAGTTTCATCTGGCTCATCCAATTGATTGGGAAGCTGGGTTACTGTTCCATTGAGCAGTCTATCTATGAGTTTCTTTTCATGTAGCATTTGTAACCAATCTTCACTTGAAAAAATCTCATCATCATATTTAATTGAATTTACCAAGGGTTCACATGCTTCTTTGTCAGCTACAGACATACTTTCATTCTTGATCCCATTTATGATGCTTTCACCACAATCACCATTTTTAACAACACCTTCATCAACTTCAGCTTTCTCACTCCACTTCATGCTGTACTTCATTTCAAGAATATCCCAAAACATTTTTGCATCACATATTTCACCAAATTCATATAAAATACTAAACATCATATTTTCATTGAGAGTTGATATAATGAGAAGAAATAGTACTGCACCTCTACTCTTATCATGAGAATTTATCAACATTTCTTGAATAAATTTTCATAAATATACTGAACTAATCATTCAATCCATTTTAATTTCCCAAAGCTTCATTTTTTTTCATGAGAAAAATGGTAGAACTGACATTAAATGCAATATTACGCCAGTTTCTTCAAATTCTTTCGGCTGATCCAGATATATATTTGGATTTATGTCTTCATTATGCATTGGCTCTATAGATGGAAATAATGCATGTTCTTTTGCATCATCTAATTTTTGATATTTTCTCCTAAGTTTTTTCAGTTCTCTCCAAAACTGCTTAATTCTACTTTGCTGACCCATAACAATTGTGCATTCACCTTTTATCATTTTCTTCTATACATTATTTGTACAACGATCACTTCAATATGCCCTTCTCTAATACGCTTCCACGTTTGTACACTCTAGGTTCCATGTTCTTCCACACTCAATCCATAGGGGAAGATTCCTAGATGGACAAAGGGATCTGAACAACATTGTATGCCTTTGACACTCCTCCATGCTCAACACAAATTTTCAGACAATGAAGATCTGGATGACATTGCAACTCGACACTTCAATCAACAGAGATCTCCTTAGCTGCAACTTACCTTCACTTTGATGACAAGACTAGCTAAAATAGACAAGTAAGCACTAAATGACAAACGATCAGTCCACAAAGCAGAATAGAACCAATCAAACAAAAAACATCTTTAACCCTTGGGGAACCTTCCTCACAGGAACAATGCATAGAAACCCATAGATCGATTGGATCCTAGATAAAATGTCGAATATGGATTCGAGACATTTCATCCGATAGAGTACGTAAATCCACAACCCGAAGATGAATCGAGACATGTGGACATAATGATAAAAAAACTCGGAGGACTAGAAACCCTAAATGCTAATATAAATGAAGCAATATTTATAAAAAAATGGAGAAGGAAAAACTCAAATTAGTAATTTATTAATGAGTCTAAGTCTACGGGGTGCACCACCCCAAAATTACCACAACTTTCCACAATATTCCTAACGACCTTAGCTGCACCATAGGGGACACACCATCCACATGACCGATTTATAGGAGCAAAAAATAAAAATATAATTTGAGACTTACCATGCCTCTTCCTAACAAAATTTATCCAACGTCGCTGCTCATACCACAGATGGTGGACAAAACGATTTCATCCATCAAGATATCTCTTTCAAATCTCAGGTAGCGGCCCTTATGGCTCACATGTTGCTCAACATATTGAAATTAGGCTCGACCCTCACACAACACTCCACAACATCGATACACCACCAAGAATCTTAACACATCCAAAAATCACTCAACTGGCTCAGCACTCAACAACCACACCAAAATTCAACCACCAAGCGATCAATATTTTCTTCTCACAAGGTAACTATCTTTAAAAAAATTATGATACACTAATGATTTCCCAACACCGAGCACTACAGTCGAATAAGGAACACTTGTTAGTCTGTGCTACCACTTATGATCATCTCCACTACCATGTCATTCTTCAAGCATCATTGGAAAGTTCTTGACGTGCTCTTCATCGCAGGGACCATTTTTTTTTTGTAAGTTAAAACCCATGTGGGATTTGAACTGGTGACCTATCACAAAGAGTTCCTTAACAAGGCACCCATTCACCATAAATCCAAATCCCCATGGGAAACAAGGATCAAATCCATTACAACAATATACTTGATATGATCTCAACATGTCACTTGTGGGAATTGAACCTTGGTGGAGAGGATAACAATCATTACTCCCAACTGCTTGAGATAAAACCAATTGACATCACATAGACCATTTCATCAACATTTGAGACAATGGATTTTTTATAGGTTGTAAAGATCCATATTAGGAAATTAGAAATAAGCCTAAAATAAAAATAAAGATAAAGTATCAATCTACTTAAACCCTTTAAAGATTGGACCATTTAAATGATGTTGGAAAATAAAAATAAAAAATCCTCCCTTTTGGTATATATATCTATAAAAGGGTTCTTTTTGTTGAGATTCAACAAGAAGATCCTAGTGAAAATTAAGCACCTACACTAGGATGGGGCTTGAAGCTATTTTTAGGTGTATGTCTATTTATAGATGCATGTATACTATTGTTATCCCTTAATATTAGTTGGACAATAAACTATAATCTATTCTCAATGAGCACTTGGAAATAGTTAACTGAAGTGGAAAATCAGTTAGCTAAAGGAATTTAAAGTTAAGTGGTTGGTTGGTGAGACATGCAGGTTGACTTAGTTGTAACTGAGTGATTTGAAGTTGTAACAAAGTTGGAAGTGCAGTTGTGCAAGTTGTAAAGTAGTTTAACTCAGTTAAGTGAGTTAAAATCAGTTGTGATAGTTGTATATGAAGATACACTAGTGAGAGATCAAGTGAATTAATTATTAATTAATTCACAATTAGTGGTCTCACATGCAATTGAATATTTACTATTATTAACTACATGCATGTCAGATCCAGTGGAGACCCAGTTGAGTTCTAGGTGAAAGGGAAGTCGACTATCAGTTGTGACATTATCTAGTTGCACACATGCAACCACACACACATTGGATGTGCCCATGAAGATAGCACAGTCAAGGTAGGCAATATTGCATTCATTCAGGGATTGCTATCAACAGGGATTGCGTAGTGGAGGCAGGATGTCTGGAGACAATAAATTGAGCAAGTGATTTGATAATTTTTGTATGAGAGTGTGAGACAATTAGATGATGTACTGAGGGCTCTTGTGATTGGAGCTTTGTATGTAATTGTTTCATGATCCATGATATAATATATGATAGAAGATAGTGGGGTTTTTAGCTATAAGCTTTCCCTAGGAAATTATATGTGTTGTATGTGATTGATCTTTCTTCATGCTCATGTAATTGGCAATTATGTTTGTAATTCTGCAAATATTTGTAAAAACGATTCTGTATTTAACAGTAGCACATTGTTAGATCAGGAGAATCCAAGATATACATGAATATTATATAATTTCTACATGGTATCGGAGCATAGGAAATCACAAAAGTGAAGCAAGAGCTGTGTTTGTTGGTGGAAAGAATTTGAATTTGCAGAAAGACCTTCTTGGTGCTACAACTGATTCAAGATCGAAATGTCTTTAAATGGATTGAGGTTAGAGTATGCACTCGAGGGCATCTCAAACTAAATTTCTTGGAAGGACGAGATGGAGGCAGTACTCGAAGACTTTGGCTTAAAGGAGTTCATTGAAAAAGATGTTCCTAAACTAGATGTTGCAGATGCTACCAATCTTGATGCATGGCAAAAGAAAGTGGCAAAGGCGAGGAGGATCCTGTTGGAGGGAGTATGAGACCACATTGTCTCAAGCCTCCATGGGAAAGCCACTCCATATTCTATGTGGAATGCTTTGACGGCTCTATTCCAAAGCATCATCGACCATATGAAATTGACACTCAAAGTTAAACTCAAAAATATCAATATGGAAATGGGCGACATCATTCCAAAGTATCTCACAAAGTTTTTCCAATGTCGAGATAAACTGAGGAGTGTGGGAATAACAGTATCTGATGATGATTTAGTGAGTTTGGATCTCTTGGGACTTCCTAAGAGTTGGCACAATTATGAATACTCTGTCAACAGATGGGAAAAATTTATGGATTGGGAATGACTATGGTCGGATTTGGTCTAGGAGGAATTCAGGCAGAACACCAGAGATGGCTTTTCATCAAAGCATGATGATGAAGAGGATTGTGCTTTGGCTGCCAAGGCGAAGAAGGGGAAGGGGAAGAAATTCCATTCTAAATCAGAGTCTGAAGGAAAAAAGGTGGATATGTCCAAGGTGAAGTGTTTTCACTGTCACGAACATGGGCATTTTGCTACTAATTGTCCACAAAAGAAGAAGAACAAGAAGGTTGCTGGAGCTGCAGCTGGTGAAGCCCTTGCCTCACAATTTGAGCTTTAATTCTCCTTGATTGCATGCATGGTATCAATTTCATTGGGATAAGTGTGGTATTTTGATAGTGGCGCTTCCTTTCACATGACAGGAGATAAGGAAATTTTCAGTGACCTGGAGGAGAAATATCTCCAGATGCATATAGAGATGGGCGACGACAGATGGTACAGTGTTACCAGGATTGGTACCATTACCTTTTAGAGGGAGTTAGGTAAAACATTTCAATTAAAAGATGTTATGCATGTTCCAGGTCTGAAGAAAAAATTGGTTTCAGTTGCAAAGTTTTAGGAAAGAGGCTATGACGTTGTTTTTAGTGATGGAAAAGCTTTCGTGCGACTTAAAACAATGTGTCAAGCCAAGAGGATAGGGATTCGAGTTAAGAATATATACAAGCTAGAGGTAGATGGCTGCACTACCATGATGGACAAGACAGAAAAAGTGGTGAGTTGGGATGAGTGTGAAATATGGCATAGGCGATTGGACCATCTTCATCATGGAGCCTTGAAAGTCATGCAACGAATATCTACTGGACTTCCAATGGGAACACTTTCTTAGTTAGATCAGTGCAAGGGTTGCACCATGGGGAAGTATGTAAAGTCCACCTTTCATGAGAAGGAGAACTGTGCTTCAGGGATCATTGAGAGAGTTCACACAGACATGTGTGGATCGTTCTCGGTTGCTTCAACAACAAAACATAAGTACTATGTAATATTTGTTGATGAATTTTCTCGTAAATGTTGGATCTTGTTCATGCAGAAGAAATATCAAACATTCTCTAAGTTCTGTGAGTTTAAGGCATTTGCGGAGAAAGATTCAGGGAAGTAAGTGAAGGTTATTAGGAGCGATAATGGTGGAGAATACATCTCTAACGAATTCAAGAACTTTTGTAGTAAAGAAGGAATTCAAAGAGAACTCATAGCACCTCATAACCCACAACAGAATGGGGCCGCAGAGAGGAAAATAGAATGATTGTGGGTGCAATATGAGCGATGTTGCATGATCAGGGCCTACCAATGCATTTGTGGGTGGAAGCGCAACACTACGGTTTATGTGCAAAACCATTGTCATCATAGAGTACTTGCCATGAGTACACCTGAAGAAGCTTTCACTGGTAAGAAACCGGATGTTTCACACTTTAAGATTTTTGGCTCATCTGTTTATGTGCATGTGACCAAGGATACTAGGAAGAATCTAGAGCCAACTGCTGAAGTTGGGATTTTTGTGGGGTACACAGAAACACCCCATAATTATCGTGTGTATTTTCCAAAAAACAGAATGTCTGCTGTGCGACGGGATATAAAATTTAATGAGGGGAAGCCATGCGGTTGTCGCTTGAGAGGGAGATGGACTTGCACGCAGAGGAGCAACTGCTAGTTCCCAAAGATGAGTCTCAAGATGTGGATCAGCCACATGAGGAGGTTCATGGAGTGGAGGAGTCCACTCACATAGAGCCATCCATGAGAAATGGCAGAAGGCGTACCACGAAAGCTGATAGGATGAGACTTGATGCTGCACAGAATGTAGGAGCCCCTACTTCACATCGCAGAAAAAGATAGTCTCCTGACCGATTTACTGGATACATGGCTCTCACGAGAAAATGTATTGTGATTGAACCATCTTCCTTTCAGGAACTAGTGCAGGATCCCACATGGGAGATGCAATGGTGGAGGAGTATGACTCCATTGTCAAAAACAGTGTTTGGGAAATTGTTCCAAGGCCGGTTGATAAATCAGTGGTAGGTTCAAGATGGATCTACAAGGTAAAGCAAGTTTCTTATGGGAGTGTTGAGAAATACAAGGCCATATTTGTGGCCCGGGGCTTCTCACAGATCGACGGGATAGATTATGAAGAGACCTTTTCACCTGTCACAAGGTATTCTTCGATAAGGACATCCTTGCTCTCTCAACCCAAATGGGTTGGCACATTCATTAGATGGATGTGAAAATTTCGTTTCTCAATGGGATCATTGAGGAAGAGGTGTACATAGAGAAGCTTAAAGGTTTTGAGATCTTCAACAATGAGTTACATGTGTGCCGACTCAAAATAGCACTGTATGGGCTGAAGAAAGAACCCCATGCTTGGTACACTCAAATAGAAATCTATTTCACCGGACCGGGCTTCACCAAAAGTGAAGCAGATGAAAACCTATGCCAAATTGTGGTGGAGGGTAAGATTTTAATCATTTTTCTTTATGTTGATGATTTAATATTGACTAGTGATGAGTAGCTGATACAATCATGCAAGGAGGATCTTGCAAGGGAGTTCTAAATGAAGGATATGGGCCTCCTTCATTATTTACTTAGATTAGAAATATGGCAGCGAGATGGTGAACTTTTGTGTCTCAAGGAAAGTATGCAAGGGAGATACTGGGTAAGTTTCACATGGAGGGCTGCAAACCCATGGATACTCCACTTCTAGGAAACTAGAGGAAAGAGGATGCTACTTCTGGAGAGGTAGTGGATGCTACTATCTATCGACAGTTAGTGCGTTTGCTAATGTATCTAGTGAACATGAGACCAAACATTTGCTATGCGATTAACCAGCTGAGTCAAGCTATGGTTAAGACTAAGAAGTTTTTTTGGAAGGCAGGGAAGCATGTCCCGAGATACCTAAGGGGCACATCAGAGTATAGTATATGGTTCAGACAGATGAATGGAGTGAAGTTGCATTGCTTCACAAATGCATATTGGGTGGGCAGTCCATCGAATAGAAAGAGAACATAAGGGGGGATCTTTAGTATCGGTTCTAAAACTGTTTCTTGGTACAAAAGGAAGTAGAGTTCTGTGGCACTCAGTTCAGTGAAAGTAGAATACATGGCAGTGAGTCAAGCTACATGTGAGGCTATCTGGATGAGAAATATCTTGGTTGGTTTGTTTGGTTCTCATATGGATCCGACAATGATTCACTTTGATAATTAGAGTTCCATTAAACTCTTGATTAATCCTGTGTTTCATGATAGATCTAAGCATACATATATCTGGTACCATCATCTTAGAGATTGTGTGCAGAGGAGGATCATGTTGCTTCAGTACATTCCCACAGAAGATTAGGATGCAAATATTCTGACGAAGGCACTCACCAGGAGCAAATTCGAATACCATAAAGGTAGGATCGGGGTGAGGGATAATCCCTTTCTTTTTGAGAGGGAGTGTTGACATTCAACAAGAAGATCCTAGTGAAAATTAAGCACCTACACTAGGATGGGGCCTCAGACTATTTTTAGGCATATGTCTATTTATAGATGTATGTGCATAATATATTTATAGAATGCATGTCTATTTATAGATGCATGTCTACTATTATTATCCCTTAATATTAGTTGGATAATAAAATATAATTTATTCTCAATGAGCACTTGGAAATAGTTAACTGAAGTGGAAAATCAAGTAGCTAAAGGATTTTCGAGTTAATTTGTTGGTTGGTGGGACATGCAGGTTGACTTAGTTGTAATTGAGTGATTCGAAGTTGTAACAGAGTTGGAAGTGCAGTTGTGCAAGTTATAAAGTAGTTTAACTCATTTAAGTGAGTTAAACTTAGTTGTGCTAGTTGTAACTGAAGATACACTAGTGAGAGATCAAGTGAATTAATTATTAATTAATTCACAATCAGTGGTCTCACATGCAACTGAAGATTTACTATTATTAACTGCATGCATGTCAGATCCAGTGGAGACCCAATTGAGTTCTAGGTGAAGGGGAAGTCGAATATCAATTGTGACATTATCCAGTTGCACACATGCAACCACACACACATTGGTTGCGCCCATGAATATTGCGCAGTCAAGGCAGGAAATTTTGCATTCATTCAGGGATTGCTATCAGCAGGGCTTGCGCAGTGGAGGTAGGCTGTCTGGAGACAGTAAATTGAGTAAGTGATTTGCAAATTTTTGTATGACAGTGTGAGACAATTAGCTAATGTACTGAGGACTCTTGTGATTGGAGCTTTGTATGTAATTGTTTCATGATCCATGATATAATATAGAATATAATATAGTGGGGTTTTTAGTTGTAAGCTTTCCCTGGGAAATTATTTGTATTGTGTGTGATTGATCTTTCTTCATGCTTATGTAATTGACGATTGTGTTTTTAATTCCGCAAATATTTGTAGAAGAGATTCTGTATTAATTGACAGTAGCACATTGTTAGATTAGGAGAATCCAAGATATACATGAATATTGTATAATTTCTACACTTTTGTCAATTTAATATGAATTATTTATTGCATATTTAGTTGTTGTTAAAAATAAATGGTAACCTTAGTACTTATAAAGGTTGATTAATTAAGTATAAGGTGACATTTAATTATTAATTAACAAATAAATACAAGGTAATTAGGGCATTATACTCTTCCTTATACAAATGCATAACATAGTGTTGGTATTTATGTGGATTGCAATTTGTTAAATTAATGAAAGTGGGAGCATCTAATTTTCAAGCTTGTATATTTAATTTGTCGTACACCTAACATTTTAAAATTGTAACAATGAGAGTATGTTGTGAAAGTGATGACATGTCTCATGTTTTTTGGAATAATGGTAAGAAATAGGTTAAATCGTTAATGAAAATGTGAAGTTGTAAATAAAAAAGAATTTTATTTTTTCTTTTTGTATTATGTCATTTTATATTTCCTCTTTGTGATATATTTAAAAAAACTTAAAAATAAATGAGATATACCTAAATGCAATAAAATGAAGTAAAACCATTTTAAATTAACTAAAGAAAAATGAATTAAAACTAGTGAGTAAATATTTACTGCTCTTGATCCTATGAATTTAATTGAACCGATGGCTCAAGGATAAACAATACCTGCAAAAATTACCATATGTCAAGACTAACTAGGTTTTGAAAGTACTATTTTTTACAGAAATAAATAAATGATACCTCTGCTAAGCACTAGTTTGACGAGCACTGCTTCACTTCTTTGACCAACTTGAGAAGTATTCCTACAATCAACAATGAACATCACCTGCTGGCAAAAACCCTCACATAGTAAAAAGATAAGTTGGAGAACCTCTTATTATAGAAAATTACCCCTTTTTTCCTTCACGCACATTCAATTTTATAATGGTATTTATGTTCATTTGGAGTTGGGTGGTTGTGTGAAACTGATTCCCAATGATTTTTTGTAGTTAAACCACTTGAACTGTTGTTTGTTTCGTTGATTATGTACGTTGATATTTTTATTTTGCAGAGATATTAGAACTTTTTCTTTTCTCTTTTGTCCAAAACTATCCTTAATTTAGAATATCTCCCATGTATTTAATATATTCTCCAATCATTATGTATTTGGTTTTCATTTGCATAGTGCATGTTTAAATCTTCAAAGTAATTTTTTTTAACGTGCAAGTCCCAAAAAAATAGATATTAACTAGCTCTTCCTATTGTATTTTATGAAATTATGAAGCTATGAAATTATGAAGCTATGGACTCACTGGCATTTCTAGAATCTCACATGAGTGGTGGATGAAATAAGATCATTTCTGTCATGCTAAAAATATATTTTACTGTCATCCTTTCAATATTTCCATGCAAATTTCCTTAATAAAATCAATGAATCCATCCTTTTTATTATTATTTAATAACCGTATTTTCCACATTGGTCATGAGAAAGTGCAATGCATAGTATATGTAGTGCATTCCTTTCAATGGTAATTTGAAGATGAAGTGAGACTTTCAAATGAAATATAAGGACCTCCTTTTCTTTTGAATAAGAAGTGGTCATATACATGTAATTTTTTAAAAAATTAAATAAAAAATATCCCACATTGACCATGTGAGAGTGCAACATGCCATATATAAGCTTCTTTTAATGCTTCTTCATTTTGCTGACATAGGACCATCCAACAACAAGTGGGTCTTGGAACCTATGGAAAGAAAATAGAATATTTTATGGATAGTGAGAAATAAGAATGTGAATATGTGAAGGCCCTCCTTTTTTACCTTTCTTTTTTTGGTAACATTAACTTTATAAACATTGCAAAGAGGGAAAATTGTCTTTTATTCCAACTTTGTGAAGGATCAAAATGAAAAAATTATGTGACATTCGTATGAATGAAGCTGAAGATGGGGAGGCTACACTGCAATGACTCACGTAACCTTTGAAACTGTTGAGATGTATCAACATTTGGTGATTCCATAGGGAGTTTTGAATATTGTGAATGAGAACTCAAAATATTGGAGATATGATAGTACTGATAATGGGAAAAGTAAATAGGGTAAAGGGAGTGAAGGAGTGGGGCAAGGTAGGAAATATCAAAGGTAATATTAAGTGGCATAATATGAGTCTTTAATAAGCCATGTAGGGTATTCCATATCACTCGAGAATGTAAAGAAAATTGGAGGAATCAAGGAAGCGAGTGAACAGGACGAAAAATTGATTTTGAGTGAGGCATGTCTATATGAGTGAACTAGAGTCATGTTAGGAAGGCTATATAGAGATATTTCTAGGAGGTATGTATATATTTTCTTCACTTTCTTGTTCTCCACCAAAACTAGTAAGTTAGTGACAATTAGTGCAAGATATGTCCACCTATTACTATTGGTCCTTTCAAAAAGACAAAAAAACTCTTCTTTATAATGATAGATAAATAGTAGAATGAGAGACAATAAGACTTTTTTTCCCCAAGGAAAAATCATAATTTTCATTATATTTTGAAAATTACATGTTGTATATTCCTGTGCATATTCTGTCTTTGTGACCATGGTCACTCCAAAATGTAAGTTCATCAAAAATCACCCAGTGGGTGTAAAGTTATAACCTCGTCATAGTCTAAATATATACATAGATAAGATAAATACAAAATAAAAACTACCATGTTGGTCTATATATATTCGATCATAAGATCAAGATGCCCATTGTCCTGTTGCATGAGGGTCCATGAATGGACGATGATAGTAGCTGTAATGTTCATGTGCATTATGTTACTCTATATGCCATAGCCCCCGATGTTGGACCACTGCCTCCTTGGATAAACCGTCAGAAATGTGATTGCGTTGCCTGTAAATATGATGACAAGAAATAAATATAAATCGAGATTTGAGAAGCCAGAGATCCTCCAATATACTCTGCAATGTGTGCACGTGACATATAACAGACTGATTGAACTAATTTATGATGATTTTAGAGTGTCCAAAAATTTGAAGGTGATGACAATCATGTTCTAATGCAAACTGAAGAAGGTGGCAAAGAGTGGTAAGATCAACATAATTTTTTGTCCCACGACCCAAACCCATATTTATTTTGTAGAAGTGGTGTTGATTGAGATAAAGGAAAATACTTCCCCCACAGCCATTTGGCTGAGCTGATCCGTCGAAAAAATCACATGGGATATTGAAGTTGATGACTTTAGGGACGATGGGCCATGGAGGGCGCGAAGGGTCATCATCAGGTAAGATGTTGTAAGTGGCAATGATAAGAGAGGGGGAATATTTCCAATGGGAAGATTTGTCTTGAAATATAGAACTGTTCCTAAGAAGCCAAATCACCCATATGATGAGAAGAGGCAGGTTACGAGATTTTTTTGGAGTGGATGAGTGCCACTAGCTCTTCCAAGAATCCAAGAGAATCGGGCCCGTCCACTGTGCATTGATGTGAAAAATAGGTAGAATCATAGTCCACAAAGCCATGGAAGAGTTGCAACAAAGGAAAAAATTTTCACAGGATTCAGGGTCTGAGTGGCAGAGAGTACACCATGATGGGCCCTGGAAGGATCTCTTGTGTAGGTTGTCCATCGTCGGTGTAATATTGTTGAGGACACACCAAATGAATAACCTTGTTTGAGGTGGGGCTTTGAGTTTCCATATACTTCTCCACCACCAAACAATCTGTTATGGACAATCATCTAAGACGATGAGTGTATATCCTTCTTTAGGAGAGTATTGTCCATGTTTTTCATAAGACCAAATCAGTTCATTATCCCCAGGGACAATTTGGATGTGTGATTTTGATAGAGCAACTGTGTAGGATTGCCATGCTTGGTGCAAAGGAGCAGGTATGCCAATTTGATCTGCATATTTCCATCCTTGCAGGTAGAGAGTCATGGCCAAAGGTTCCGTGATTTGAGATATGAAGCTGATGCGACTGACTGATAAGTGAGTAATAAGCTCTTGAGGGAGTAGAAAAGCATTCCCACTCCATGACCATGGGTCAATTTTGATCTTGGCTTGGTTCCATGATCTGATGCACCAAGTGAGGCCATTCCAAATATAAGGAAAAGATGATAGAACTGCCTTCCATATGGTGGATATATTCCTATAGTTCTTGGTTGGAGATCTGATCCAATCTATGAGGTTCAAGGATCATATATATCTCTGATATACAACCTGAGTCCAGAGATTTCTAGAAGTCATGATCAACCATCCAAGCTTGGCCACAAGAGCCTTTGCAAATATGGCCAGGTTCTTTATGCCCCATCCATCCCATTTCTTTGGAAGAGCGATTCTATCCCATCGTATCCAAGCTAAGGTGTGGCCATCCCTGTTTCCCCGCCATAGGAATATGGTACATAATTGATGTATCTTGGCAATGATACCACGGGGTATCCATGGTAAAGACATCCAGTATACTGGGGTGGTATTGCCTCGAGAGGTCCTGACCCAGGCTCGGAGGTTAAGGTTTTCCAAAAAACCCTTATACTACTGGCCCTTTCCGGAGTGACCTGCTTGTGCAGGCCAAAGTCTCACTCGAAGCAGTATGGGAGGGTGCTGGAACCAAGTTTCCGCAACCTGGGAGAGAGCAGGTAAGTCAATCCGGTCCACAACTATCAAATCTATACAGCCAGAGGTCATTTGCAGGAGTTTCAATAAATAACCAGAATACAGTTATCAGATCTAAATAACAGGATCACATCCATTTGCGTACTATCAGCTATAATCACAGAACAATATATTTGCAGTGGATTAACAGATCATAGATACATTTACCATAACATAGATAGTTCGCAGCTTACTTGTTGGGTGTGGAGCCTGATTATTTTGTTTATTTTGTATCACAGCGTTGGACCCCTGTACCTTAATAGGGCAACAACGCTACCCATAATTAAATGTTTCCTGGGGGTCTAGGGGGGTGGCTGCGACTTTATGGAGGCCCCCCCTAGGGGGGGGGTTTTGGGGGCAGCACCCCCGAAGCTAAAAATAGATGTAAAATTGCCTTGTAAAAGTATAGTAATTTCTAGTCAATCTGGGCCGTTCATTAGGTGGATGATCTGATGGTAGAAGTTATGTTTAGTTTAGGGTTTTTTCCCTAGAAGGAAACCCCTCACTTTGTATGAGGGCATTTTATTACAGCTGTGTATTGTATGTGTATTCTCAGAGCGAGAAATAGAGAGGGAGACTATGAGAGAGAACAACATATATTACAATGGATCTACTGTAGGTTGTGTCTCTTCATTTTGCTAGATAATAGAAAGGAAGGACTGGCTGTTCAGGGTGGACATAGCCCAAACTAAGTGAACCACGTATATCTGTGTCTCTCTGGTTTTATGTGTTTTATGTGCTTGTATTTTTCACATATTTATGTGTTGCATTTGTTTGTAATATTTAATTTTCTAATAACTGGTATCAGAGCCGAAGGTCTATTTGGCTGATAAACTCGCAGGAAAGAAGGGTTCCTGGTTTGAGTGGGAGCAATGGCAGAAGATGGTAAGTTTAAGGTCGAGAAATTTAATGGCCAAAAATTCCCGTTGTGGAAGATGCCGATGGAAGATTATCTGTATCAGAAATATCTGTACCTACCATTAAGAGGAAAAAAAGAAGAAGTCGATGGCTATGACAGATGCAGAATGGGAGATTATCGATAGAAAGGCACTTGAAATAGTACGGTTGTGCCTTGCGACATCGGTAGCCTTCAATATTTTGAAGGAAACAACAACAGAGGGTTTGATTAAGGTGTTGGCGAAATTATCTGAAAAACCCTTGGCCTCAAACAAGGTATTTCTCATGAAACGTTTATTTAATATGAAGATGTCGGATGGTGGATCTGTTACAGACCATTTAAATGATTTTAATATAGTTTCCAGTCAGTTAAGTTCTGTAGGGGTAAAAGTTGATGATGAAGTTAGGGCTCTTTTATTTCTATGCTCATTGCCAAAAAGCTGGAATGGTTTAGTTATGGCCATTAGTAACTCTGTCTCTAGATCTAGTACTTTAAAGTTTGATGATGTTGTTGGTGCTATCCTTAGCGAGGAAATGTGACGGAAAAGCTCCAGTGAGACATCGGGTAATGATTTGAGTGCAGA
Organism: Pinus albicaulis; assembly: GCA_034641835.2. Lineage (NCBI taxonomy): Eukaryota > Viridiplantae > Streptophyta > Pinopsida > Pinales > Pinaceae > Pinus > Pinus albicaulis. The sequence continues at coordinate 1,382,507,629 of CM076572.1, forward strand.
GTCTAGGGGAAGAAGAATGGAAAGAGGAAAGAGCTCAGGATATCACAATAAAACAAGGAAAGGCAGATCCAAGTCCAGATCGGGGATAGTGTGCTGGAAATGTGGAAAGAAAGGACACCTAAAGAAAGACTGTAGATCTCGGAAGGGGAAAGAAGGAGACACACAACAAGAAAAAAATCATGAAGAAAATGTGACAGGTGATGTGTTACAAGATGCTTTTATTTTTTCTTTCGAAAATGTTACTGATTCCTGGGTGGTAGATTTAGGGGCCTCATTCCATGCCACACCTTATAACAAATATTTTCATGACTATGTTCAAGGATATTTTGGACAAGTCCGTTTGGGTGATGATACACCCTGTAAAATTGTTGGAATGGGTAAAGTTCTTGTAAAACAACAGAATGGAAAAAAATGGCTATTAAAGGAGGTAAGGCATGTTCTAGATCCAAAGAAAAATCTAATTTCAACAGGGCAGTTAGGTGGTGAAGGTTGTGTGACAACTTTCACAGATAAAACTTGGAAGGTCACCAAAAGAGCCCTAGTAATACCAAAAGGCGAAAAGGTTGGTACATTGTATTTATGCAATGGTATTTCTAACTCTATTAATGCTTTAACTTCCAAAGGAGCAGATGCAGCATTATGGAATCATAGGCTCAGACACATGAGTGAGAAGGGGATGAATATTCTTCACTCAGGAAATTTGTTGTCGGGTTTGAAGAATGTTGATTTGGATTTATGTGAGAATTGCATTTATGGAAAACAGAAGAGAGTCAGATTTCTCAGAGTTGGGAAAGAAAAGAAGACTAAAAAATTAGAGCTTGTGCATACAGATGTGTGGGGACCTGCTCAGGTATCATCTCTCAGTGGTCTCATTATTATGTTACTTTTATTGATGATGAAACTAGAAAACTTGGGTTTATTATATTCAGAATAAATATGATGTATTTGATACTTTCAAGAAATGGAAAGCTTTGGTTGAGATTGATACAGGAAAGAATTTAAAGAGTCTGAGATCAGACAATGGAGGTGAATATTGCAGCAAAGAGTTTGATAGGTACTATTCAGAGCATGGAATTTGCAGAGAGAAGACAGTTCCAAGAACACCACAAGAAAATGGTGTGTCAGAAAGAATGAACAGAACAATCATGGAGCATGCAAGGTGAATGAGATTGCATGTAGGATTGCCTTTACAATTTTGGGCAGATGCTGTAGATACAATTGTTTATCTAATAAACAAAGGGCCTTCAAGTTCCTTGGATGGTGGTATTCCAAAGGAAGCATGGACAGGTTAAAAGGTAAACTACTCTTTTTTAAATCCTTTTGGTTGTGAGGCCTTTGTCCATATTAATAAATAAAATAGAACAAATCTTGAGGCAAAATCAAATAAATGTAAATTTATTGGATATGGTGTTAATGATTTTGGTTATCGCTTATATGATTATGAAAATCACAAAATGAATAGGAGCAGAGATGTAATATTCAATGAAAAGGTCTTGTATAAGAATCAGTTGCAAGAAAAGAAACAAGAAAAGGAAAACAAAGAATACACAGTTCTTGATGAGATTATAGAAAAAGTAAAGGTGCCTAAAAATAATAATAATCAATAGCCACAACATCAGTAACCACCACAACAGCAACAGGCACCTCAAACACCTGAAATTGGTGTTATAATATCTACTAGGATAAGTAGACCCCCTAAACGATACTCTCCTTCATTATATTATTTATTGTTGACTGATTCTGGTGAACCTGAATGTTATGAAGAAGCAATGCAGGTTGAAAGCAGGAAGAAGTGGGAGCTAACCATGGAAGAAGAGATGGAATCCTTAATGCATAACCAGACTTGGGACTTAGTCAGGTTGCCTGTAGGTAAAACTACATTGCAGAATAAATGGGTTTACAGGCTGAAGGAAGAAGATGGAGGAAAACAAAGGTACAAATATAGAATTGTGGTGAAGGGGTTTGCACAGAAGAAAGGTATTGATTTTGATGAAATATTTGCTACTGTTGTTAAGATGACTTCAATCAGAACTATTTTAAGTTTTGTAGCAACCGAAGATTTACATCTTGAACAGTTAGATGTAAATACATCATTTCTCCATGGAGATTTGGAGGAAGATATCTATATGCAAAAACCAGAAGGATATGAGGTCAAAGGGAAGGAAAAATTAGTGTGTAGGCTAAAGAAGAGCTTTTATGGCTTAAAACACGCTCCAAGGCAGTGGTATCTAAAATTTGACAAGTTTATGTCTGAACAAAGTTATACTAGATGTCATTCTGATCATTGTGTTTATCTGAAAAGGAAAAATGATGGCAGCTATATTATACTGTTATTGTATGTAGATGAAATGCTTGTTGCAGGGTATAACATGAAGGAAATAAATGTGCTCAAAAGAAATTGGAAAATTCATTTGCAATGAAGGATTTGGGAACTGCAAAACAAATCCTTGGGATGAGAATAACTAGAGACAAGAAAAATTGTAAATTAACACTGTCTCAGAATGAGTACTTACAAAAGGTGTTGAAAAGATTTAATATGCAGAATGAAAAACCAGTTAGTACACCTTTTGCTAGCCATTTCAATCTTAGTAAGGAGATGTGCCCCAAGACCCAAGAAGAAAAGGACTATGTGTCTAAAGTTCCATATGCATCAGCAATTGGAAGCTTAATGTATGCAATGGTCTACACAAGGCTTGATATTGCACATGCAGTGGGATTTGTAAGCAGGTACATGAACAATCCACGAAAAGAACATTGGATGGCAGTGAAATGGATTCTCAGATATTTGAGAGGTACCACAAATAAAGAATTATGCTTTGGTGGTTCAAAAATTTCTCTATAGGGATATGTTGATGCAGATATGGCAGGTGACAGAGATAATAGGAGGAGCACTACAGGATATGTATTTACTGTAGGTGGAACAACTTTTAGTTGGGTTTCAAAAATACAAAGTGTTGTTGCACTTTCAACAACAGAAGCAGAGTATGTTGCTGCTACAGAGGCTAGTAAAGAAATTATTTGGTTACAAAGGTTTATGGATGAATTGGGTAAGAAGCATGATATGGGCACGTTATACAGTGATAGCCAAAGTGCCATTCATATTGCAAATAACTTAGCATTTCATTCTAGGACTAAACAAATACAGCTCAAGAACCATTTCATACGGTCAATATTGGAAGATGGACAGTTGAAGTTGGAAAAGATACACACTAGCAAGAATCTTGCAGATATGCTAACAAAAGTTGTAACCAAAGAGAAACTGCGATTATGCTTAGTTTCAATTGGTCTTCAGGGATGACGATGAAGATTGGAAACAAAAAGGTCCAAAGAGGAGTAATTTTCCTGTAAATGAAGCAGCAGTGGAGTTGCTACAATCAATCTCCAAGTGGGAGATTGCTGGGTGTGGAGCTTGATTATCTTGTTTATTTTGTATCACGGCATTGGACCCCTGTACCTTAATGGGGCAGCAATGCTGCCATAATTAAACACTGCCTGGGGGGTCTAGGGGGGTGGCAGCTATGAATTTATGGAGCCCCCCCCTGGCGGGGGGTTTCAAGGGTAGCGCCCCGAAGCTAAAAACATATGTAAAATTGCCTTGTAAAAGTATAGTAATTTCTAGTCAATATGGGATGTTTATTAGGCGGATGATATTATGGTAGAAGTTATGTTTATTTTATGTTTTTTTTCCCTAGAAGGCAATCCCTTGCTTTGTGTGAGGGAATTATATTGTGGTTGTGTATTGTATGTGTATTCTCAGAGTGAGAAACAGATAGGGAGCCTGTGAGAGAGAACATAGGATATTACAGAGGATCTGCTGTAGGTTATGTCTCTTCATTTTGTTGGATAATAGAAAGGAAGGACTGGCTGTTCGAGGTGGACGTAGCCCAAACTGGGTGAACCACATATATCTGTGTCTCTCTGGTTTTATGTGTTTTGTGTGCTTATGTTTTCCGCATATTTTAAGTGTTGCATTTCTTTATAATATTTAATTTTCTAACATTACTAATAGACACATCATCATATAACTCAATTCTGCATTAACCACAACATGAAAAATCCAAATAACATCATATATCCACAATACTTCCACACATCTATTACCCAAAAATCCTTTTACATTCCCCAAATTACCACCTACGCACACAGCCAGGAAGGTCTACACACATCAGGACAGAGGATCTTCGGACACATAGCCAGCAAGAGTCCTAACCCAAACAACCCTACCACAGATCTAACAATTCGTACTTTGCATCAATCTCTATTCATTCCTACCTATGACTCAAAAAAGGTTCATCTATTTATAGCGATTTAGCTTACAAATTCAATGGTCTGCAAACCATGGTTTGCGGACTCTTCATCTACCCTTGACCCATTTACAATGCGTTAGAGCCTTTGACCCACCCCAAAGCCCCTATGTTAGACTAAACAATACAAAATTATACAAAAATGGACAAAATTCATAGCCTTTGGGAGACCTTGCTCCAACATTCCCCCAACGCAATCTTGTGACTCGTCCCGAGTCACTGTGCTGGTGGGGATTCAACCTACGCTTGCAATACTCTGATCGCCTTAGCTAATGAAGGCAGGATGCCTTTGCTTTGGATAGCTGCATTCTGTGCAATGTCGACCAACTTCTCAAAAAACAGTCCTTCAATTGCGGCAGTGACACTTTTCAAAGTTTGGTTTAGCTGCTTGATAGCAACATCTGCATCCTGTGAAATTTTGAGAGCCTCATCAGCCCACGGCTTCAGTCGGTCACCAAGGATATTCTTCTTTTTTTGAAGGTCATCAATATCGACTTGGAGCACTTGGCTAGTGCGTAGTCGTTGCAAGCTCTGAGCATGTACCAGAGTGGGCAAGGTGGCTTCGATTGTCTCAAAATATTATTCTTTTTGTCATAGGTCCTAGTTTATTCCTCGCAAGATTGGATCACATTGGACCTTAGTCCATTGCTGCATGGAAATTTCCAGTAGCTGGGCTCCCTACGCAATCTGCCTTGTGATGACATTCGTAGCTGTGGTGACCAGCACAGTTCGTTGGGCCTGGACCTCCGGAGGTGTTTTAGGTTGTAACTTAGCCTGCAGATTTGCGATCTGCTACTCCATGCGTGTCTTGACAAACTGAACTTCATCCTAGGAGGCCTTGAGTGTTGTGACCAGTCTTTCTACTTTTTCCTAAGGGGTGGCTGATGCCGAGATCTTTGCGGGAACATTTGCGCAAAGTCAGTGAATTGTGTCTTCAAGTTCTGTGTGCTTTACGGTGGCAAGGCACACCTTAGCACTCTTTTCAAATATGGCTTGTTCAGCTATGCCAAGCTGTTGGTGCAATTTTTGGTCTCGATGGTGGATTTCCTGAAATACAGTAGTGTGGAGACCATGCAAGGCCTCATGGGGGAGTCGAGCTAAGTTCAGCTGGACTACTGTACTGGCTTGGATTTGAAGTCCCAGGTTGAGTGGATTGAGCACCAGAGCTATGCCAGGGAGAGAACAGAGGCAAATATCATCTGTAACTAGTGCTGCGCTACTGACGGTGGAGGGTGGGAATACTAGGGTTGCACTAATATACAATGCGTCTGTCTTTAATTGTAGCACTCACAGATCAGCCTAAATTGTGTCGACTGCAGCCTGCTGCTGTTCTTCTATGGCAGCTCATCTGTCCTCCACGGCTAGAGTGACTGCATCAACGATTTGTTCCAAGTCTCTATCAGTCAATGTGACTGTTTTGTTCCGTTCTGCTTGCTGAGATTGCTGCTTTTTGCGGGGCATTTTGACCGGCTCGCTTTTGCACTTCGTGCCACGAAGGGAGGAAGGTCCGCCTGTATCCAGACCTTCTGTAACCAAAACGGTCTATGAGTTTGTCTGGGTCTTCACGTCGACGTCCTTTTGCTGCTGCGCATCCTTTTGGGTGGTCGCACCAGTGTCTTATCTGGTACTCTTGGGTGTATCTATGATATCTGAGATGAAAATAGGGGGTTTGACTTGGGATATACTGGTGTTTCCAAGACCCTTTGCGCCAGTTTTGAAGCCAATTTTCTAGTTAGGGGGCCAGAGCAAAATGACGTTGTCGATTTCTTCATCCATCACCATGTAAGGAAGCAAAGTCCAGGCTTTCTCTTTGTGCACTATGATCTGAACATTGTGCAGAGTGACCTGAAATGCGGTAATGCCCTTGTATATGTCATACATGGCAGGGGAAAACTGTGGTCAGGAGTTAATAGCTGTGGCCACGCTACTCTGAAAGAGGACCATGAAAACCTGGTTGTCCTCGAGCCATTGCAGGTCTGTGGAATCCCATAAGTGTGCATAGCGAACCCCTTCACACATTTATGGGGAAATCTCAGGGAGGACGGACATTGTAGGAGCTTCCCAGGCAACCAATGCTATAATAAACAACAACCAAGAGTAAGAAAAGGCACGACCCTACTCCTGGGACTCACGAACATTGGTTAGAAACTCATCGCACAAATACTGTGCCCAGTTAAAACATACCCCTTTCGCACATTGGCCGGCTAACCGAATGACATAGGCTAGAATGGAGGTGATATGACACTTCCTCATTATGTTACATGGTAAAATCATGGTGCCCAACTGTAGGGTAGACTTCACGCGGGACTTACCATCAAGAAAACGGTAAAAAATCTCCCAAAATCACCGCATTAAATACTGGCAGCCCGCTCCATCCAACAGTAATTTGTTGTTTTTACCTGATTTGACTGTTTCAACGGCTATTTTTCACACCCGGGGTGCGCTTAGCATACCCCTTCATTCCTAGCATACCCCTGTGATCCCGGAATACCCCTGTGCTCCAAGAAATCCTCCTGCGTTCCCGGCGCACCGACTTCACTCTGTTGAGATTCCTTCCAATTGAAATTCTGCATTTCCATAGCCTAGCCTTCAAGACCTCTTGCACCATCATCTTACCTACGTAGTGACCCCCTGTTATATATTCACAGTTTACATACTTCAAGCCATCATTGTGCAGTACTTCATGAGGTGCGATGCTGATAAAGTCCACCGTTCGAAGCACCAACTCCTTCTTTTGTCGTACCGAATATTCGACAGGTACTATGCCTGTGGTCAGGAACGAAGAGATCTCAGTAAAACGTACATCCACAACCCTACTGGCGAACAACTACATATCATGAAATCCTTCCTCACCCATCGCAATTGAGGACAAGTGATCCCGCTCCGTACTCAACTTTCCCGGCTGGACAATGATTTCAACATCATATTACTGAAGTAGCAACCACCTATAAACTCCCCCCACAAACAGAGTCATATTCCTCAGGCATTCTAAAACCCAATGATCTATAATCATCTTATAGTGGTGTCCTAATAGAGGGCACTGATACTTCTGTAGCTTGTAGGTCAGGGCCAACCCTTCCCTCTCCGTGGTGGCATAATTGCGTGTCGCACCTGAGATTGTCCGACTAGTACATGTGATTGTGTGGGAATTCACTGTCACAGTACAAGGCTGCATTTCTACCTACTTCACAATTGATTCTTGAAACATCATATGAAATATCATACAACCGATCGAAGTGAATAAGTTGCAACGACCATCTTGTTCTTAAGTTGTTAGCTCTTTTAGCGCATGTCTCCAATTGAGCCAATGCCATGCTTATTAGGTGTTTTAAAGGTTCGGTGATTAATGCATGTTGAATTTTCTGTTGTACGCCTATTAAGATCTCCTTGGCATCATCTTCGTAGTCGTGGGCTTTACCTGTGTGACTAGTGCGATGAGTGTATTACCGATATCCTCCCTCACCCTCTGCGTATGATAAGGCCGTTGTTCCTCCAGTCACGCATCTGAATTGAGAGTGACATGCATACCACTCAAGTTCCTTGTGACCTTCTTAGGTCCTGAACGCTTATCTGGATACTCCATGATTAGTTCTGTAATCTTTCCTGCTATCCCATCATCCCAACAATTCCCAATCGTAACCCACTTTGGTGGTACTGCCATTTTGACGTTAACGCTTCGTGGTTTTAGTGGTTTCATACTAGCTACCTTATGTATCGGAGGTCCTGCAACTGTGCGTTCCTCCCCTGATGCTATGATCAAGACCTTGCATGGATTTGCGTCTCAATCTTCCATAGTGGCTTTGTGGAGCTCAACATTATCCTAAATCTGTGTTTCCCATGTGGGTCCTCCTCTTATTGTGTCGGGGCTAGATTCACCAATCACAACGGTGTTGAGAGTCTGCAGAGCTTCCTCAAGCACCTCCAATCCTCCCTTTAACCCAAGTGTCCCCAAGAATTCGTCTCTTAGGGTTGTCCATTGGTGGGTGCGCTGACGTAGCTCCGCATAGAGATACCAGGCAACGGGAATTGGTCCCAAGGCATGAATAAACAAGTGAACCCATTCTTCTATAGTATGATCCCACCATCGCTCCATCCAAGCGAACAAGTGTTTGCGCGGATTTCATGGGCCCTGGAATCTCTTTATGCGCACACCGGTTGGAGGTTCAAACCGTAGTACCATCATATCCAAATATTCCTCCCAATCCTGGAATTCCCCCTGATGTGTGTCCCACCATTTTGTAGGTGTTGCGTGGATAGCCTGGTTAAGAGCCCATAGCCTTTGTTTTCTGGGAACCTCAGCTTCGATGGTTCAAAAAAATTCCTTTATACTACCAGAGCCATCAAATAAGGGTAATTCTATTACGTCGGAAGATATATATCGGAAGTCCCTGGTAATTCGTATGCAGTGCATTGTAGATAGTTCCTGCACTCGATTTTGCTAATCTTCTAATTCTTCATCGGAGTCAGAGACACATTCGTTGTCCTTCTCCCGGCAAGGCATACCATCGGCCGTAGGGTTGATCCAATATTCTTCATTCAAAATTAGCTTATAGATGTGATCCATCTTGTCTTCCTCACGCACTAGCTCAGTGTACCTTTCTCCTTCTGCAGGGTCTAGTGGTACGATCATCCGAGTTCCCTCTCTTTCAAACACCATGCTTCATTTCTTCAAGTTGATAATTCCACCCATATCAATGGCCCAATCCAATCCCAGGAGTGTTTGGTAAGGGTCCGCATCTTCTACAATCTGAATGACTTCAAAGTTATCTCGTACCTTAGCCTCGGCGATATCTACGACCATCTTTGGTAATCTCCCCAATGGTATGATGTTTTTTTGATTATCCATGTGCAGCTGGATAGTAGACCATTCCAATTTAGGTTCTCCCATTTGTTTCCAAGTCTGCTTAGGTAGTACATTCGCATATGATCCTAGGTCTAGAATTACCTGGTCCATCTCATAATCACCAATCTGCGCAGTTAATCGCATTTCACAGCCAGTGTGTCTCTTCTGCTCATAAAGTTTGTGCACATCCTTAATCTTCGTGACTGGGTCTACTTTTCCTGCGAAACTGTCAAGTAGGGCTTGGAGGTTTTCTATAGCCTGTTGATTACACAGGAGATTCATGCACGCTTGCAAGAATGGTTTGGCCTCATCTTTGATTCCACTGTTTGGAGCTGATGTTTCGTTTTGAGCACAGTCTTGCCTAGCTGTGACAGAGGTCTCCTTCTCCTTCTAGAAGCCCCCACCTATGAGTTTAGTAGCTTCTTTACGGATCAGAGACTCCATCTCAGCTCTTTCCGCAGACCCTCCGGTGGCCATACCGCTGCGTGTTATTACATTAATGCTTGGTTCCTCTTCACGAGGTTCCGCATTCACCTGTTGTACATTTTTTGTAGGAGTCTGCTACTTTTCCTATACCTTGGCCATCAGAATCAGGTAGTGCTTGATTACATGGTCCAATTGTCTGCAATATCTGCAGGATTCCCGAGTTGGGTTCGTGCAGTCCCTCGCAAAGTGACCTATTTCCCCACAATTATAGCAGATTAATTGGCCTCTACCCTTGCTGCGCTTCCTCCTCGTCCCCCTCCCCTTCCCCTAGCTGTGGATCCTCCTATACCTGCAGGGGATCTAGGTGATGAGGGGTTTGACTGTACCCTATATAGGTTTCCTTGGTCGATCATCAAATCATACATTCGGCAGTTCTGTTCTTCATGTCCTACAGACCTACAAAACCTACACCACTATTTTTTTACTTCTGGGATATATGCCGCAAGGCGGGGGCAGTGGTTGGTATCATGCAACCCAACAATGCAGCAGTCATCGCACTATAGCATTGGCCCACTTGGTCCTGCAGCTTTCCTAAGGCATAGCGGGCTGGGTCCCCCAGCTTAGATGTAGTTTGCAAGAAGCGGACAATTATCTTTGGTGTGGCTATTCACCCTGCATCGTATGCACCATCTTTCGGGGCTGGCCTCCATCCATCGCTCCTTGCATAGATTCTGAATCTCCATGTGCATTGCTTCTAGCTGGCCTTGTATCTACTGTATTCCTAACTGGGTATCATCTCTTGGCACAACTTCTAGTTTCATGGCAACCTCCAAAGCCTTCTCCTATGTTTCAATGGCTTGGTGACCCATAGGTACGCGAAGGTGGGGCAAAAACATAGCAATGAACCACTCCATGTGTTCCCTATCGTCATACTAGAATCATCCTTCTCTCATCACTTTCTTTAATCGCTAATCTGCTTCCTATACGGACTCAGACAGTCCTTGCTTGAAGTCCTTCAAGTCATTTACTATCTGAGAGTAGGACTTAGGTTTCTTGAACTATTGTTTTAACACATTCTTAATTTCCTCAATAGTTGCATTCGCTTGTTGGTTAATGTATCCCATGTACCAGTCCAAGGCTCTCCCTTCAAAAGAAAGGGATAACTATGTCCGTTTCACCGCATCACTTACTACATTCTGCGCAGTCCATACCGATCTTGCAACAAAATAGAACTGATCCATGTCCTCATCACCCATGCCTTTGAAGGTAGGTAGCTTCATGTGCACAACCATATCATCTTCTGGTGGGGGTGGAGGTGAGTTTTACCCCTATGAGGGCTTGACGGTGGTGTTGATGGAGGGCTATGCATAGCAAAATTTATTACTGGGCTATAGATAGATTGATCCCCCTCTTGGTTAGTTCTATAGTACTTACCACTGTGTGTTGTGCCCTCGCTCTGGTCGGAGTTCATTCACTCCATATGGCTACAAAAAATGCTTTTTTTCGCACAACAAGATCTTAAACAATAATGGAAAAGTTTTCAAAAACTTACCCCGGAAACCCTTGAAGAACCTTGGCTCTAATTCTAAGTAGGATACGAATTGATCGACTGAAAATTTAGTCACGAATCCTCCTATCACACTGTCCACCTAGTGATCTAGCGTGTGAGTAATGGTGTTGCCGGTCTCTTCTAGCTGCAGGATCTGTTTTGGGGTCCACTGCGTGACCCGCTCATCTTTCCAACACTTGTGAAATTTGACCACACTTTTGAGCCACTCTTGGAGCTCGATCGTAATTGTTACAAAGAAGATCTTGTAGATCTCTGTGAAAATATACTTATTTTTCCACTCTTCGGTGGTCAACTTATTATTGCGGTTTTATTTTATTGCAAATTCCTGAACTTGTTTTTCAAACCATTCATCTATTTCTTTTATTTCAGGTTTCCAATACGGCCTTGGCATTACCTGATCTCTCTCAAAATGCTCCCTGCCTCGACAAAAAAACCATTTTTTGGCTCGAGGGGTCCTGACCCAGGTTCGAAGGTTAAGGTTTGCCAAAAAACCCCTATACTACTGGCCCTTTCGGCAGTGACCTGCTTGCGCAGGCCAAAGTCTCACTCGAAGTAGTATGGGAGGGTGCTGGAACCAAGTTTTCACACCTTGGGAGAGAGCAGGTAAGTCAAGCCAATCGGCAACTATCAGATCTATACAACCAGAGGTAATTCGCAAGAGTTTCAATAAATAAGCAGAATAAAGTTATTTGATCTAAACAACTGGCTCACATCCACGTGTGTACTATCAGCTATAATCACAGAACAATATATTTGCAGTAGATTAACATATCACAGATACATTTACCATAACACAAATAGTTCGCAGCTTACTAACAGAGACATCATCATATAACTCAAGTACGCATTAACCATAATAGGAAAAATCCAGATAACATCAGATATCCATAATACTTCTGCACATTTATTACCCAAAAATCCTCTTACATTCCCCAAATTACCACTTACGCACACAGCCAGCAGGGTCTGCACACAGCAGGACAAAGGATCTCCATGCACACAACCAATAGGAGTCCTAACCCAAACAACCCTACCACAGATATAATAGTTTGTACTTCGCATCAATCTCTATTCATTCCTATCTATGACTCAAAAAAGGTTCATCTATTTATAGCGAGTTAGCCTATGCATCCAATGGTCCACAAACTGTGGTTTGCAGACTCTTGGTCTACCCTTGACCCATTTACAATGCATTAGGGGCTTTGACCCACCCTAAAGCCCCTGCGGTAGACTAAACAATACAAAATTATTAAAAAATGGACAAAATTCATAGCCTTTGGGAGACCTTGCTCCAATAGGTGGCTTCCAAAACTGATTTGATCAGGGTGAGTCTTCCAGCCTTGAATAACCATCTGTGGTGCCAAATGAATATGCACTTTTCCAGTTTTGAAATGAGCCAAGACCAGTCAGAAATGAGTTAATCAGAAGGTTTTAAATGAAATCACATGTAATTTAAACCATCCTGAAGGTCAAGTAAGGTAAATGAGAATCTATTCAATGCCAAGGCCCTCTCCTGCTGAGAGAAACCTGATGCCGATATGGTAGATTTGTGAGTGTTGTATACCATTCTAGTGGCAATACTAAAGGATTCCAAAGATACCGAGAATGATAAGGAGTCTCCAATGGATCCATTAAGCAGGATAAGAACATCATCCACAAAGAGGAGGTGTGTGAGAATGCATCCCTCCACAATATTGATTCCCTGGGGTCTGCCCTGAATATTTTCCTCAAAGATTAAGCGGATGAAGCCTTCCATAATGAGGAGGAATAAGAGAGGAGATAATGGACAGCCCTGCCAAAGCCCTCATTATGAATGAAAAAAGGGAGAGGCAGAACCATTAATGAGAACATTGAAAGATACGTTGGTGATACAACACATGATCCAGCTGATGAAATTGATAGGGAAGCCCAGATGAATCAGAATCATATGGATGTAGAGCCAATTTTAATGGTAGAAAGCTTTGGCGAGGTCAATCTTGAGGATTATGTTTCTGAGATTTTTTCTTTTGATAGAGTGAAGGGCCTCCTGAGCAGTTCCAATGGCTTCATGGATCTGTCGGTGGTGGAGGAAAGAGAATTGCTCAGGTGAGATGTGATCAGAGAGAATGGGATTTATGTGGTTGACGATAATTTTGGCGATGATCTTATAGATACAATTGCAGAGAGAGATGGGTTTGTAATCAGAGAATAGTCTAGGAGAGTCAAATTTGTGTATGAGGGTAATGAAAGTAGAGTTGAAAGCATCATATAATTTTCCCGTCGTGTGGAATTCCTCGACTATTTTGAGGATATATTGTCCAAGGATCTCAAAGAAATCCAGGTAGAATTCAATGGGCCAACCATCAAGGCTAGGGATTTTGTCTTTCTGAAACCATTTCAAAGTATCCCGGAGTTCCTCCATGGAGACAGGGTGGGTCAATTTGCCTCGTCATCTTGATCAACGAACCTTGGGAATATACCAAAAACTTTGATAATCTCTCCCATATTTGCATTTTTGGGGGCTTTGTAGAGGTTGCGGAAATTTTCCACTCCCATGTTTTCCATCTGGTGGAAATTTTGAGCCTAGTTCCCTTGATCATCCTCCAATGTCTAGAGGGTGTTGATGGCTTTCCTCTTGTTGTAGCTCCTATAGATAGCCTTGAGTTGCAAAATACTAGTGCCTAGGACATCTTAAAATCATAGGTTAAATGTGGGAAATTGTATAAATGCCTCTGACAGAATATGGGTCAAGAGAATAATGGTTTTGGTGGTTCAATAATGGAGAAGACCATTTGAGTCTGATTCATGTGAATTCCCCAAACTATGAGAGATCTCAGGAGGCTATGAGGTTGATGGCTCTTAGATGGGCCAAGCATAAAACAATGAGCATAATCTTTTAAACATATGCAGAGGCGATGAGAAAGAGAAGGAGAATGAAATCACAAGAGACAAGATTAAGAGGATCTAAGAATCCGTCCCTCGTGACCTCAGAGGAAGCGGATATGAATGAGATATGGAAAAAAACAGAGGTTTGTGGAGCGCGAATTAAGGGAGTGCAGCAAGCTTAATACATGAGCGTTATAAAGACACGAATTCATGAATAAAATTTAAGACTACCAGTAGCTACATTACACGAACCATAAAAGAAATAGAAAATGAAAGATGATTATACATAAAAAGGAGATTACTGATAACAAAAGGAAACATATACATACTAATCATTGCTACATCTAGAATCCAAATAACAACTCTATATCATATGAAGTTTAAACAACTCCCCCAAATATGTATCTCAGAGCATAGGGAGCACAATCATACAAAACTATAACAAAATTCTTCAAAATTCCAGAACCCTTCTTTCATCTCAAAATTCCTTACATATAGAGTTCTCCTTTGAGGGTCTACGATCTTAATCATTTATGATCGATCCATACCTATGAAATCGAAATATCCTACCTAACGTGCGGAGCGTACATTGAGAAATTACTTCTGTACTTGAGAGAATTAAAACAAGAATGTGTGAAATTGAGGTTTCACCAGCAAAATCATCAAAATTAAATAGAAAAAAGAAAGGATGTTGTTGCCCATGGAGGCCAATTATGGGAGCCTTCAAACGGTATGAAGAGGAGAAGTTGTAGGTGGATAGGCATGGCTGTCATCATACGGTTCCACCTGCTACTTGAAAGTCTTCACTCCCTCAGTCTTATGATTTCCACTTAATCCATTGTGAAGTGGCAGTCATACTACGCGTGCCTGGCTCTTCATTAGAGATCTCCTGAGAAAATTGAATAAACCACAACTATGTGTTCCACCCAAAAGCCCATGCTGTATTTGAATTGCAAACCAGAAACTGGATTTTGGATGGGGGCATGGATGGTTTGTGGTATTGGATGAGGGGGGTATGAAATCACAACAAGATGCCTCATAACACCGAAGGTAGTATTAGAAACCGACCACTTCCGAACCCCCCCCTGGCATTAAACTTCAGAAGGTGGAGGGGGTGTAAATAATATTATGATCCGTCAGATGCATGGACGTGGAGTGGAGATGAAGGCAGGAAGGCAGAAGTAGAAATGGGTTTAGTAGAACTCATTAACACTGACATGGGTGAAAAATATGGCAGGAGGGCTATCGATGACGTGGCAGATGGAGGTGGGACCCAAACTCCACTCGCATATTGCAAATTCGCAGAATTTTTGGGTAAGAAGCAAGGAGTAAAAGGTAAGAAGTGTGATGTGAAAAGTGCAGGGGTGGGGAAGGTGACATGGTAGATTGCATATCGCAAAGTTTGGATGGGAGCAACGAGGGTTAAATGTTATTTGTTGTGAAGTGCAAAGTGCGGGGAGGAGTGACGTAGAAGGACAGAGGCGGTACTACGCCCGCAGATCATATATCGCAAAGTTTATGTGATAACAACGAAGGGTAAATGGTGAAAGGTACGAAGTGTGAAGTGCAGGGATGGGAAAGTGACGTGGTGGTGAAGGTGGGACTGCACGCACATCGCAAATCGCAATATTTATGCATGAAAAATGAAAGGTAAGTGATAAAAAGTGTGATGTGTGATATGTGGGCACTTATGTGAAAGACGAAAAGGTAAGGGAAAGGAGGAAACAAAGTTTTGCACGTGATTTGTTAATGCGATAAGGTTGGATGGGTCCCACCAAATTGCATTAGCGGAAATATAAGTTTCAGCTAAGTCTTAAGAGGTAAAGGTTAAAAATTGTGGGGAGTAATGTGCGATGGGAAATGGATGAGGTGGCATGGTAGAATTGGGGGTTGCCTAGCCCACGCTTGAAGTGCTGGGCCTTCATATTACCCACTCCAGCTCTTCACTTGCTTGACTTTGACATTGCCTTATCCTTCCAAAAGAATCACAAGGCAACATTGACTCCATTGGGGATGATGCACTTGTTCAAGTGTGTCAAGAACTCACATACCACCTGCTTGTGTTCTTCTTGATGTGCCTGGGATCATCGTTAGCACCAATTTCAAGCAGCTTTAACCAAAAATAAAAACAAGAATTGATGTGGAAAAACATAATGACATATATACACTATGAGGATATGTATAATGTGCCATCATAGCCTGCTATCAGTGTTGGAAGTAAGGCTTGAGAAAATATCCTTTGACAGGCATCTTGAGTGTATCTCCTTCCAAATTCTCTAGAAAAAAATTATTGTTGTCATTGACCTCTGCCATCCTGAATGGACCAAACCAGAGGGGGTCGAACTTCCCATTTGGTTTTTGGCTCTTCCCTGTCATCCTCGGTCACTGAGTCGACCACCATATTTGAGAACTCGTTAACCATTTCCATAAAATGCTGGACCTTCTCTTCATCTTAGAAGACTTGCCAATGCTTTACGTTATTGGGAATGGAGGGGCAGTATCACACCTCCACCTCATATCTGAGCAAAGGATTATGAGGGGGGGAGGGGGGGAGGGAGGGGGGGGAATTACTAGCAGCCACAACTAGTGAGTTGGCCATTCTGTTCTTATCCCTTGGCATGAAATGAATATTAAAAGCATAAAAGAAGTTCTTAACTAAATCCCATACCTCAGTCCTGTAAGCTATGAGCCGAGGGTGTTTAGTTTGGCATTAGCTCCTGACTTGCCTCACTACAAGCTTTGAATCTCCAAACACCTTGAGGTTTTGTATGTTCATGTTTCAAGCTGTCTGCAACTCAAACAACAGGGCTTCATATTCAACTACATTATTTGTGGCTTCGAATTCCAGCTTAAAAGAGAGGGGAACCAAGCATCCTTCTGGTGGTATCAAGATTACCCGGACCCCGTTTCCTTCCTGTGAGTAAGCTCCATCAAAATTCAAAGTCCATATCTTATTTTCTTCTCTGTTGATAGGATTCTTTTGATTTAGAGGGTAGATCTTCGTTTCTTGCAGGAAATTTTCGTCCTCCTCGAGCATAAGACAAGAGAATTCGCCCTCCTTACCATATACCAGAGAATTTGTGAAACCATTAGCTTTGGTGACCATATTTACGAATATGAATTCATGGTATAATCGTCATTCCTCCCCACCGAATACTGGAATAGTGGCATAGGTGAGGTCAAGTTTTATGGATCTTCCAATCTTGGTACCCCAAGATCTAGATAGTAACATTCTAAACCGAGTTGGGATGTCGGCCACAACAATGTCCATTTCCACGCTTTTGGTTGGAATCTGGGCTAAATTTACTACCAGATATTTTATCATGCCCAAGCATTTCACCCTCTTGGAATCAAAAGTATACAAATATTTATAAGGTCTGGTGATCTACAACCCCAATTGCTCCATGACAGAAAATGGTAATAGATTATGTGAAGCCCCGAAATCTAGCATGCAGTTGTGCAATAACAGGTCATGTATAACTAGAGTCACATAGAATGGAGGAGTGGCTAAGTAACTCTTCTACATGAGGTCCAAAAACTACCATGGGTATTTCTTCTTGGAGATTGAAGCTGTCAGGTAGAGGGCCTACAACCTAGGGTAGCACGAATTGGGACACTTGGGATTTTTATGAAGGCTATTTTAGCAACTCAATCAGGGGGACTAGGATCTTAATCTTCTCTAATTATTTCTGGAGGCTAAAGGTCATTGGAGCTTTTTCTGCAATGACTGATTTGGGTTGCTCTTAGAATGGTTAGGCAGGTTAAAGGCTACAGATGATGACTTCTCATTTGTGGGAGGATCAGAGCCTTACTTTTTGGAAGTGGACGCAGAGGCTTTATGATGGGAAGACTCTTCTAAAGGATTTTCCCCCTTATCGGAAGAATTGGGAGGGGTATGTTCTCTTGATGTCGACTCTTCATCTTGTTCCTGCACTCGGTTTCTCTTTATGGAGGATCTGAGATCATACTTCCTATGGAGTTGAGCTTGCATGAAATACACAAACTTCGTGCAGTAATTTTCAATATGTCGATCTTCTAAGGGGACTTCCTTCTCTTCTGGCTCTTCTTGCAAGGTGAGTTCACCTTCTTCATCCTCTGAATAAGCGAGGAATTGATCTTCTTGGCTATTTATGACTTCCTCGTCTTGTCCCTCCATTTCCCCTTCCAAGTATAGGGGAGGTTGGATGTGATCTTGTTGCTATTTCCTTTCTCGCTACAACAAATGCCGAGGGGGCTTCCAGTACTGAGGATTAATCCCACAATTATGAATCATTTGGTTGGAATGAGGAGGGGAATTCTTGGCCTCCAATTCAAGCTTCACTAGCTTATTTGAGAGGTTTTGATCAGCTTATTCATATCTTCGATTCTATACTCCTTTTATTCCCTCTCTTGACTAGAGGTAGAATCCTCCTCCCTACTTCTTATTCTAGCCTCATGTTCTGCCTTCCCTTTGAATTTAGTAGTAGAAGAAAAGTTTTCTTCAACCTCCAATGCATCAGTCTAGATCTGATCCAGAGATGTAAACTTTCTTTCTCTTAGGGTGAACCCAAACTCTGGTTCAAAAGCTCATACAAAAACCACCTTAGTAGTTGATTGGGGAGGCTTTATTTCAGCAGGAAGATTATTATAAAGCTTATTGAACCTCTTTATAAATTTGGTTACATCCTCACTGTGTCTCTTTTTAAGAGCATTTAACTTTGTGAGGACATATCCATGGTCCCTCTTTTCTCCCCATTTTAGTGTGAAGAAATTCTCCATTTCTTCCCAAGTGGTGACTGTGCGATCAACAACATATTTGAACCACTTTCTAGCCTCTCCATCCAAGGATTGGACAAAAAGCCTCAAAACCACATCTAGGTGCTCCACATTTACATTCTCAACAAAGGCGCAGAAGTTTTCAATATGTCTCTATGCAGAAGTATTATCTTCCGAGGTGAATCGAGGTAGGAATTTTAGATAATCTTGAGGCATGTCATTCAATACTAGAGTTAGAGCCAGTGGGCATATTTATTGAGGAGGAAGCCAGGTACAACCATGAGGGGTGGTGGTGGTAGATTTTGAGAATGAATTGGCTGTGGTATTTAGAGGTTGCTATATTGGTCTATAAAAAGCTTTTGAGTACTGAAACTTATTTAACTTCTTCGGCCTTGAGAGTAGGGTGCAAGGCAGGTAAATAAATATCAATGGATTTAGCTTCGTTTTTATGATTGAAATGGCTAAATAAAATTCTTCTGGAGAATACTCAATTATGCGGGCTATGGTGCCAAGACCATAGATGTCAGATTTTTGATAGGAGGAAGGCTAAGATTCTAGAGTAAATGAGGGTAGGTTAGCTTGGCCTGGTTTCTTCTCTTTCTAGACTCTCTTAAATATAATATTTTCGGGATCAGAAACAGAAGGGGTTCTCTGCTGGGAAGTATCTGATCGAGTATGAGGCCTTTTGTAAGCCAGTACTACAACTGATTTAAACTATTTTATAGTGGAGTCGCCAAGGTGAGGAATATGCAACTCTGAACCCTTCGTTCTCACCTAATTGAAGGGTGAAGATAATGTCGTATCTGAGGGAAAATATTTCTTCATTTTTTTCCCCAGCAACAACGCAAAAAAGAGGTTGTAGCTCCTAGAGACAACCTTGAGTTGCAAAATACTAGTGCCTAGGACATCTTAAAAGTAGAGGTTAAATGTGGGAAATTGTATAAATGTCTCTGACAGAATATGGGTCAAGAGAATAAGGGTTTTGGTGGTTCAAGAATGGGGAAGACCATTTGAGCCTGATTCATGTGAATTCCACAAACTATGAGAGAGCTAAGGAGGCTATGAGGCTGATGGCTCTTAGATAGGCCAAGTATAAAATAATGAGCATAAGATTTTAAACATATGAATAGGTGTTGAGAAAGAGAAGGAGAAGGAACCCACAATAGATAGGCTTAAGAGAATCTAAGAATCTGTCCCCCGTGACCTCAGAGGAAGTGGATATGAATGAGATATGGACAATAACACAGGTTCGTGGAGTGCGAATTAAGGGAGTGTAACAAGCTTAATATATGAGCGTTAACACTTGAGCATTATACAGACACGAATTCATGAATAAAATTGCAGACTACCAACAACTACATTACACAAACCATCAAAGCAGCAGAAAATGAAATATGATTATACATAAAAAGGAGATTACTGATAATAGAAGGAAACATATACATACTACTCATTGCTCCATATGGAATCCAAATAAGAGCTCTATATCATATTAAGTTTAAAGAACTCTCCCAAATATCTATCTCAGAGCACAGGGAGAACAATCATACAAAACTACAACAAAATTCTTCAAAATTCTAGAACCCTTCATTCATCTCAGAATTCCCTACATATAGAGTTCTCCTTTGAGGGTCTACGATCTTAATCATTTATGATCGACCCATACCTATGAAATCAAAATATTCTACCTAACTTGCAGAGCGTACATTGAGAAATTACTTCTATACTTGAGAGAATTAAAGCAAGAATGGGTGAAATTGAGATTTCACCAGCAAAATCTTCAAAATTAAATAGAAAACGGAAAGGACATGGTTGCCCATGGAGGCCAATTATGGGAACCTTCAAACGGTATGGCGAGGATAAGTTGTAGGTGGGTAGGCATGGCTATCATCATATGGTTCTGCCTGCTACTTGAAAGTCTCAACTCCTTTAGTATTATGATTTCCACTTAATCCGTTATGAAGTGGCAGTCATACTACGCACACCTAGCTCTTAAGCGGAGATCTCTTGAGAAAACTGAATAAGCCACAACTGCGTCTTCCGCCCAAAAGCCCATGCTGTGTCTAAATTGCAAACTAGAAATCAGATTTCAGAGGGGGCATGGATGGTTTGTTTTATTGGATGAGGGGGGTGCGAAATCACTACAAGCTACCATGTAGCACCGGAGGTAGTATTAGAAACTGACCATTTCAGACCCCCCTGGCATTAAAATTTGGAAGGTGGAAGGGGTGCGAAAAATATTATGAGTCGTTAGATGCATTGATGTGGAGCAGAGCTGGAGGCAGGATGGCAGAAGCGGAAGTGGGTTGAGCGTGGCTCATTAACACTTGAATGGGCAAAAAAGGTGGTAGGAGGGCTATCGATGTCATGGCAGATGGAGGTGGTACCCAAACTCCGCCCGCATATTGCAATTCGCAGAATTTATGGGTAAGCAACGAGGAGTAAAAGGTAAGAAGTGTGATGTTCGAAGTGCGGGGGACATGAAGGTGACGTGGCAGAGGAAGGTGGGACCACGCTTGCAGATCGCATATCGAAAATTTTGGCTGGGAGAAACCGGGGTTAAATGTTATTTTTTGTGAAGTGCGAAGTGCAGGGAGGAGTGATGTAGAAGGACGGAGGTTGGACCATGCTCGGAGATCGCATATCACAAATATTATGTTATAAAAACAAAGGGTAAATGGTGAAAGGTACAAAGTTCAAAGTGCGGGGACGAGAAAGTGACGTGGCGGCAAAGGTGGGACCACGCACACATCGCAAATCGCAAGATTTATTTGTGAGCAACGAAAGGTAAGTGATAAAAAGTAAGATGTGCGATATGTGGGCACTTAAGCGTCAGGAAGTGTGAAAGGAAAAAAGGTAAGGGAAAGGCGGAAACAAAGGTTTACATGCGATTTTTTAATGCGGTAAGGTTGGATGGGTCCCACCAAATTACATCGGTGGAAATATAAGTTTCGACTAAGTCTTAAGAGGTAAAAAGTTAACACATGCAGGGAGCGATGTACGACGGGCGATGGATGAGGTGGCGTGGTGGAAGTGGGGGATGCCTAGCCTGCACTTGAAGCATTGGGCCTTCATCTTACCTGCTCCACCTCTTCACTTGCTTGACTTTGGCATTGCCTTATCCTTCCAAAAGAATCACAAGCCAACACCTCCCATTAGAAAATTGATGGAAAAATTTTGTGTTCTCGTCTCTTGCCTTCAACCAAGTGTCTCTGCTTCTAAGACGTCACATTTCCTCACGATCCTTGAGTATCCGAGCCCTGTCTACTTCCAATTGTATGAGCTGTGATCTGGTGGCTGTCGAGGTAGAGCCATCCACCGAGGGAGATCCTAATTTTTCAATCTTAGATTCCACCCTCTTGAGGTTTATTTCATCCTTAGATTTCTGTTCCTTTACCTAAGTCTTTGTCAATTTCTTGATTTCGATCATCTTGGCTGAAAAATATGGAGAGGGGGATGAACCAGGTGCCGTGGGGTGGGAGCATCAATAGTGTCAAAAGAGCCAAGGGTTTCCTAGAGAAATATGATGTCAACTGGATTGCAGTCTAATAGCCTCCTCAGAGCTAGATTTTTGGTCTGATGCAGGAGCATTAGGCTCATAAAATCCTTTGTATTTTAATAGACATAGGGGTCTTGTGTTTTCAAAATAATATTGGTTTTTTATGCAATTATTAATGTTTTTGAGTTACATTTAGAATAGGAATTAATTAAATATTGAGAGAAATTTGTAAATGTTCCCGAATGATTGGAGAACATAAGGGAAGTAGGATAGCTGAGATTCCATAGAAAATGAGAGATTTGAAATTTAATTGTAATTCCTAAAGTAGAATTTGTTCCATGATTTTATGAGTTTGAAAGGATTTTTAGGGATAAAGGATATATTTTAGAACTTAGAGGATTTGGAGGATTTTTTTGAGATAATGGAGGACCTGAACCTAAATTGGTTCATAGTCTTTTGTATAAACTGTAAAGCCTCACGGCAAAAGGAGATAGAAAAGGTAGAGGCAAAGATTTAGGTTTTAGGAAACAAGGGTTGTTGTTGTAAGCCTATGGGAAAATTTGATAGAAAGGCCATTGATTAGAATATCAGGCCAGAGAGGAAATATTTTGTAATTGTTTGGTTATTTATATACAGAGAAAATTCAATTCTATTTCGAGTGATTATGTGTGCATTGATTGATTGAATTATAGATTGTGTGTGAGAAATGCTTAGAGTTTATGAACAGCTGTGTGATAAAACTTTGCAGTAAAGGTTTGAAATAGTGGTTCTGCATACCATTGGAAAGTTTGATGGAAATACCGAGATAGGGTTATAATTATGACTGAGTTGAGGTGCATAAAGGGGTTACATATACTTTTGAGAAGACTAGATGAGTTTGCAGTCATCGATCACTGAAAGGATCGATGACACAGAAGAGGAACTGAATTTTCAATTTAGCATTCGGATACATTGGACCATATGCATCAGAAGCATGTCTGATCAAAAATTGAATGCAGATCAAGGCTGGAACAAAGGTTTGATTTAAATTGATATTTAAAAAGAAAATTTTGATTATTTACATCAAAATAACATGTTTTTTTGAAACACCATATTCCGGCATGGAATTGGAGGATAGGCACATTAAAATACACAGAAAGTTCAGGAGGGAGTCATGCGGAAGAGTATCCAACATAGAGAAGCAGAGAACTATTAATCAGTGAAGAAAAACACAAAGGAATGAAGAGGAAAGTAGAATCATTGGCTAGTGAGATCAACGAATAAGGTTAAGGTAAATAGACATCTAGGATTAAGTCGCATAGAACAAATTCAAAAGAAGGACGAAACCAAGGAATGGATTTGAAAACCAGCAAGCGATTTTCACGCAACTTTAGAGCTGTAAGTGGTAAAAGCTAAAATGAATGCGATAGCGTTTAGAAGCCAACACATGGAATTTGGAAACCACTTATTTCGCGTGACTTTGGGTTGATAAGTCACCGAGGTTATTTCTATGCAGTAGCCGTCCGGTAGAAGGAGGCAAGATCTGATGGTGTTCACATCAGATCAGTTGTGCAGAGGTTATTAAGGTGTGGACCCAACAATAAAAAGGTATGTATGGTTGACAGATGTAGGGCAGATTAATATGTGGACTACACTTGGGTTTTAAAATTAAAGGAAATCTTTGACTTTGTATTTTAAATATAGTAAGTCACAATTGATTTAACAAAAGTATTATCAAGGTATTAAAGCGTGGGGCCGGATATGGTTACTGTTTGGTAATTTGGGTTTTTTTAAACCACAGTTGTGAGAAAGGAATTTAATTCCGAACTATAAAGTTAATTGTTTGGGTTTTAAACCAAAGTCAAAGTCGGATATATGAAATATCAAAGTGGATATTTTCATATGGTTGGTACCATAATTATCAACAAATGAGAAAGCTTTCGCATTAGAGTTTATATGGTTAATTTGAGGATTATTTTCGGTAACGAATGTGACATGCAATTTTTCATGGAGAATGTGGGTTTTGGTAGCTTAGGATGCATCATTGTGGTATCAGAGTAGGAAAAGCTATTTTGAAGATTAAATTTTTTTGGAATGCATGTGTGATGAAGGAAATAAGGAAGCTTAGATTTTAAATTTGATTGACAGTAATTGTAGATTTGAGCAGATATGCAGTGAAAGTATGATAATGAGGAAACTCAGATTTGTAGAATTTGGTTTTAAAAGAAAATGCGCTTTAAAGATTTACCAAGTTATGTTTTGAAAGAAGTGAATACAGGTATAATGGTGATGGAAAAAAAGGAAAAAGAGATCATATTTGAATCTGACAGACAACATGCAGTGTAGCAGAATATTGGAAGAATTTGCAGAAGCAATTACAAGTGGGTGTTGAAACAGACCTTGAAGGTGAGGTATTTTAATTTTTTTGAAGATTATGTTTGCAGAATGCAGATTGAAGAAAATTGAGGAGCATCTCAGCAAGAAGATCATAGCTTTAAAGAGCAGTGATGAAGGAAGCTAGTAAAGGTTTCTAAGAGAAAGAAGAATGTGGCAGAACCTTGAGGAATTCCAACAGAGGTTGGATAAAAAGAACAGTTGTGTTCTTAAAAGGGTGTAGATGAGTTGAAGCCTAGAAGGAGCAGAGAGGAATGCTCAAGAGGTTCCAAAGAATATAGAGAACCAGTGCTTTCCAAAAGACCAAATCCAGAGAAAAGGATTGGTGAGGTGAGTTGTAACAAGGAGGACTTGTTATTATAGAGGCTTTAGTATAGCTCTTGATGAATGAGTGAGGAACTCATGAAGATAGAAATGGAGAAGAATATGACTACTGATAGTCATAGTAGAGACATCAGAGGTTCTGAGAGAGACCACAATAGAATGAAAGTGAAGAAAGAAGATGCCAAGATAAATGGTATACAAAGACAGTTAAGTAAGGAAGAGTATGAGAGAGAGTTAGCTGAGATAAGAGAACAATTTAATAAATTGAAAATGATGATAGAGGAAGACCAGAGGTGTGGTTTTCTTGTAAGAAGAAAGATAAAGTGGCATAAGCTATAGATGAAGAAAGAACAAATGATAAATGCTCGGATGAGGGAAAAAATACTCAAAATAAATGAGTATTTGGAGAAAGACTTGAAGACTGAAAATTCAAGTGAGACCAAGAGGTCGCATGATTTTAAATTTGATAAATTTTTTATGTTTGCAGGAAGAATATGTGGAGAAGGACAAACTGCTGATAATGTCATAAAGGAAGAAAATGGGACAGCCAAGATCTTTTGTAAATGTCCATACACATTTGGGGAAAAGTTTACTTTTAAACCTATTGGAAGCAGAGGAAATTTAACTTATGATGATGGCCAAAATCTGGAAATTAAGCAATCAATTGAAAATCTTAAGGGAATTGAAGAGAAAACCATTGAAGAATTTCTAAATTGTATAGAGGACTTGGAACAATAGGAGGATCTGGTAATTAAATCATCAAATGAGGCCATAAGGTCTTATGATTTTAAAACTGACAAGTTGTGTGTGAATGCAGGTATTGAAGAAGAAAAATCATGTGATGAAACTGTATTGAGTGAGATTGAAAGCTGTCAATAAAAATATGATGATGATTATCTTTCAGATGAAGATCAAATTGAATTATTGCAACAAAAGGAGTTCATAAATTCCTTGTTTTGTGAAAAGAATTGTTTCAATGGAGATATGATAGTTATGTCTGATAATGAGAAATTTTTTATTGATAATGACAATGAGAAATTGATTTTATTAAATGGCCAAATGAAGAGTGATGGAAAGAAAATTATAACTATTGCAAAGATGGAGGATCAGAATTATACTCTGATGAAAGATGAAGAGATCGTGTCACTAGGAAACTTAACTTGTGTTATAAAGAAGAAGGTAGTGAAGATTGTACAGATATTTTTTCAGATGAGATGACAGGTTTGTGGCATGAGTTAAGTATTCTAGAGAAGAGGCTAGAACCACAGAGAATAAGTGTTCAGGTTGTAAAGTCAGAGCTGAATGAGAATGAAAAAGTTCATTTTTATGAACCAGAGAAAAGAAACATCCTTGAAATGGATGATGTGGAAGAGAGACTAGTTGACAGTCTCGATAATTATTTGAAGAATTGGAATCAACATACTGATGTGTTGATAAAGGAGAAAATGTCAAAGCAGTAAATTGAAATGTTGTTGGAGGAATAAGATACACAAGGGTCTTATGATTTTGATGATTGTTTTATGATTGCAGGTACTGATGAAAAGACTAAATAATTTTTGGTCCAGGGGAACAAATTAAAGCAAAGAAAATAAGATGACAGTGAGTGGAAAATTAAATACCAGTCCAAGAAATTGCTGAAGATAGAAGACAAAGAAATTGTCATAAATGACAATCAGGAAGAAGTTATCAGTTGCAAGAAAAAAGAGGGTAAGGATGAAAGGGTGGTAGTAAAAATAGGAATTCAGCAATCAAGAGGTAGAAGTACTCAACAGTCAGAAGATATGTTAGAAAAATAAATTGAATTGATAAGAATGATAATGGTGAAAGTGTCTCAGAAGAATACATCAGTAGGAAAGCAAAGAAGCAACAGAAGCAAGAGAAAGCCAGTAGCAAAATGTGAAAGAATAGCAAGTGGTAAGACGCAAAATAAAGTATGGAAACCTAGAAAAGTGCAATTGAGGAATGATGAAGACAATGTAGCTTATGGACAACAACAAAACATAGTATGGGATCTAGGAAGACAAAGATTAAAAGCACATGATCAGGAGATCATGATTATTTTTAACCTTGGGAGTCTGATGTAGGAGCATTAGGCTCAAAAAATCCTTTGTATTTTAATAGACATAGGGGTCTTGTGTTTTCAAAATAATATTGGTTTCTTATGTAATTATTAATGTTTTTGAGTGAAATTTAGAATAGGAATTAATTAAATATTGAGAGAAATTTGTAAATGTTCCCGAATGATTGGAGAACATGAGGGAAGTAGGATAGTTGAGATTCCATAGAAAATGAGAGATTTGAAATTTAATTGTAATTCCTAAAGTAGAATTTGTTCCATGATTTTATGAGTTTGAAAGGATTTTTAGGGATAAAGGATAGATTTTAGGACTTAGAGGATTTGGAGGATTTTGTTGAGATAATGGAGGACCTGAACCTAAATTGGTTCATAGTATTTTGTATAAACTGTAAAGCATCAAGGAAAAAGGAGATAGAAAAGGTAGAGACATAGATTCAGGTTTCAGGCAACAGGGGTTGTTGTTGTAAGCCTACGGGAAAATTTGATAGAAAGGCTATTGATCAGAATATCAGGCCAGAGAGGAAATATTTTTTAATTGTTTGGTTATTTATATACAGTGAAATTCAATTCTATTTTGAGTGATTATGTGTGCATTGATTGATTAAATTATAGATTGTGTGTTAGAAATGCTTAGAATTTATGAATAGGTGTGTGATAAAACTCTGCAGTAAAGGTTTGAAATGGTGGTTCTGCATACCATTGGAAAGTTTAATGGAAATACCGAGACATGGTTATAATTGTGACTGAGTTGAGGTGCATAAAGGGGTTACATATACTTTTGAGAAGACTGGATGAGTTTGCAGTCATCGATCATTGAAAGGATCGATGACACAGAAGAGGAACTGGATTTTCAATTCAACATTCGGATACATTGGAACATATGCATTAGAAGCATGTTCGATCGAACAGTGAATGCAGATCAAGACTGGAACAAAGGTTTGACTTAAATTGATATTTAAAAAGAAAATTATGATTATTTACATCACAATAACATGTTGTTTTGAAAGTCCATATTCCAGCATGGAACTGGACGATAGGCACATTAAACTACACAGAAATTTCAGGAGGGAGTCATGCGGAAGAGTATCCAACATAGAGAAGCAGAGAACTGTTAATCATTGAAGAAAAACGCAAAGGAATGAAGAGGAAAGTACAGTCATTGGCTAGTGAGATCAACGAATAATGTTAAGGGAAATAGACGGCTAGGATTAAGTCGCGTAGATCAAAGTCAATAGAAGGATGAAACCAAGGAATGGATTTGAAAACCAGCAAACGGTTTTCGCGCAGCTTTAGAGCTATAAGTGGTGAAAGCTAAAATGAATGCGATAGTGTTTAGAAGCCGACACGTGGAATTTGGAAACCACTTATTTCGCTTGAATTTGGGTTGATAAGTCACCGGGGTTATTTCTATGTGATATCTGTCCGATATAAGGAGGCAAGATCTGACGGTTTTCGCATCAGATCAATTGCGTAAAGGTTATTAACATGTGGACTCGACAGTAAAAAGGTATGTATGGTTGGCAGCTGTAGGGAAGATTAATATGTGAACCGCACTTGGGTTTTAAAATTAAAGGAAATCTTTGACTTTGTATTTTAAATATAGTAATTCACAATTGATTTAACCAAAGTATTGTTAGAAAATTATATATTACAGAGCAAAGCAACACATAAAATATGTGGAAAACACAAGCACACAAAACACATAAAACCAGAGAGACATAGATATACGTGATTCACCCAGTTTTGGCTACGTCCACCCCGAACAGCCAGTCCTTCCTTTATGTTATCCAACAAAATGAAGAGACACAACCTACAGCAGATCCACTGTAATATCCTCTGTTCTCTCTCACAGTCTCCCTATCTGTTTCTCGCTCTAAGAATACACATACATGACACAGCCACAATACAATACCCTCATATATACGAGGGGGTTTCCTTCTAGGGAAAAAAAACCTAAACTAAACATAACTTCTACCTTCAGATCATCCACCTATGAACGGCCCAGGTTGACTAGAAATTACTATACTTTACAAGGCAATTTTACATCTGTTTTTAGCTTCGGGGGCACTGCCCCCGAAACCCCCCGCCAGGGGGGGGGGGGGGGGCTCCATAAAGTTGCAGCCACCCCCCCAGGACCCCCCAGGCAACGTTTAATTACGGGTGGTGTTGCCGCCCCCATTAAGGCATGTGTCCAACCGTGAGGGCAAATGAATAAGATAATTAAGCCCACACCCAACAATCTCCCACTTGGAGACTCCATTGTAGCACCCACTGCATCGGCTTACTACGGAAAATGACTCCTCTTTGACCGTCGTTTCTCATCTTCATCGTCATCCTTGAAGACCAATTGAAACTGAGCATGTTCTCAGTTTCTCCTCGGTTACAACTTTTGTTAGCATATCTGCAGGATTCTGGCTAGTGTGTATCTTTTCCAGCTTCAACTCTCCATCTTCCAATACTGACCGTATGAAATGGTACTTGAGATGTATGTGTTTAGTCCTGGAATGAAATGCTGAGTTCTTTGCAAGATGAATGGCACTTTGGATATCACTGTATAACGTGCCCATATCATGCTTCTTACCCAATTCATCCATAAACCTTTGTAACCAAATCATTTCCTTACTAGCCTCTGTAGCAGCAACATACTCTGCTTCTGTTGTTGAAAGTGCAACAACACTATGGATTTTTGAAACCCAACTGACAGCTGTTCCACCTACAGTAAATACATATCCTGTAGTGCTCCTCCTGTTATCTCTGTCACCTGCCATATCTGCATCAACATATCCCTGTAGAGCAATGTTTGAACCACCAAAGCATAATGTTTGATTTGTGGTACCTCTCAAATATCTGAGAATCCATTTTACTGCCATCCAATGTTCTTTTCCTAGATTATTCATGTACCTACTTACAACTCCCACTGCATGTGCAATATCAGGCCTTGTGCAGACCATTGCATACATTAAGCTTCCAATTGCTGATGCATATGGAACTTTAGACATATAATCCATGTCTTCTTGGGTCTTTGGGCACATCTCCTTACTAAGTTTGAAATGGCTAGCAAAAGGTGTGCTAACTGGTTTTGCATTGTGCATATTAAATCTTTTCAACACCTTTTGTATGTACTCATTTTGAGACAGTGTTAATTTGCGATTTTTCCTGTCTCTAGTTATTCTCATACCAAGGATTTGTTTTGCAGCTCCCAAATCCTTCATTGCAAATGAATTTGCCAATTTTCTTTTGAGCACATTTATTTCCTGCATGTTAGACCCTGCAACAAGCATGTCATCTACATACAATAACAATATAATATAGCTGCCATCATTTTTCCTTTTCAAATAAACACAATGATCAGAGTGACATCTAGTATAACCATGTTCAGACATAAACCTGTCAAATTTTAAATACCACTATCTTGGAGCCTGTTTTAAGCCATACAAGCTCTTCTATAACCTGCACACTAATTTTTCTTTCCCTTTGGCCTCATATACTTTTGGTTGCTGCATATAGATCTCTTCCTCCAAATCTCCATGGAGAAATGTTGTCTTTACATCTAACTGTTCAAGATGTAAATCTTCTACTACTACAAGAATTAAAATAGTTTTGATTGAAGTCATCTTAACAATAGGAGAAAATATTTCATCGAAATCAATACCGTTCTTCTGTGCAAATCCCTTCACCACAAGTCTAGCTTTGTACCTTTGTTTTCCTCCATCTTCTTCCTTTAGCCTGTAAACCCATTTATTCTGCAATGTAGTTTTACCTGTAGGCAACCTGACTAAGTCCCAAGTCTGGTTATGCATTAAGGAGTCCATCTCTTCTTCCATGGCTAGCTCCCACTTCTTCTTGCTTTCAACCTGCATTGCTTCTTCATAACATTCAGGTTCACCAGAATCAGTCAACAATAAATAAAATAATGAAGGAGAGTATCGTTCAGGGGGTCTAGTTATCCTGGTAGATATTCTAACACCACTTTCAGGTGTTTGAGGTGCCTGTTGCTGTTGTGGTGGTTGTTGTTGTTGTGGCTCTTTATTATTATTATTTTCAAGCACCTTTACGTTTTCTGTGATCTCATCAAGAACTGTGTATTATTTGTTTTCTTTTTCCTGTTTCTTTTCCTGCAACTGATTCTTATACAATACCTTTTCATTGAATATTACATCTCTGCTCCTAATGATTTTGTGATTTTCATAATCATATAAGCGATAACCAAAATCATTAACACCATATCCAATAAAGGTGCATTTATTTAATTTTTCCTCAAGCTTTGTTCTATTTTCTTTATTAATGTGGACAAAGGCCTCACAACCAAAAGGCTTTAAAAAAGAGTATTTTACCTAATTTTTACTTGTCCATGCTTCCTCTGGAATACCACCATCCAAGGAACTTGAAGGCCTTTTGTTTATTAGATAAACAACAGTATCTACAACATCTACCCAAAATTGTAAAGGCAATCCTGCATGCAATCTCATGCACCTTGCATGCTCCATGAGTGTTCTGTTCATCCTTTCTGACACACCATTTTCTTGTGGTGTTCTTGGAACTGTCTTCTCTCTATGAATTCCATGCTCTAAACAGTACCTATCAAACTCTTTGCTACAATATCCACCGCCATTGTCTGATCTGGGACACTTAAACTTCTTTCCTGTCTCAATCTCAACAAAAGCTTTCCATTTCTTGAAAGTATCAAATAAATCAGATTTATTTTGAATACAATAAATCCTAGTTTTTCTAGTTGTATCATCGATAAAATTAACATAATAATGAGAGCCACCAAGAGATGATACCTGAGCAGGTCCCCATACATATGTATGCACAAGCTCTAATTTTTCACTCTTCTTTTCTTTCCCAACTCTGAGAAATCTGACTCTCTTCTGTTTTCCATAAATATGGTCCTCGAAAAAATCCAAATCAACATTCTTTAGACCTGGCAACAAATTTCTTGAGTGAAGAATCTTCATCCCCTTTTCACTCATGTGTCCGAGCCTATGATGCCATAGTGCTGCATCTGCTCCCTTGGAAGTTAAAGCATTAACATAATTAGAAATACCATTGCATAAATACAATGTAACAGCCTTTTCTCCTTTTTCTATTACCAGGGCTCCTTTGGTGACATTCCAAGTTTTATCTGTGAAAGTTGTCACACAACCTTCACCGCCTAACTGCCCTGTTGAAATCATATTTTTCTTCAGATCTAGAACATGTCTTACCTCCTCTAGTAGCCATTGGTTTCCATTCTGTTGTTTTAAAAGAAATTTACCCATTCCAACAATTTTACAAGGTTTGTCATCACCCAAATGAACTTGTCCAAAATCTCCTTGAACATAGTCATGAAAATATTTCTTATCAGGTGTGGCATGGAATGAAGCCCCTGAATTTGAAACCTAAGAATCCGTAACATTTTCGAAAGAAAGAATCAAAGCATATTGTAACACATCACCTATCACATTTGCTTCATGATTGTTTTCTTGCTGCGTGTCTCCTTCTTTTCCCTTCCTAGATCTATAGTCTTTCTTTAGGTGTCCTTTCTTTCTGCATTTCTAGCACACTATTCCTGATCTAGACTTGGATCTACCTTTCCTTGATTTACTGGGATATCCCGAGCTCTTTCCTCTTTCCATTTTTCTTCCCCTAGACTCTACACTCAAAGAATTACCTGATGTCTCACCAGAGCTTTTCCATCGCATTTCCTCGCTAAGGATAGCACCGACAACATCATCAAACTTTAAAGTACTAGATCCAGAGATAGAGTTACTAATGGCCATAACTAAACCATTCCATCTTTCTGGTAATGAGCACAAAAATAATAGAGCTCTAACTTCATCGTCAAAGTTTACCCCTGCAGAACTTAACTAACTGGTAACTGTATTAAAATCATTTAAATGTTTTGCAACAGATCCACCTTCTGACATCTTCATATTAAATAAACGTTTCATAAGCAATACCCTGTTTGAGGCCGAGGGTTTTTCATATAATTTCGCCAATGCCTTAATCAAACCCTCTGTTGTTGTTTCCTTCGAAATATTGAAGGCTACTAACGCCGTGAGACACAACCGTACTGTTCCGAGTGCCTTTCTATCGAGAATCTCCCATTCTGCGTCTGTCATAGCCGTCGACTTCTTTGTTTTTCTACTCAATGGTAAGTACAGATCTTTCTGGTACAGATAGTCTTCCATCTGCATCTTCCACAACGGGAAGTTTTGGCCATTAAAATTCTCGACCCTAAACTTACCATCTTTCGCCATTGCTCCCACTCGAAACAGGAACCCTTCTTTCCTACGAGTTTTTTTTTTTTTAGCCAAATAGACCTTCGGCTCTGATACCAATTGTTAGAAAATTATATATTATAGAGCAATGCAACACATAAAATATGCGGAAAACACATGCACACAAAACACATAAAACTAGAGAGACACAGATATACGTGGTTCAGCCAGTTTGGGCTACGTCCACCCCAAATAGCGAGTCCTTCCTTTCTATTATCCAGAAAAATGAAGAGACATAACCTACAACATATCTGCTGTAATATCCTCTATTCTCTCTCACAATCTCCCTATATGTTTCTTTCTCTAAGAATACACATACCTGACATAGCCACTATACAATACCTTCATATATACGAGGGGGTTTCCTTTTAGGGAAAAAAACCCTAAACTAAACATAAATTCTACCATCAGATCATCCACCTATGAATGGCCTAGATTGACTAGAAATTACTATACTTTTACAAGGCAATTTTACATCTGTGTTTAGCTTTAGGGGCACTGCCCCCGAAACTCCCTGCCAGGGGGGGCTCCATAAAGTCATAGTCGCCCCCCCTGGACCCCCCAGGCAGAGTTTAATTATGGGTGGCGTTGCCGCCCCCATTAAGGTACAGGGGTCCAACGCTTTGATACAAAATAAACAAGATAATCAGGCTCCACACCTAACAAGTATTATCAAGGTATTAAAGCGTGGGGTCGGATATGGTTCTCGTTTGATAATTTGGGTTTTTTTAAACCATAGCTATGAGAAAGGAATTTAATTCCGAACTATAAAGTTAATTGTTTGGGTTTTAAACCAAAGTCAAAGTCGGATATATGAAATATCAAAGTGGATATTTTCATATGGTTGGTACCATAATTATCAAAAAATAATAAAGCTTCCACATTAGAGTTTATAAGGTCAATTTGAGGATTATTTTGGGTAACGAATGTGACATGCATTTTTTCATGGAGAATGTGGGTTTTGGCAGCTTAGGCTGTATCATTTTTGGAGGAGATGGCCAGTCCGCGACAATTGAAAGAGATAATCTTCATGAGGAAACAAGGGGATGGGTCATCCGTGATCTAAGGACCCGATCAAGTGTGCTTTTTTTACCATCAGAAACCTCCTGACCAACTTGGATAATAGCCTCGGATATGGAGTGTCAACCCCGTGTAGGTTTAGGGCGAAGGAAGTGTAGGATTTCAAGTCCACCAGAAACTCCGGAAGATAGGTGAGATAGGGATCAAAGTAAATAGGAGTGATTTCCCTGAGAGTCAGATGATGTCTAAGGAAAAGGATCAAAGGTGGGGTGGTCGGGGATGGAGGGGGGTAAGTCAGATATGGTAGGATGGGAAAATGATGAGGGACATGATATATGCGGGAGGGAGAAGAGGGGCACCGATGCAAGAGATGAGTACAATGCGAATGCAGATGATGCTAAATATTGTAAATGTTGTTCACAAGAGTCAGAGGGAGATGTTCCAGAAGAGAGCTTGGTAGACATTGCCCAAGCATGAGTCATTCGAGGAGACGGGGGTCGTGTAGGAGCGGGCACGATCTTGGTCCCTGAAGTGGATTTTTTACCCTTGCACCGATCAACCGAAGAATCAGGAGGGGGAGGATCCACAGGGGCGACTTCCACCGAAGTGCTCATAGGTGCAGAAGGTTCCTTTGGACGAGGGAGGAGGGGGCATTCCTTATAAATATGACTGACCGCATGACATCTCCTACAGTGGAATGGTACTCCTTCATAATCCAGGGTCTGTACATAGATTAATTGCCTCCACAGTAGAGTGATAGCCTCCTCCAAGCCCTCTATAGTGTCCAAGTGAACTAGTATTCGAGCCATGGTCATGCTTCCAGTAGTAAAAAATGATTTTTCATAGTCCAGGAATGTACCGAGAGAGTTGCTAATATACTTCAGAATGTCCTTCGACCAGAAATGGAGGGGAAGACTAGGAAGACACACCCAAATCATCCCAGCTCCAATTTTTTTGTGCTACGGATCAAAAGGAGGGCTCCATCACTTTAGCAAAATCGAGGCTTGTTTAATATGCCATAATTTTTATAAACCCATGGCACCTATTCTGGACGTTGAAAACGTAGGGAAAACCAACCTTGAGGAAGGGTAATGACCATCGTAAGATCCCCCATGATCGGACCCCAGATATCATTTAGCTAGAGGTGGAGGTGGTCTAGATTTTACTTCCGTCCATGTACATGACCAACCAATACCCTATCTGCCATGTCCATGACCTCCCCAAATGAAGTCTGTCCCCAAGAATTAGGTCAAGTTTCTTGGATCTCGACTTTATGCACTTAGATGTCCTGACACCTTTAGGGGATGTATTTGGGGCTGAGGTGTCTGCATCGGTACCAAGCCCAAGATCTACTTTAGTTTGATCAATCTCATCCAGAGGTGGGCTGATGGGAGGATCCATGAAACATCTAGAGGATAGAGGATGGGTTCGTGGGATTGGGTCGACGAGTGGGATGGAGGTTGATGAGCCTTCAGATCCAGATGGGGACGCTTCTTAAAAGGCCTCATCAAGAGGATTGGGGGAATACTAAATGCAAGAAGTCAAAAACTGGAGTGTCACCAGGGAGAAAGGGGTTGAGTCCTATGGCAGAGATGAGTTAGGATAGACAGAGGGTAGCTCAGATAGCGAGAATGGAGGGGATTCATATGGGAGGGAAAATATTGAGACAGGGGACCAAAAAATGGAAGGGAGGAGGGCAAAGGGAAGCATGGACCATCTAAAGCTTCAGGGGGATCTGGAGTGACAACGAGGCGCTAGGTGGCAGGGGATGCATAGGAGAGGTCCAGATCGACACCCCCTCACAGGGATCCGAGGAGTAGTTAATGAGATCTTCATCCATAACTGGAAGTAGAGGGAGATGCCTAACTGTTAACTACTACAAATAGTCGGTAACGAACCCGACAATGAATTCCCCGGATGGTTCCAAAGAGTGGGTAATGAAGCTGCTCCAGGTGTTACCATATGTAATATCCCAAAATTAGGAGAGTAGAAATATTGAACAAAATAATGGAAAATAGCAGTAAATAACAGTGCATCAATCATGAGTCAAAGATAGATCCATGGTATTAAGTATAACAAAAACCAATGAGTATAATATCTTGGGGATCAATTCCCTCAATATAGGAAAGAGAAGCCTCCAATGCCTAAAAGCACCAAAACATGAGATATAACTGCTACACAAAATGTATACTGAAAAATGGAGATCTATGCTCCTAAACACTTTTTCTAGATAACCTAGAAAGGGTTTTTGGAAATACACAAAAAATAAAATGGTGACCTAAAGCCCTAGGGCTGAAGAATCACTACAACTAAAGTAAATAGAAGGAGGTGGCTGAAACTGATGTAAAACTGAATGAAACTCCTCCAAAATAGTCTCCCAATGAAAGTTTGATCCCTTCATTGAAGATCTAACTCCCCAAGTGGTGCACTGAACCCTCCTTTGAATCTGCTCAATAAAATAACGTAGTTTGAGAGTAAAATTTCTCTTTAGGAGATGATGGTGACCTGGCCTGGTGCCAAAATATGAAATGAAGCCCAGGGACCTTCTTTAATGATCTCCCAATGGAAATAATGCTTCCTCCACTGAAGACAAGCTCAGAAATGGCCCTATCAAACCCTCCACTGCTGAACCCTGCAACTCAACACAACTCTAAATAGAAAATGTGTTGTAGAAGAAATCTGTAGCTTGGCTTGATGCTAGATAGTAGAAATAATGCTCAATGACCTCTCCTGAGTGGGCACTCAAAGTCCTCCGAGGATGTGGGTGGGATTCTCACTCGGGAACACCCTTGTGCTAAACAGTACTGCAGTCTCTACAAAATAGTTGAAGAGAGCCAAAAGTCATAACAGAGCATAAAAATAATAATAATCAAAACATATCCTCCATGGCTACCATTCCCTTCGTTACATGCTTGGTGAGCTTCCTCACCTTGGGCCCCACTCATTAAAGCCACTACTTCCTTGCAAAAAATCTCCCTCCAAAACTGTACTGTCTCTCATTGAATGTCCACTTCCTCCATACGAGCACTATTTATTTGGTAAAGGTTGACCCATTCCACATGCTTCATCCCCTATTCACACATAAGGGTGATTTATCCAACTATTTTGATGTCCTCCATTCACATTAGGAGTGATTTTATTCCTAATAAGGAGATTTATGGGTCTCCCTACCCTCTTATTCTCCTATCTAAGAAGCAAAAACAAAAATTAATATTCCAATTAGCTACATGCTAATTTTGGAATATTGTTGTGCTCCCCTCCCAAATGTTGCTTGTCCTCAAGAAATTGCAAGGATAGAACTGAAAATCCCCCTCTCCTCCTCCTGTATCATCCTCATATGATAATATTCTCCACTGAACAAGATGCTCTTTCATCAATATGTCCCCTAGTTGCTCCTCCCAAGTGTAGAAGTTAGCCTTTGGTGACAAATCCAAATGGCTCTCATCATGAAGAAGTGTGATATACATGGAGGCAACTATATGTTGTCTAGAGGCCTTCTTGAGGTAGGGAATATGAAAAATGTGGGGAACCTTCATTCCCATGTGAAGCTCCAATCCCCAAGCTATCATCCACACAAAATGAGTCACCTTCCAAAGTGGTAACTCATGGAAAAAAATCTCCCAAATGCTCATGAGATGCATCTCCCAAATGGCTCATCCCATAAGGAAACAAGAGGACTAATGTAGCAATAATTTGTTGTTCTCCCTGAAGTATGAAGCATAATAAATGTGGGGGTCTCATTCCTAGTGGGCACATCAAACTTATGTGTTATCCCTCCAATCATGCCCAAAATAATTATAAGAACATCATGAACATATGGGATCACAGTCAAAGTCATACTAGTTTCCATGTGTAATACCGGAGAAGGACAATGGTCCCTTAAGTGAAACCAGCGTATTTTTACTCCTAACTTCCTTAGAATATGATATGATGAGTGGTTTCACAACCAATTTCTTGTTGCCTCAATCCTCTCAAATTATTGGAAAAGGTGTATGATGTGTGGTGCAAATTGAGCACACCCTAAATAAGATATCATCTCCCAAAAATCTCCTAGGGAGTGACCACCATCATCACTACTTATGGCCCCAAGTAGACCATGAAGTCTATAAGAAAGAGTGCCCCTTCTTGGAGCAATGGCCTTTACATGGATGGCAAGGAAATACAAATACATAGTAAGTGAATCATGATGCATAGAAATACAACCTTACCATGTACTTTGATCAAGCTAGTGAAGTGGCTCATAGATGGGCCTCCTCTCAATCCCAATGAGAAAGGAAGTGGTTGTGATAAATCTGCGAAAGAGTTATGTCTCTCCTCCATCTCCAAACAATCCATGCATCTCCTAATATGCTGGTGCATCTCCTCTTTGATGCCTTCCGAAGTGAATCCCTCCATGATAGTATGGTATGCTCCCATGAAATCAGTGTGGTTGGAGAGAAAATCCTCATATGTTGCATGTAGTAGCTTCCTATTGAGCTTAGAGGCCCTATTCAAGAATATACTACTCTGAAAATAGATGACCCCATCTCTCACTACATATCTCCCATTTGATAATTGGCCATCAAGTATCCTACATGAAAAGAGATCCTTAGAGTATTCCACCAAAAGCTGGGATCTCCAATAAGGATCAATACTCAATAATGACAGCGCTGCTGATCTACAATGTAAAGCACTTGTCATGTTGCTGCCTTATTCTTTGACATCTGCCATGCAAAAGGCATATGCCGAGATGCTACTATCCTATCTCTACTGCCCCTTCTGTAGCTGCTCATGCTCAAGTGAAGGTTGAAGTTTTTTGGGGTTAGCCTTCCATGGGAAGCTATCACCCATCCAAAACCTTCTGAGTTTGGCCAATGTATGCACGAGTGGCCACCATCCTCTACCATATGTGGAAGATCCCTCCCTATGTGGAAGTATCCTCTGATCCTCCAAAGCCATGGAGTGGTCTCCTTGTACAATGATGGTGCCATCCTCCATCCCTGAAACATCTTCTCTTAGTGCAAGATGTTTGGTAAGAGTGGGTAATACTGATATTGGGAGAATGTCTCCCTCCTCCTTGAGCATACTCAAGACTCTCTGTGTTGTACCAAGTCCTCCCAAGGTCCTCACCCCTCCTAGATCTAAGAGTGGTGCAACCTGTTGTGAGACATATCTCTTCAACTCCTGATCTGTTGGCCTCCCTGGTGGAATGCCTCCATGTAATGAGACATAAATGCATAGAGTAGGCTGTATATGTGAGTGAACTTATTTTTCCCTACTCTCAAAGCAAAAATTAGTCTCCTTCTTTTGTGCATAAACCTCCTGAAATGGATAGGGGTGTGTCCTTCTAATCACCTGCTTCTAGCCATCCTTTCTATCTTCTCCTTCAATCTACAAAGTCTCACAATCTAAGGTGTCTTCCCAAAATGTAATCAACTGATGCACACCCAACATCACATTTGTGTCAGGGGTCTTGATCACAAAGGAATGATCTATCATGGTGCATGTCCTAAAAACTATAGTAAATTCTCGAACACACTTCAATTCTAGCACATGATGCTCCTAGATTGTGCCTTGGTCTCCACTTGTTAGATCCTTTGGAACTCCTTGCAATGATATAAGGTCTCCTATGATTGGAGAAATTTCTCCATTTCCACCTCTAGGGGTAATAGATCTCCTCCTGGTGTGACAATGCTGATACATCTTGCCTGCTCTTCTCCTTCATTATTGGAGGATACCTCATCATCATTAAGAGGTCCTTTGTCTTGATCCTCTTTTGAAAAAGGAGCCTCCATGTCTTCCTTTTGAGAAAAGAGCTCTTCCTGAAGTGGGGATATTTCCTTTGGCAAGGTATTATGCAAGTTTCTAACCCCCTCAATAGCATTCTGGAATGGAGTTGGTTTTAAGGATCCTTCCAAATCATGCAAAGGTTTTGACTTTTTTGGGCTTGGCTATCTCAACCAAGGATGTTTTAGAATGTTTTATATCAAATATTTTCATTAACCTCCTAGTGAACCCTGCATGTTGGATGGATAAGTCGTTCTTGCAGAAAAGACAGACCTCCCAAGTGTCCTATGGACAGCTAGCAACAAACGGACAAACAAAACTATCTTTCTATAGATATATTGTGATTCATAATTAAATGCTATAAAGGTTTAACGATCTTACCTTTGATCCAACGCTTTTTTCTAGTAGTATTCCTTCAGTCGCCCGAAAGAGTTATCTTCAAAGATCTTCAATCAAAAACAAAAAAACATCAAATAGCACCTGCATAGCATATATTCATAAATCATATCCATTATGGTGATCAAGGAATCCATAAAATAAACCAATCAATTGACAGCTTATTGAGAAAAACAGATTTATTTGTATTAACTTAAATAAGGAAGAACCTTACAACCGTGTCTGCCTTGATGTCATACATGCCTTCCTGGGGTCTGGAACAGGCGTTTCCTTTACTCTGATCAGCCTTTCACTTTTCCAATCGAGATACATATAGGTATGTAATCCCTCCCATAGGAAATCTCAGCTAAAAGGGTCTAAGTTTCAACAGCACTTCGCCTCCAACAATACTAAAACTTCAACTCATCAATTGTAACCCTTTGAGGCTGCCCTATGCCTCCTTTTATAGTGGAAGAGAGGAGGTTACAGATCCATACAAGAAGGGATAGAATCCTCCTTCAAAGGGATTATTTCCTTACATCAAGGGGTTAGCTCCTTATTGGATGGGATGCATGAACATGAAAGGAGCGGACTTTCCACCACAAGAATGTTTCTAGAAGCTTCCAAAAATGACTTTAACTGAGCTTCTCGATTTTAATTTTTCCATTTCTAATATTTTACAGTGGTCCGCACTTTTAATAAACAGAAAGTGTGCTTGGCTACACATGATTTATAGCCAAAAGGTGCGGGACTGCTAGAAAAACTAGGAGAAAGTGCGGTACCAGAGTTTTAAGGCTTTTATGAGCTTTTCTCTTAGTTTCAAGGCTTGAATTTAGGAACTTTGATATTGTAGACTTCCAAGGGAGTACTAAAATGTCATGGTGACAAATTTCAGTGTAACAAATTGCCCCCTAAAGTGCGAAATCTGAGAATATTCGAAGAGTGATGTGCTTTATCATTTCAAGGATCAGCCTGTGGACACCCCAATCGGAACCCTGTAAAAACATTCAACGCAACACATATACATATATATCATCGCTGAGTAGGCATTCCCATACTCAGATCAAAACTAACTAAACTTGTTCTGATACAGAAATGATTTTAATATTAGAACAATAATGTAGACACAGCATGGGCGCAACCATATGTAATTAATCGTCTACTGCATAATGAATGATAAAACTCCTCACAGCCTGGATGGTGGAAACTAGATCCAGGGTCTTGATTTCTGCTTCTCGAACTAGTACGATTCTATCCATGCGATTAAATGTGTTGAAGTCGAACATGGTAGAAACCACTTGATTACCAGTCAATGATGTCAACTGTTAACAAGTGTGAGAGAAACCACCAATAATGGAAATGGCTCTCAAAGTACTCAGTACAATCCATGAAATGCGAATAAGTGATCTGAAGTCGAACATTTCATGGAATCGTTCGGTTGAAGTTCAATGATGTAACATGTCGTCAAAGGTGAGAAACCTGCCATTAAGGCATGCAAATTCCAAGGTACTGACAGATTCTAGCTCAACTTCCTAGATGATGAGCTGTCATCGACAGAAAGCGATCTGTTGTAAGAAAGCTCACGACACGAAACCACAAATCAAGTTTTGAAGAAATTTTTGCAAGGACTGACTCAGGGATGGTCAAAAAAAATGGAGACAAGTGTTTGCAGATGAATGGTTTGTTTGACTATCCTCTTGAACACATAACGGCACTGCAGATAGTTTGGTGACAGTTTCCCTAAGCTAATACCTAGAAACTAGCTGAAGACTTTCAATGTGGTTTGATTAAATGATAGGCAAAGGATTTCCCAACCCAGGTGGAAGTGTGGCAAAAATTGTCGTGTTCAAGAGTGGTGTAATGATTTTTACAAATCAAAGTGTAACAAATAAATCTGGTTTTCTCTCTTTTCCCCCACCATTTCTGGAAAGTACCTCTTTATTTTTGATAAGCTTGAGGAGGATAACATTTGCTTGTTTATAAGCTAATCCTTCGGATGAGTCCAACTTAATTTAAAATCAAACCCTAAGAAGGAGTTGTCCGCTCCTGTTTGTAATCAACAGTTCCTTTGCTGTTAAATTTTAACGAGTCCAGTATAGGAGAAACTCGGTGTTTTTCATTTTTTATGGAGTCAGAAGAAAAAACTTAAGAAAACTCCATGGGTGTTCTTTTTCATAAATTTAGTCTCTCAGGCCCAAAAAAGGATAAAATAATGCAAGAGAGAACTCTATTGACCATGATTAGTCAATGTATTCATTTTTCGTAAATAGTCCATTTCAGTCCGGAAAAGGGGTAAACTCATATTGAAGGTACGACTGTTCATTTACTTTAACGAGTTCGAATAGTGAAGTACTCGGCAATATTTTCATTTTTAGAGAGTCTGAAAAGGGCTTACAAGAGGACTCCATGGTTTCTCTTTTTCGTAAGATTTAAAGAGCCCGAAAAAGTGATAAAAGCTTACTCTTCGTAAAAAATGACCATTTTGCCTAAAAAATCTGTTATTCTGCACAAAAACTTGAAAAATTAAACATACCTGTTTCAATAATAAAAAATAGTTTGAAAAAATGACTTTTTAAAGTGAAAAATAAACAAATTTAAAATTCGTCTATTCGAAAAAACTTATAAAAACGAGTTTTTCAAGTTCATTTTTACCATTTGAGTTTGAAGTGAAGTTTTTAAAGCTCTGGGCAAAAAACGCTTCGGAGAAGATTCTGGACAAGCCGACCATCGGAATTGAAAACCGTCCGTTTCAGGTAATCCAAAACCTCCTTATCTTGCTTTTCATCCATTCAATTTTTTAAATTAGGGTTAGATTTCATTTTTGGGAGGAAAATATGTTGAAAAATTCGCCCTCGGGGGTCCGCACCTAAGACATTAGGTACCTACGGACCTTGACATTTTTCTGCAAAGAAAAATGTTGGGGCCCCACACTTTTAACACAGGGCCCATGCGTATCTACGCACTGTCCCTGAGCGTAAAGTGTGGAGGCACCGTAACAAATTTAAAAACATATTTTCTTCCTAAATTACCCAAATTTTTTGCTTCAAAATGATTCTAATCATTCTTTTTACTTGTTGTAGGATATATATAATTCTTATTTGGTGAGAACGGGAGCACGAAGAGGTATATGAAGCATCAATAAATAATCAACCTACTTTGCAAGCTTTAAGAGTATGTGGGATTTACAAATTTTGGGCTATCAGTGGCATGAGAGCTCAAGTGGATCTTATTACTTGGTTGGTAAATAAATGGGATGTTCAGGACCAGTGTTTTGTGATCGGAGGTCACTGGCTCGAGATTGAGCTGGAA
Source organism: Pinus albicaulis (assembly GCA_034641835.2). Classification (NCBI taxonomy): domain Eukaryota; kingdom Viridiplantae; phylum Streptophyta; class Pinopsida; order Pinales; family Pinaceae; genus Pinus; species Pinus albicaulis. The sequence goes on from CM076572.1 coordinate 1,382,551,398, forward strand.
GACATCTATTTTTTGACTGGTTTGTCTAGGATAGATGAACCATTATCTCTATTTGGGGCTAGGTCAGGTGGCCAGTCTGTTGCCAGCCTACAATTAGAGTTCTGCAATGATGAAGCCAATCCCGGGGACAAACAGATTGACATAAAAAATATCATCCGTCTAGAGCTAAAAGTGATTGCTTTTACCGTTGTCAAGTTCTGTGGAAGTGCAGCTTTGCATGTAGCCACTGGTTCTCATATGCGCATAGCAATAGATTGCTTTCGAGGCACCATATTCAACTGGTGCGAGACAGTGTTGGAAAATGTGAAAGGCCAACTTACCAGAGCAAAGAATGGGAAGCTAAAAAACTTTGGATATGGGTCCATTGTAGTCACCTTATCTCTACAGAGGATCCCCATGTTAGCCCCGCAACATATTCCTGTTGATGCTGGTTGGCCTCAAGAGCCTAGGATGGTTCGTTGGGTTGCTTTGATGGCCCGCCACAGTGAGGGTGGGGAGATTGTGCGATTTCCCTCTACATATTTGTGTTGGCTGGAATGCCAAATTTTGTTATAGAGGATTTTCCTTATGCTGGCATGGACTTTCGTGGTGACCGGGAGATACCCCTTCCTCAAGGAGCTCAGTGGGACAAGTCAGGTAAAAAAAATCGTTTTTGACATGTTATAATTTCTAATTTTTATTTTGTTTTTAAATCGTCCAAAACTGATAAAAAAAAATTCAAATGCAGATGTGGGTTCGAGTCGACCAGCCATTCTTTTCCCCTTTGATCAGAGGCAAAGGGATGTAGCAGCAGCAACACCACCCCCACAGGATCAGACTATAGAGATCTTGACTGATTTAGAGAACCATCTAGAGTGGCTCACTATAGATATACCTGAGACCACCATAGATGATATCCCACTCCATCTATAGAGATATGTCATTGGTGTTCCTGGACCATTCAGGAGTTTTTTGACTAGGGTGGCACGAGAAGTGGTGTATTATCATGATCATCACTATGGATAGTGGATGATTGACTTGTAGAATCATTTTTGTATCACTTTTTCCGATCATAAGGCATTTTGAGCCTATGATCGAAGAGGATGTACTATTTTTTGAACACTACATCTATACTATGATATACTATTATTTCCAATTACCTGTTCAATCATGTTATGGAATGTTGATTTGTTACTTTGTTATCACAAATGTCTATTTATAAAATTATAAGAAATTTCATCTGCTAATGTATTTAAATTTCTCGGAATGTGTTGATACTCAATATAATCGAACTCTCCTTCCAAGAGACGAACCCTTAAAAATAATCTTAATAATACTAGATTTCTAATGGAATATACTCGATTTAACTGTAATACAACGAGTTCAGAATCTAACTTAACGATTAAACTCTGAATTCCAAATGAAATGGATTCCTATATTAATTCAATAACTGCACTATATTCGGAAATATTGTTCGTCGTTTGATCGAGACTTACCCCATCCATTGATACTAACTCGTCAGTGGGTGAGTAAATAGCCCAAGATGCGGAAGAGATGTTTCGTGTACTACGACAAGTGCCATCATCAAAACCAATATACGTTTGAAAGGATGTCGACATCTGCGATATCAAAAGTATCCAGATAAGTGGGAATAATAGTAGGAGCACACTTACACTAGGCACACGTTTCCAATCTATAGCACACCAGCTAAAAAGTAACTAAAATACAGAATATCTCCACACAAAGTCAAGCGTAATATCTCTTCAGATAAAGTCCATTTCTGGGTTTACCCAAAGAGACTCCATCAAAATCAATCAATTCATAGGCCCCTTTTGCAAGCTATCGCTTGAAAATATAAGGACCATGCCACCTGGGTTCAAATTTTGCAGCCCCTAGTTTATCGTTGGCTTGATCATAAATCAAAACTAGGTCTCCTTCTGAAAAATTATGAGGGGTAACACTTTTATCATACTGAGCTTTCATTCTTTTCGCATGAGCCTCGGTAGCTAATGCAACGGTGCACCAATTATCATCTAATTGAGCCAAGTATAAAAAATGTTTCTCCTCTTCAGAAGTGTCTGGTAGTAACTCTATGGTTAGTTGGAGTGACGGTGTCTCGCATTCAATGGTTAATACCGCTTCTAAACTATAAACCAGTTGAAAATGGGTATAACTTGTCAATGTTTTTGCTGAGGTTCGATATGCCCAAAGTTCTGAAAAGAGCATGGTGTGCCAATTCGACTTATGAATTCCAATGATTCGTTTGATCATGGTGACTAAAACTTTATTAATCACTTCAACTAAACCATTGGCCTGTGGATAATATGGTGTAGAACTGTCATGGCACAGGCCAAGCTGGTTCGTTAACTCAGTCATCATGATATTTCGAAAATGGCTCCCGTGATCAATAATTATCATTTGGGGTACATCGAAACGAGCAATCACATGATTGAATATGAAAGTAGCTGCAGTTTTGCCATCTGCCGCAAATGTAGACATCGCCTTGGCCCATTTGGTAAAATTGTCTACTGCTAGAATAATATACCCATGCCCCCCGACCGAGTGAGGGTTACATGTAATGAAATCAATGCCCCATTTTGCAAAAGGACTGAAAACAATTATGGGGTGAAGAGGAGCAGGTGGTGCATGCATTTTTCGATCAAATATTCAACAATTATGACATTTTCGGACTGCGTAAATACAATCTTTAAATAAGGACGACTAGAAATTCCCTGCGGGCAATATATTTTGGGCTGTGGCGTACCCACACATATGACCGCCACATGCTCCGGATTGGTAGTCATTGAAAACCTTTTCAGCTTCGTCATGAGTTAGGCAATGTCGAAAAACCGAGTCCGCACCACGACGGTATAGTGTGTCGCCAACAATATGATATTGTTGAGACTAAAAATGAATTTTTCATCGCTGCAATCGTGAAAGCTCAGGCCGAAAATATTGGGCTTGAAGATATATAATAATATCTCCATACCATGGATCAATGGTACTAATAAGAAACAAGGATTCATTCGCGATTGGTTGTTCCACCACAATTTCTGTTTCAGTATGTGGGAAATCACACATAAGTTCAACAAATATCAATGATTTCTTGGATTTGGACTTTTCAAACTCCAAATCAAACTCCTGCAGGATAACAATCCATTTAGAGTATTTGGCCCCTAACAATTTTTTAGTCAAGATGTACATCATAAGGTTACAATCAGAGATCACTGTCATTTTGCGTAAAAGTATGCAGTAACGAAAACTTTGGACAACTTGAACAACTACCAAGGCCAATTTCTCCACATGTGAGTATTTGATCTCAGTCGGATGCAAATTTCGACTAAGATAGTAAATCACATGTTCACTATGGAATTCATATTCCTGAACTAAAACCATCCCTATTGTGGAATCGGAAGCGGCGAGGTACAAAAAGTAATCCTATTTGTAGTTGGGAGGATGTAGTAACGGTGCATGGGTCAACACATTTTTCAAAACATTAAAATATCTATCAGCGACCTCATCCCAAAATAAAGGAATGTTCTGTTTCAACAACCTAGTGAAACCTTTCGTTAACTTGGCGTAGTTAGGAATAAATAGACGTAAAAAGTTTTCTTTCCCTTGCAAACTTTGGAGTTGGCAAAGAGTAGAAGGAGGAGGTAAATTGATGATTGCCTCAAACTTGGATGGGTCGACACGAATGCCTGCCTTTGAGACAATAAATCCAAATAATCGTCCGGATTCTATGCAGAAAACACACTTATGAGGATTCAAACGAATCTTATTGTGCCTACATCATATAAAAATGGCTTGTAAATGAGTAATATGATCTACTCTGTGTGAAGAATGAGCAGGAAAATCATCGAGGTAGGGCTTCACAATATGCTTAATGTCGTGAAATGCATAAGACATGGCCCTTTCAAAAGTGGCGCCAACGTTCTTAAGGCCAAAAGGTAATTTGCGATAAGAAAAAGTTCCTCGTGGACAAATGAAAGTTGTTTTAGGTTGATCTGCTGGGAGTATGTTTATTTTATTGTAGCTGGAAAATCCATCCATGAACGAGAACATTTCACTTCCAGCACAATCGTCGATAATTTGATCGATGTAAGGGGTTGGATAATTGTCTTTAGGACAAGCTCGATTTATATCCCTATAGTTGATACATACTCTTATTGTTCCTTTTTTTTTATTGACCAGAACAATATTAGATACCCAGTCCGTTAACGGGATCGGATAAATAAAACCTGCACGAAGTAATTTTTCAACTTCTGCTTTGATAGCGGTAGCTTTTCTCAGATGAATCTGACGTAATTTCTGTCTGATGGGTTTGGCATCTGGGTATGTATTATTTTCATGAACAACAATTGACAGATTGATTCTTGGAATTTCTTCATATGACCAGGCAAAGATGTCGTGGAATTCTTGAAACAGGGCTTTATAGGCTTAAATTTCTTCAGGCGTATAAGAAGCACCTATGTGAATGTTTTCAACAATTCCAGGTTTTACTAAACTGTCAAGAGGAACCTTCGTAGAAATATTTTCTATATTCAATTCAGAATCAGAATGTGAGAGAGGATTCTGAGGTTCTTTGACGTAATCAGTGGTAAGAATGGAGGAAAAATCATTCTCAAAATGATCGAGATCAGGTAAAAATGAAGACCTATGGTGTAGATCTTCCCATGGTAACTCATCTACCAACAAGAATTCACGAATATGTTCATCAGTATGGAAAAATTGTTGAGCAGGATCCGGAATTGGTGTCGAAGCTAAAATCGATATTGAAAATGACTCCTTTTTTATCACATTCACTGGATCAGATTTGGTTGAAGGAGTATCAGAAAATGACTGTACTTGTTGATATGCTAGCTCAAAAGGACTCAAAGGCATTGGGCCCTCGAAAGAATCCAATTCTGATTCTAAAGGTACTATCTAAGGATCATCAAAGGAAATAGTACTTGATGTAATCATATTGATATTAGCAATAAGAGTTTGTACGTTGGGAGGAGGCAGGGAAAAAGTTCCCAGTAAAGATGAATCTTTAATCAAACTTACTCTGACATCCTTATAAGGGATAGTCGATTTTCCGATATGTTGGATGCTATCAGTAGAGGCTGGGTCAGATGAATAATATGAGAGCTGATCTATCTTAACGATCTTTCCTTTATGAGGAAACATGATGAGACGAAAGATCAATGATACAACAATAGTCATAGCATAAGACCAACTATGACCCAGAAGAAGGTTGTAATCCAGAGGGGCATCAACCACCTCCACATCTAGATTAACCACTTTTCCTTCAACCTCTATTGGTAGATCTTGTAAAATACCATATGGCTGAAAACATCTTCCATAAAAAGCCTTGGTGATTGGTTATTTGTCAGATAACCAAGTGATTTCCAACATTTTATCGACATTATACACGTAGAAGCGCCTTCATCAACAATAGTACGAAAGATACGCTTGTTTTTTACTATTACTGGAATCTGAAAAGCCATTTGATGAGGTAGGTGCGGTGTAAAATTTTCTAAATCAAAGATCATGAGGTTCGAATCTTGGAGATCTACAGCTCCTAAGGCTGAAAAAAGTAATTTTCTTTGGGCTGGGCATGATTGCAATACTTTCAAAGCTAACATTGCTGAAGGGGAAATTGCAAAATCTTCAACAATATTGTAATTCTGAGCAGCTCTCGCATGTGGATTAAAAGCTGATTTACGAAGTACACATTTTGCAGGCGGTTTAATCACGAAGTCAGGATTTTTTTTCTTGATCTGTAATGGATCAGAAACTGAGGGAGACGTAGTTGATGCAGAATTGGATGTTTTTTCTTCTTTACCAGTATTTTTACTACCGTAATCTTGCGATTGTGTTGCAACCATGAAAATATCCTCGACAGGATTGGAGGAAGAACCAACCATGTTACTATCTTGAGTAGGAAAGGGATCCTTCAAGACAGTAGGTATAGGTGAACCCTTAACGAATTTTGATACCTCGGCTCTATGCGGGCACTCTTTTGTAAAATGATCCTGGTCACAAATGAGACAAGGATATCGAGGTTTACGTTTTTCGTTAGTTGGTTCAGTTGTATCAGTTTTTTCTTTTGAATATTTTTTCTTTTTATTCTTACCTTTCTTCTTACCACCAGTTTAAGATTTGGTCATAGATGTCTCTACAACATGGATATCGGCGGAATTTTCTAGGGAAGAATCTCCTTTGGGTGAATCGGGTAAAGTGATAATAGGAGAAGTAGTCTTGGAAGACTTCTTCTTACTCTTACCAGTACTAACAAACCCAATTACATCATCAGTGGCATGAGAGCTAGAAGGAGTTGCAGTTAACTGAACAGGTCTTGGTAAATCAGGGATTTTATCATACAAAGTACCTGACTGAGTATAAACAAGGTCAAGGTACTGAGCCTGAGCAATAAATTTCTCTTCCGTAACAATGCCTCCTTTGGCCACATCTTCAGTAATTTTGGGCAATAACGATTTAATAAACCATTCAACCAACATTTGATCAGGAATAAAGAATTTCACTAAACGCCTTATACGTCTCCATTCATGAATGTGATTAGATATGTACATAGACGTAGACTACTTTAATGAAGTCAACAATTATGTGCCATTGTCATATCTGACAGGAAACTGAAAATGGTTTAAGAAATCAGTAGCTAGTGCATTAAAATTATTAAAAGAGCCATGTGGTAACTCAATGTACCATTTTGCAGCTGGACCAATGAGAGTTCTCTGAAAAAGATGTAATAGAATAGAATCATCGACTAGTGAATTGGATGTGCACCAGAGGTGATAATTCATAACGTGATTATATGGGTCCTCTCCTGACTTACCTTCAAATTTTGGAATATCACTGGGCAACTTGTTAGGCATCGACGATCAATATGGAAGATAAAAAATGGGATGGTTCGTAAGGTGCGACAGATCTGGTAAATCTAAAGTTGCTATGAATGGTAACCGATGGCTAGGATCTTGATAACCTTGAATGATCAAACCAGTGCCAGGAGGAGGATAGCCAGGATATCCTGGAATTGGATGTGCATTTGAAATCATGAAACCTCTCGGGTAACCAGGATTAATCAGACCATACTCGGGTTGTTGAGGTATTTGATAAGTATACCCAGGGTACGGCTGATACTGATATGCTGGATTTTGTGTAGCTTGACCAATTTGATATTGTCCCTGGTACGGTTGATAAGTAAACTATGGTTGACTAGAGACAATCATACTAGTACCAGCTTGTCCCACAGGCATCTGGACCATAGTCTGAATTGTAGGTCTTGACTGTGGTACATAGGCTTGAGGAATTTGCACTGATGCAGGGATAAAAGAAACCGGAGCTAGAGATACTCCAGAAATAGGTGTTGTAGGTTTAACAAAGGTTGCAGTAGTTTCAGCAATTTGAGGCGGATTCTGAGGTGTACTGGGCCTAGGCTGTTGAACATAACCAGGTGCAGGGATTTGAATAGTAGGCTAAACCGGTTGCTGGGTTGGACCAGAAACTAAAGGCTATCCAGGTTGATTAGATAACTGCACATTAGGTTGCATAGTCTGTTGAATTTGCGGTGGATTCCACACCATGTTCATTCCGGGGTATTGACCCGTAGAATGTTGTACATATGAAGGACCATAGCTTTATTGAACGTAGGGTTGATAATTAAGTGGTAAATTTCTAGCTCCTTGTAAAAATGATTGACCGGATGGTAGTTGGAAACCTTGAGTTGGGTACTGACCTTTAGGTTGATAACCTTGAGGCACGTACTGAATCTGGGGTTGATAAGGACCCTGAGGAATATACTGAGTTTGGGGTTGACCTTGGGGTATGTACTGTCCTTGAGGTTGATAACCTTGAGGTATGTACTATCCTTGAGGTTGTTCTCCAGGTAAATAATATTTTCCTACAGTTTGTCTTGGTAGAAAATTACCTTGAGGCTGCCCCCCAGGCGATAAATGACTACCTTAAGGTTGCCCCCTAGGCGATAAATGACTACCTTGAGGTTTCTCCCCAGGCGGTAACTGACTACCTTGAGGTTTCCCCCCAGGCGGTAACTGACTACCTTGAGGTTGAGGATTTGGAATATTACCAGACATCATAAAAATTTGCTCTGCGTTCGACGTTTCAACTTTAGTTCTATTTTTACCAGTTGATAAAACTTGTTCAGTTGGTCGAGGAGTTGCTCCTGAGAAAGTATCAGAGAGTGACTGGTACCCTAAAGGAACAGAAGGACCACCGTATAAAAAAGTTTCTAGTGATTGGGAAAACATAGATGTCTCACTTGACATAATTCATGAAGGATAATAACCCCTTGGTGTAGGATGAAAAGGAATTCGGGGTGGTGAAAAACTAAGACCCGGGTTCTCTAAAAAATCTGTCAATGACAAATACCAAGCGTCACTTCTAAAAGGATTGTATAATATAGATTCACGCTCCCTAGGATTCAAAGTCTGTTGGGTTTAAGGAAGAGTTACTTCTTCGTCTGGACCGACAAGTTCTTCAATGGAAATGAGGTCAGAAGGAAGATTTTCAATAATTATATGTCTTACCCTAGGGGAACCAGGATCACTAGAAGTTGGAGTAACAAATCCTGAAGATGGTTCCAAAACAGCAGGTTCAGTGTCAGGTTCAAAAATTTCAGGATCTTCAGCAAATTCACTGGAAGGAGAAATACTACCAGTAAGCTCGGAAACTGAAATTGGCTCTTCAATATGCTCTGTTGTTTGTATTTGATAATAAGGATGAACAACTATAGATGAATCTCCTGCTTCTGTTGATCTAATTATACTGTTAGTAGGCAATACTAGAGCTCGCAGCCCTTCAAGTTGGTTTGGTGTATATTCATGGGGCTTCCCCTAAAGTCTACGCAATTGTCTTGGTAATTCAGCCACGATTAAAAATGATTAATCACACGCAATCAAATGAAAATTTCGATAAAAAATCCTAGAGTCACTAAAGAAACAAACAAATGAATCACATGCCTAAAAATCTAGGAGATCAAACCACACACAAACAGTAACTTCCCGCACTAAAAACAATAGTTGGTGATGAAATCCAATGTCGTAGTATTTAATGCAGAAAGGGTGGTTGGAACAGTTACCCCGATAACCTGCTTAATGAAATAGACTAGTGCAAGTTTCTCCACTTAAACCATCTCAAGTGAAGATAACCCTCCAGAGAGTCCAAGTGAGTCTAGTCAACATCTGCCCTAGGTACAGTGGGATCTTTCCTCCACCGTCACCTCAGGAAAAAACCGTAAGATTATGGTCACTATGGTTACCAATAGGAACTAATATACCTGGGGGAACAGTCTACGATCCAACATACACGTAAGGGCAGAGTAACAAAGCTCAATCCCCTTGAAGGCTCCTTGAAATAATCCAAGGTATACTGACAAGTGACCCCAGGCTCCTCGACAATGGTCTATTTGAGGTTTACCGTTGTTAATACGCACATATCTTCTATCGTTTCCAGTGAGATAGAATTGATTATCTCACTAGTTCAGATATGACCTCATGCTTGAGTCTTTTAAGAGGAGCTTCCCAGAGCATACAACCGACTATTGGATTTTTTTCCTACCACAAGATCAACTACTTGTTTGTTTTAACTGTCTTGGAGAGTTAATTACTCCCTACTCCAAGACACTAGCCTAAGCTATATTGGTGAAAAGAGCCCTAGAAATATAAAAGTTACTAGATTAATTTTAATTTAAGCATTGATTTTATAAGGTTGTTTCTTAGGCGAATGTGAAACTGATGATATGAAGTGACCCGACTCAAATCATAATAAAAATGCATCTATTATGAGAAACAATCTGTTTTCTTTCAATGAATTCTAGCTAAAGGAAGAGTTGACAAATGCAATTTTTTTAAAACAAATCTTTCCTTCAAACAAGAATAAATGAAAAGAAATCTAATTTCAAAGAGAACTCAAAATGATCTATGTTCAATAAGAAATCCCTTTTGTTCAAGATCAAAACTGCAAACTAAGTTTTTCTTCAAAAGACACTACAATTTCTAGAAAAGCACTCAAAGCTAAAAAACATTAAAATTGAGATCTAAAAATTCTAAGACTAAATTTGAATTAAAAATTCAAATATTTTAAGGATGTTTTACTTAGCTTGTGATCTAACTAAGAAATTCTTTACTTGAATCAGAAAGAACTCGAAAAAACATTCAATTTTCATTTTTTAAGTGAAATTCCAACTTATTAACAAAAGTTTTTAACGATTTGCAAATGAGAAAAATGGAATCTAAATATCATCAAACAATTTTTGCTATGATGTCAGACCCAGAAAGAAAACAAGAGAATACCAGTGATCTAGAGGCATACCAAGGTTTCTAATCTCTAAGCGTGATGTAAGATAAAGCAAAAATTATTATAACATGCAAATCTTTCAGAAAATCATTCAAAAATAAAAATGATGAAACAAACTCTTAACCAAGGCTTTCTGACAGAAGATACAAGTCTCGGTAATCACCGAGAACCTAAAAAACTAATCCATAAAAGAGGATTTTAAGATTTTTCAAAAATTTTAACAGGGTCCGTAGGATTCAGTGCAAACCAGTGCGGTCCTGCACTGTGGGTATAGGAAAAGTGCAGAAATTCCTGCACTGTCTCTAAAGGAAAAGAGCGGACATAGGAAAACAAGAGAAAAAACAAAAAATTCTCAAAGATTTCTCAGGGATTCTACAAACTACCCAAGCCAGTATAAATCAATCAAAATCAGGAAACATAAATTCATAAATCAAAAGTAAAAGAAATCAAAGCTCAAATCATTCCCCAGTGGAGTCGCCATTTTGTTGGACGGATAAGTCGTTCTTGCGGACAGGGTAGACCTCCCAAGTGTCCTATGGAAAGTTAGCAACAAATGGAAAAACAAAACTATCTTTCTCTAGATATATTGCGACTCATAATTAAATGCTATAAAGGTTTAATGATCTTACCTTTGATCCAACGCTTGTTTGTAGTAGTAGTCCTTCAATCGCCCGAAAGCATATATTCATAAATCATATCCATTATGGTGATCAAGAAATCCATAAAATAAACCAATCAATTGAAAACTTATTGAGAAAACAGATTTATTTTTATTAACTTAAATAAGGAAGAGCCTTACAACCGTGTCTGCCTTGATGTCATAAAGGCCTTCCTGGGGTCTGGAACAGGTGTTTCCTTTACTCTGATCAGCCTTGCACTCTTCCAACCGAGATACATATAGGTATGTAATCCTTCCCACATGAAATCTCAGCTAAAAGGGTCTAAGTTTCAACAGCACTTCGCCTCCAACAATACTAAAACTTCAACTCATCAATTGTAACCCCTTGAGGCTGCCCTATGCCTCTTTTTATAGTGGAAGAGAGGAGGTTACAACTTGATACAATAAGGGATAGCATCCTCCTTCAAAGGGATTAGTTCCTTACATCAAGGGGTTAGCTCCTTATTGGATGTGATGCATGAACATGAAAGGAGCAGACTTTCCACTGCAAGAATGTTTCTAGAAGCTTCCAAAAATGACTTTAACTGAGATTCTAGATTTTACTTGCAGGTTTTCTAATATTTTACAGGGGTCCGCACTTTTAATAAATAGAAAGTGCGCTTGGCTACGCATGATTTATAGCCAAAAGGTGCGGGATCGCAGGCAAAACTAGGAGAAAGTGCGGTACCAGAGTTTTAAGGGTTTTATGAGATTTTCTCTTAGTTTAAAGGCTTGAACTTAGGAACTTTGATATTGTAGACTTCCAAGGGAGTACTAAAATGTCATGGTGACAAATTTCAGTGTAACACTGCATAAGTAGCCACATTTGCATGACTCAATGAAGAAGAACTCTAAAACCACCAATCATGAGCCTTACCTTCAAGATGAAATGCTACTACTTTAATGGCCTCCTCTTCTGAAACTTGGTGCAGCTAAAAATAGGTGTCTAGCTTTCTTACCCAAGCCTCAGCTGTGCACTTAGGTGACCCATCAAAAGTAGGCAGAAAGAATCTACCCAAAGCATGCTGCTTGCACCCCTTGCTTCTATTGTGATTTACGGGCCTTCTATTCTCCTTGATTTGGCAAAAACCTTGGAAGTTTAGATGCTCCTTGAACCTTTGAGTTTGAGATTCATATTCTTGAAGATAGTCACCAAGAGTCTATTCCTTTGGTGCCTCTCCTTCCTCCATATCTCTTGCTATGAATGTAGGCATGGTAGAACGTTGTGGATTTGATTGTGTGGCTAAATGCTCACACCCATAATATGAAGATCTGGAGTTTTATTCATGTGCAAACCATTTCGAAGAACCTCTATATCTCTTCATCCTCATATCCTTGTTTTCTTTATTGATATCCTGCATGGTTTAGAGAAGAATATTTGAGAACCTCCTTCTCTTAATTTCTCCTAATAATGGATTCTTGCCTTTTCCTCTTTTGTATATCTTCTCCTTTCTGTGAGAAGCTTATTCTTCTTTTGATGACATAGATGTGATGTCTCACAAGTTGAGCCAAGATTATGCTCTGATACCACTGTAATATCCCAAAATTGGGAGAGAAAAAATATTGAACACAATAATGGAAAATAGCAGTAAATAACAATACATTAATCATGAGACAAATAAAGATCCATGGTATTAATTATAACAAAAAGAAATGAGTACAATATCTTTGGGATCAAGTCCCTCAATCTAGGCAAGAGAAGCCTCCAATGCATAAAAGCACCAAAACATGAGATATAGCTTCTACACAAAATGTCTAAGGCCCATAAATCACAGTTTTAGTGAATAATATTGTTGCTGGAAAATATATATAAATGGATCTAACAATACAATGCTCATACAATACTGAAAATGGAGATCTATGCTCCCAAACGCTTTTCCTAGATAACCCAGAAAGGGTTTCTAGAAATACACAAAAATACAATGGTGACCTAAAGCCCTAGGGCTAAAGAATCATTGAAACTGAAGCACATAGAAGGAGGTGATTGAAACTGATGTAAAAATGAATGGAACTCCTCCAAAATACTCTCCCAATTAAAGGTTGATCCCTTCACTTAAGATGTAACCCCCCAAGTGGTGCACTGAACCCTCCTTTGAATCTGCTCAATAAAATAACGTAGTTTGAGAGTAAAATTGTGCTATAGGAGATGATGGTGACTTGGCCTGGTGCCAAAATATGAAATGAAGCCCAATGAGCTTCTTTACTGATCTCCCAATGGAAATAATGCTTCCTCCACTAAAGAAAAGCTCAGAAATGGCCCTATCAAACCCTCCACTGCTGAACCCTACAACTCAACACAACTCTAAATAGAAACTATGTTGTAGAAGAAAGTTGTAGATTGGCCTGATTTCGGATAGTGGAAATAATGCTCAATCACCTCTTCTAAGTGTGCACTCTAAGTCCCCTGAGGATGAGGGTGGGATTCCCGCTCGGGAACACCCTCGTGCTAAACAGCACTGCAGTCTCCGCTAAACAACAGAAGAGAGCCAAAAGTCAAAACAAACTATAAACAAAATAATAATCAAAACATATCCTCCATGGCTTCCATTCCCTTCCTTATATGCTTGGTGAGATTCCTCACCTTTGGCCCCACTCATTAAAGCCACTACTTCCATGCAAAGAATCTCCCTCCAAAACTGCATTGTCTCTCATTGAATGTCCACTCCCTCCATACCACCACTGTTGATTTGGTCAAGGCTGACCCATTCCACATGCTTCATCACCTATTCACACATAAGGGTTATTTATCCAGCTACTTTGATGTACTCCATTCAAGTTAGGAGTGATTTTACTCCTACTAAGGATATTTATGGGTCTCCCTACCCTCTTATTCTCCTATCTAAGAAGAAGAAACAAAAATTAATATTCCAATTAGCTACATGCTAACTTTGGAATATTACACCAAAGTTGAAAATGCGCCGTCTGAAACCCTAACCCTATCTGATGAGTCTACCCTACTTCCATCTTAAAATTACCTTTATTATTAGTTTTCTTAATTTAATTAGATAAAAATTATCTCCGCTGCTTTATTCACCCCCACCAAAAATAAGACTTATTCATGCTATATGGATAAATAAAATAACAAAAATTGAAACATGACAAAACTAAAAACATAAAAGAAAGGAAAGCAAAAAAAGAAGAACAAACTCAAGAATCAAGGAAAATGATTTTTTATTATTATAATTTTATTTTTATGATTTTTTATTGTTTATTTATGTACAATATAAGGGATTCAAAATTGTCAAGTGGTCATACATGATGAAATTGAGCGTATAGGAACACATATCGAATATTAGATGTAAGAGTAATGATTTGTTGGGTGATATTTGGGTAAGGGTGATTACCCTTCCAACCAATAGGTGTGTGTGAAAGAGAGGAAAATGGCGTAGCCAAAATCCAAGAGTACAGTTGGCCACATAGGATAACATGCCAACCAACAACTATGCATTTTTGTGTCAGACCAAAATCATAAAAGGCCTTGGCCAAATCAAGGTCCGAGTTAAATTTGAGCAACACATATGTTTGAAGTATGGCTCACATCATGAACAAATGAGGATTCATAAGCAAAATAAATCTCAAAATCAAACATTTAATACTCATCATATTAGACAGATGAAACTCCTTCAAATTCAAAAATAAAAACTTCATTTTCAGGTTCTTCGAAAGAGATCTCATCAACCATATCAAATAGGTATATTTCATACAATGGACCCGACCTTCCACAAATAAGAACCTCTTCCTCAAATTAATCATGACATAAATAATTAATGATATTATGGCAAGATTTCATACTATCATGACTCAACCATTCTGCATAATAATCATTGTACATAACATTGAGAACAAGGTAGAGGAGGTTGGTATCAATCTGGGGTTGAGTATAAGAGGCGACAAGGGAATAAGGACATCGAGGTGGAATTTTATTACCCTCAAAGGTAAAAGTGACTACGTCAAGAAAAAAAAATGATAATCATTTGTGATGTTGGGATGGGGATCATCATTCAGTGTAGGTTCCTGATCCCAAATGACATATGAATCACAGTCTGATTTCGAAAGAAAGGGTTCGTTGGAGAAATCAAGTAAATAATTTCAAGAAAGTCTATCCTCAAGATGACACATTCTACCTTGTAAGTCTTGAAAAATAAGCATTAAGGAATAAGGATTGGGATGCATGTATTTAATATTTGGAGAGAAATCAATCCTATGAGTTTGTTGATTGAAATAAATACAAGTACCTAAGGCATGATTACGAATTTCAATGTTTCTTTTCTCTAGTTACCACCTTTATGAAGAGGTTAGGAGGTTATAGTAGTGTATATAGGAAACTAGTTTAGTCGATCAAATGGATTCAGGGATGAGGCTATAAATATTTACAAATCAGAGATTGAAAGAAAGGATGATTTCACTCTTTTTCATGCATAACTGATTAAAATTTCTAATATGATCATAAGGATTCTCCGGTGTAATGAAGATATAGGTAAACCAATAAGAAATTTCATCACAGGTAGAAAAAAATTCATTAGGGAGATTAACAAAGAGGGAGGCAACACATCCTTGAAGGGAATTCGAAAAAAAATAACATTCAACTATTGTTCTCGTTGACCCTAAGGACCATGCACACATTGGAGAATGCACGAAAATGCTCCTTTATTGTAACCTTCCCATCACCATAAAAAAAAGGAAGGTGTTATTTGAATTTGGAAGGGAGAGGGTTAATCAGATGTGTAAGTTTTAAAGGGGAATGTGTGAACCAAGGATACAAATTCTTGTCTTCTTCCCACATAAATATTCCATGTCGGTAAATGATTTTAGTCAATTATGTCTGTTAAACAATAGGGAGAAATTTTTTATGTTTCACAAGTATGGTAGCTAGAAAATGTTGATTTTTTTTATTAGGTGTTGATCCAACACCACATCAACACTTCGAATCCTTAGGCTCGCTAGGTCAAGGACTTGCGACGCTACCGAGTTTATAGGAAGTTAGAATGTGATACAATAAAACTAAAAGAAAAAGAAAGATAAAATATCAATCTACTTAAGCCCTTTAGAGATCATACCACTTTAATTATGCTAGAAATAAAATTAAAAATTCTCCCCCTCTGATAAAAACTATATATATATATATATATATATATATATATATATATAGAGAGAGAGAGAGAGAGAGAGAGAGAGAGAGAGAGAGAGGGTTATTTTTTCAATTTAATATGAATTATTTATTGCACGAATGTTTTCTTGAATATTTAGTTGTTGTTAAAAAGAAATAGTAACCTTAGTACTTATAGAGATATGATTAATTAAGTATAAGGTGGAATTGAATTATTAATTGACAAATAAATAAAGGGTAATGACATCCAATTGTTATAAGTGAATTAGGGATTATACTATTCCTTATACGAATGCATAACATAGTGTTGCTCTTTAAGTGGATTTCAATTTTGTAAATTAACGAAAGTGAGAGCATCTGATGGTCATGCTTGTATATTTAATTTGTCATACACTTAACATTTTAAAATTGTAACAATGAAATTATATTGTGAAAGTGATGCGATGTCTCATGTTTTAGGAATCATTGTAAGAAGTAGGTTAAATCCTTAAATAAAATGTGAACAAAACTAACTAAGTTAGAAGAAGTAGATAAGTGTAAATAATTAGTAGTTAGTTTTGTTTGTGTTTATATGTTGAATATTTACAAAGAGTATAAAAGCCGTAAATAAAGAAGTAAAAATGTTTTTTTTTTTTGTATTATGTCATTTTGTATTTCCTTTTTTTGGTTATCAAAAAATAAAAATAAATGAGATATACACATAAATGAAATAAATTATCTACATTTTCAAACTTTAAATCGAATTACAGGTGCATAGTAAAAAAGACAAAAAACTTAGAGATTTAGACACTGAAGTAAAACTAGGTTTAAATTAACAAAAGAAAGAAGAATCAAAACTAGTGAGTAAATATTTATTGCTCTCAATACTTTACTACAAAGCATTACAAGAATATTAAATACAAGGACAAAAGATTTATTGTGTCAATTTAATTGAACCTATGACTAAAATATAAACAATACCCTGCAAAAATTACCACATGTCAAAACTGGCCAAGTTTTGAATGTAGGAATTTTTACAAAAATAAATAAATGATACCTTTTCTAAGCACTCGCTACCTCTACTAACCATTGATTCAAGGATCACTCCTTCACTTCTTCGACGAACTTGAGAAGTAGTCCTACAATCAATAATGAACATCACATGCTCACAAACCTTCAATGAAGGGAAAAGGGAGAGAAGCAACAAACAGTACGAAAGAGGTCGATGAAACTCTTCTTATGGAAAATTCCCCCTTTTTTCCGTCATGTACATTAAGTTTTATCATGGTTTTCATGTTCATTTGGAGTTGGTTTGTTATGTGAAAATGATTCCCAATAGGTTTGTGCAATTAAAGCACTCGTACAATTCTTCATTTTGTTGATTATGTACATTGATATTTTTAGTTTACAGAGGTCATAGGTAAAAATGTGAAGTTGGGTTACACTTTTTTCCTTTTTTTGAGAAAAAATATCATTTTTTTCTATTCTTCAACTTTTTATAAGCCAAAACAATCTTTCTATTTAGAATTTCATTTTGCAATAAAAATAAAAGTTGTCAGAAATTTTATTAGCTTTCTATTACTTATTTTTTGGATTTTTTTTATCAACATTTGATATGTCAACTTAGTGTTTCTTTGAGTGTGTGTTCTTTAACAATCAAAGGATTCATAAAATTTCATGTTAAAAAATGTTGGTGTATTATTTGAAAACTTTGTGTTTTTGAGAAACAAAATGTGTTACAACAATATGGATACAGTCTACTTCGTTTTTGTTATATTTACGAAATCAACTGATGCATATCATAATTACTAGAATTTTTTGAACTGATTCAATATGAAAAAACTGCATATTTTGAATATGTTTTGGCTTGCACAAAATTTCTCAACATATAAGTTATAAACTAAATATCTAAAAACTACCCATTATAGATGACAGACCAATGTAATGCACCATAATTTTTTCAATTTTTTTTATAGTGTATTTTGGAAGATACAAAATATTGATTTCACTGAATCATAATGACCTTCAGAAATTGCTTGTGCCCGTTTTATTACAAAATTAGCTAAAATTAGTAAATATTTATGAAATTCCATAAAAGTTATATTTCCTGAAAGTAGATTGAATTTTGCAAATTCTTGTCTTGGTTCCGACAGTTAATTCATAAATTTTCTTGGATTTTATTCAGTCCAAAGATGAAGAAATGTGTTCAGATCTCAGCTCTGTGTAATTGCAGATGTGTTAGTTCGACCGAAATTTTTTTTGTCCCGATGGCCCATCAAGTCTAACGACACAAAATTTTGGCCGAAGTTTTTACAAAAGTTCGACTGAAATTTTAATTGACTTTACATCGGCCGGGATATTCAACGAAGCCCCTCCAAAAAAACATTTTGTGGCAATATAAATAGGCATAAACTGATTCATTATTTTCGCATAATTTCACACATTTCTTCATTTGGTTTTATTTTGCAAAGGATTTTTTTGGGCTTAATTTTCAAAGGAATCTTTTTGGTTTAATATTCAAACGACATTTTTTGGAGGTACATAATACATTTTTTGGATGCTTTTTGGGCTTAATTTTAAAATGACATTTTTTTTGAAGGTATTTTGTTTTTAGAGGTTTTGGGCTTAATTTTCAAAGGACTTTTTTGGGAGGTATTTTATTTTTAGATGTTTTTGGGCTTAATTTCCAAAAGACATTTTTTGGACATTTTTTGGACATTTTTAGGGCTTAATTTCAAAAGGACTCTTTTTAGGCTTAATATTCAAAGGACATTTTTTGGAGGTATTTTTTAAAGTGATATTTTTTTAGAGGCTTTTTGGGCTTAATTCTAGAAGGACATTGTTTGGAGGTATTTTTTTTAGAGACATTTGTTTTACAGGTTTTTGGACTTAATTTTCAAAGTAAATTTTAAGAGAAAATGAAAGAGATATTAAACCAATGATTAAAGATGGTGAAAATTTTGAAAGAAATTCAAGTGAAGAAATTGAATCACCAGGTATATATATATATATATATATATATATATATATATATATATATATATATATATATATATATATTGAACACATGCACGTATTATTGAAATTATACATATTTATTAATTTAGTTATTTATTGAAGATGTAAACTTATTATATACTATTAATTAAGATATGTATAAATGAAATCATACTCGATGATGAGATGTTGGAAAATGTTGGCACTCACACATATGGAATAAAAGTGACCATGTTATAAGATATCATATTAATCACATTTTAATTCGTACTTCATAAAGTCAAATGTGGCAGTTCGGTAATTGTTGAAAGGTGTCCTAACATTAAGGAAAAAAATAAGCTACAACTTTATTGGAGTGACCGAAAATCTAAAAAAGATTAAAAAATGAAGGAAAATGTGATACAAAATATAAATAGTGCTATAAATTCGATTAAATATCTGAAGCGGAGAAAAATGTTTGATTTTGCGTAGAGAAATACATATGGCGGTGGTTTCATCAAGTACTAAAGAGAATTTCTTGGTAAAATCTATGGCATGAGCATTAGGAACCTCACAAAAAACTTTGCACAAACATCAAAAATTTCGGTTGCAAATAGATGTAAATGATGAAATCGATTGTTGGAAAACTATTTGTAGGCAAACATACAAATATAGACTTGGATAAAATGTTAAAAAAACAATATATGAATATTGGATGAAAAATTCACGTGTTTCGCCAAAAGAAAGGGATGTGATGCGAAGAAGAATAACTTGAAATCAATACGAAAATCATCCAAAACATTTTTTGGACACCATTCAGATAGATTTTTTCAACAAGTTCAAAGAAGAGAATCGTGAAATTGATGTCTCAATCGATTAACTTTTACGCAACAAAAACTATGGTATGTAAAACCTAACACTGTACACAGCACTTTTTGTTGTCATTATCATGTGGAATTTCAGTTATATTATGACACATTCCTTAATTTTTCTAGAAAACTTTAGAAAGACTCACCTCCTCCTTCCACTATCCATGATTTCATATCTCAAATTCTATGTGGAAGAGAAAGCCATGAATTATTTTACCAAAATAAATGTGTTGGTGGTAAAAAATGCGATGATTCTGGAAATTTGACTAAATTTCAAAAAAAATATCGTACTGATATAAATGATCAATCATTGTCCAACATGAAAGTGAAATGGAAGAGATATGAATATATTTATACATCGATTCAAGGTTAAAGTGCTAAAAGAATTGATTTACAAGAAGAAGAATTTTTTTTGATAGATTTTTTGGGAAAGTTTGAGGCAGAAATTTATAAATACACCAAGCATTCCCATAGAGCTCGATGAAAGGACTTGCGATTCAAAAAATCCCATGAATTTTTTCCACCAGGGACCATTTTTTTAGTAATTCATTTTGCAGAAAACTACACATTTGTTCCACAAAAAAAAAATTCAGAGTGAATACTATCATTCTGACCAATTCTCCATGCTCGTCCATATTCTATATAGACATGCTAAAAAAATGTTGATCATATAGAAAGCACCAGTGAAAATCGACATGTTATTAAAGAATATCACTTTTATATCAGTGACGATTGTACACATGATACATATTTTGTACAACACTATTTTGGAAAGATTTATGACTCCTTGAAAAGTCATGAAATAAAATTCAATGAACATTGGATATAGTCCGATGGATGTGTAGGACAATTCAAATCTTCAAGATCATTCTTTTGGCTATGTCATATTCATATGAAAACCCGCATTAAACATTGTTGGAATTTCTTTGAGACTGGTCATGTAAAAGGAGAACATGACGGTGCAGGGGCGTGCATAAAACAAGCACTTTGAATATATCAAATGGACCCCTCTGAAAACTGACTTGTGGATGCTAAATAATTTTTTCAATGGTGCATCGTTGCACTAAGCCATGAGATTAACCGATCAAGGGAAGTGTGAAGGTACATTCAATTTAATTTTTATTGGATTTCTAATTTTAAACAATGTGTATTTATCATAATGATTATCTTTGATGATATTTTGATATCATATTTATATTATTTTTTGAATTTTCCATATAGGTTTTTTTGGCATATTGGGTTCGAATATGTAGATAGATCGATTGGAAATGATGCTGAAACAATAAAAGGGACTCGAAAATTGCATTCAATTAAAACAAAGTTGTCCACAAATGTGTTTGCATTGGATAAAAGAAAATGTTCTTGTTTTGTCATGTTTGCATAGAAAACACATAATCCAATGATGTTTATGAAAACAAAATGTATGTAAAAGATTGGCAACATACAAAGCTAAATACAAAGGGGAAAATATCCATTGCAATTTTTGAAGAAATGCAATCAAAGGAGACTATAATACCATCTGATGGTGATCGAGTTTTTGATCTTGTTAGAGAAGGTAACATTTCAATTGCTTTCAAATGATAGAGATATAGAAATAGATAATAAAATCACGTACATCTATGTTAATTTTAAAGTTAATTTTTCATGCTAATTATGATCTAAATTTAAATACATAAGCTTGTTTTATTGTGCAGGAGATGTTTTTGCTGTAATTTCACCTACTATCAACTTTGAAAATGTGAAGTATTATTTGATGCGTTGCACTGAGCAAAAGATGAAATTATTAGAAAGCTATAATGATCACGGGTTTACATATGACAGAGGGTATGTTATACTGAAAGGTTATTTTTTCAGACAAAATAATCAAAGTGGGGATTTTGTTTACTTTGAAGACTATGAACCTGATGTCATAAGTTGTCAATATAGTCACTTGGTGTGTGCAACACACATAAAGTTGATAAAAGTTCAATCAAAGAAAAAAACGAAAATTAAGAAATGGAAAATGTCAAAAACCGATCATGAACAGATAATTGAAGATGACATTCCATTGGATTTTTTTTTATTGAACTTCCCAACAATTTCTTCTCTTTGGATTCATGTTTTACAACTTCCAGAACTCAACTAAAAATTGAACTGCCTTGTTATGTTATCTGTGCAAGTGTTTGCACATGTACATTGTTTTGGTACATGCACACGAGTAATTTATACATGTGTACACATATACATGTCTAGATTATCTGGTCTAAATGATTTCATACATTCCTTGTTACAATTTGTCATAATGCCATTATTGAAAAACATACATATCTGTGTATCTAGCATAGTTGATATAATGCAAATTTGAAGTTGCATAAATTTGTTTTAGACGCGCGTGTCTATTAGAAGTAAATTATATAATATTCATTATTGAATGAAAAATGTGTGGTACGTGTTTTGTAATTTCCAGTTTACTATCAATTGAAAGTAGCTTTTCTATGTGCATTGATGAAAAATGTTGCACGTACTGGATATATATGTTCTAGAATGCAATTTTAAAATTTTATGATTGTTTGACACATCTAAGAAGACCTAGAATGTTATGATTGTTTATATATCTATATATATATATATATATATATATATATATATATATATATATACAACGATATGTATTGTACTTCAATTTTTTTAACATATATTCAAACATGTACTTAAATAATTTCTATGTACATATATTCATGTGAACTTTTTTTTGTTTGTAAAATGGGAACTTGAATTTTAAAAACAAAACATTATATCACAATCACATGCCAAATGTAGTTCATCCATCAAAAACTTGAGTTTAAAAAAAAAACATTATATCACAACATTACTAAACACATGCCAAATGTAGTTCAACTATCCAAAAAAAAACAAAACATTATATCACAATGATATGTCAAATGTAGTTCAATAGATCCAAAAATTAAGTTAAAAAAAAAAAAAAAACATTATATCACAAAATTACTTCACATGCCAAATATAGTTCAACTATCCAATAAAAACAAAACATTATATCACAATCACATGCCAAATGTAGTTCAACCATCCAAAAGTTGAGTTTTAAAAACAAAACAAATTATATCACAACATTACTTCACATGCCTAATGTAGTTCAACTATCCAATAAAAACAAAATATTATATCACAATCACATGCCAAATGTGGTTCAACCATCCAAAACTTGAGTTTTAAAAACAAAACAAATTATATCACAACATTACTACACATGCCAAATCTAGTTCAAATATTCAATAAAAACAAAGCATTATATCACAATCATATGTCAAATGTAGTTCAACTATTCAATAAAAACAGAACATTATACCACAATCACATGCCAAATGTAGTTCAACCATCCAAAACTTGAGTTTGAAAAATAAAACATTATATCACAACATTTCTTCACATACGAAATGTAGTTCAACTATCCAATAAAAACAAAACATTATATCACAATCACATACCAAATGTAGTTCAACCATCCAAAAATTGAGTTTTAAAAACAAACCATTATATCACAACATTACTTCACATGCAAAATGTAATTCATGCGAAATGTAGTTCAACCATCCAAAACTTGAGTTTTAAAAAAAAAACATTATATGACAACATGTGATCACATGCCAAATGTAGTTCAACTATCCAAAATATGGTTTCTAATTCGATATTTCCATTTAGAGAGATTCATTTTATATTTTTAACAAGTTTATAAAATGACAACTTGAATTTAAAAATCAAAGCATTATATCACAATCACATGCCAAATGTAGTTCAACCATCCAAAATATACACATTGTGAAAATGTAATTTCAAATTTCCATCTAGAGATTCATTTTATATAAATAAAAAATAAATTGACAACTTGAATTTAAAAAATAAAAGATTATATCGTAAAACAAACCATTCTATCACAACATGTGATTACATGCCAAATGTAGTTCAACTAGATCCACAATATACACATGTATGTACATGGTTTAAAAAATAAAATGAACTTGAGTTTTAAAACCAAAACATGTAATCACATGCCAAATGTAACTATCCAAAATTTAAAATCATTCTTGACAAGAGTAAATGTAGTTTAAAACTATATATATATATATATATATATATATATCCAAACAGTAAAATATGTCCAAAATTTGTATCTCACATGAAGAATATATATATATATATATATATATATATATATATTATTACAGGTATGTTATATAGAAAAGTAAATATATGACTGCATCTAGACAAGACTATATATAAAAAGGTAAATTTAAGACTAGATCTATCAAATATAATGTTGTACACATGTGCATCATCCATCAAATACATATGGATGTAGTGTCTCTCCCAACAAAGTCACGATACTCGAGCTATCCTATGAAGTATGGGGAACATGTACACAATGTGTACAAACATTAAAATTTAATGTTTTAAAATTGAATGAGAATATAGAACTTCATGTAAAAAAAAAAATGAAAAAAAAATCATGCAATACCTCATGAGGTTCCCTCTCCATTGTGTTTTGTTGCTCGTCCATTAAAACTTCCTCCACAGGAATATCTTCCGCAGTAAACTGTACAATATATATGTACAAGTATATATATATATATTAAAAAATTTCAAATGAAAATTCATATATAACTAGTTTTCAATAATATTAAAAAAAAGTTATACAACTTGTTCAAATGGTTCAAACGGTGTGGATGTTCCTATCTCCATCATACACTCCATCGCTAGAGTCCGTGGAGAAAAGAAATCATTTCCAGGAACCTAAAATTCAAAAATTTTAAAAGTATAAAATAACTCAATATCTAGATCTCAATTTATAATAAAAATTTTGAACTTCAATTTATAACTTATAACTTAAACATATATTTAAGTGAAAAATTGAATACTTGTGATGGTGGATTTGGCACATCTCCTAAGAGTGGTTCCGAAAGAAAATCTCCAAAATTATAAAATTCAAAAATCTAAAATAACTCAAGATCTAGAGATCTCATTTTTGATGGAACGCTTGGGCTGGAATATATAACTTAAAGACATATTTAAAAGTGAAAATTTGTTCATACTTGTGATGGTGGATTTTTCACATCTCCCAAGGAAGAAGATGGTACGACCATCACAAAAACATCGGACGGAATCAGAATCTGTTAACATTTAATTATATATACATATCCATGTGTGCACAATTATTTATTTTAAAAATATGTCATCATGTTTCGATGTATATAATAATAGATAAAAAATATTTTTACGTGATCATGTTCACTTAAAAAACACTAACATTTGCTAACATATCTTGATGGTGAGAACCATCTTGATTGTGTGATTGATGGTGAGACCCATCTTGATTGTGTGAACCGGAGGCTCCGACCATGATATTAACATCATCTTCGTTCATCAAGTGTGACAACTGCAAATGGTGTTAACATATAATGATACATTTTTGTTAGATTAATGTATACAAATAAATATATGTATATATGTATTTATTACAAATTTTACATGTTTTAAAATAATCACCCTAACCATTAACACATACAGTTCCCATGCCCTCTTGCTCATGAATAATTCGGCCTTGCCAACCATTGTGACAATTCTTTGCATATGTTCTGAGATCTTCAACAATCATGTTGTCTATCTCTTCATCTATATAATACACAAAATTAGCGTGTGCACTCTCACGTGCTCTTTGTCGATTCAGAAAAACATCAACTCCACCCAATCAACTCTGAACATTGTCAATGATGGCATCTCTTACTTTTCGACTAATTTGAGAAGTGGAATCTATCTATCATCGCAAAGTTTCGACATGAAGAGGTCAACTAACCAGTGGTGGTTCAAGGCGAGGCAACTTAGCATCATGCCTAGTATACATATGGTCACACAATCGACCTTTTCTAGGACCAAAAAATTCAGAGGAAAGGTAATTATAATTGGGTTTCATTCCCAAAAATAATTCTGCATAAAATAATTTTACAAAATAAAGCAGAACCTCGTTGTTCTATGGGAATATTCCATAGGCAGCAAGGTTCCTATCATAAAAATATCCAACTGTATGAGGGTGCTTGAAATATTGCACCTTTAGCATCTTTCTTTTCAACCCTTTTTTGAAATTAAACATAAACTTGACCATTTATGTTGTAACTCTTTGTTTAAAAACCTCCTATGTATCGGGACCCATCACTGTTTCCTTTATTTTTCTCATCACTTCTACAAAAGTATTAGTGGTTGGCCCAAGCTTTAGGTTCATATCTACTAGTTCGCTTAAAGAGTGAGTAACTATTTCCAAGCTTTTTCGACTCTTAGCAGGGAGAGTCAAAGACACGAGATCTCTCTTCAATTTTGAATGAATATTTTGACACCTTTGTAAGGTGCATTGCTCCATGTTTGATTCCCAAGGAATATCGGAAATGTTAGAAAAATAAGTCGTGGTTGGTGTACAATATTCTTCTTGAATGATGCATTCTATCCTATGTCTTTTTCGAGAAACATTTGGAGCAACATTTTCACCATCTGCATCAATATATAAAATTTTGTATATTATAAAAACATGTAAACAAATTTTTACAAATTGAATGAAAATAATATTAAGATTGATGGCCACCTCGATATGGTTGGCTAGCATTTTTTCCACCCTAAGACTGTTGAGAACCAAACCGACCATCGATTGGTTGAGAACCAACATGACCATCCATTGATTGACCTCTGAGGAAATGCATATGACCACCTTCACGCAATTCATCACCATCTATTGATGGCTCTCCAAGAGAATGTGTACCATCACCAACCTCACGAGATGAGAGGGAAGCTTCATAAAAAAATTGAATTTATAATCAATTAAACAATACATTCATACATATAAATACATGTACATATTCATTGATTAAATTGCATGAACCATACCACGATTTCATGAACCATGCCCACGTGTACCATGCCCATGCTTCATTGATGGAGTAGACACCTTTGTCCTCCTACATTTTAAAAAATAAAAAATGAAACTTATTAAAAACTAATTTAACTCACAAAATTGATAAAAAATAAATTCCACATGCACACACATGTATGTATGGAGATAAGATTATATTTAAATACCATGAACATCCCTCGATCCCTTATCCCCCTCTCTTGTAGAGATATGAGATTCTATAGATCTTCACTTTTCATCCTCCATGATATGTATGAATATATCTGCAATGGACATTTACAATTATTTTTAAATTACTATTTAAAATAAATTTCAAAAAATTAATGTAATTTAGTTTACACAAATTATGTAAAACACAACTTTCAAAGCACTAATTGATGTTTGAAACTCAATTTAAACAAAACTTTTATAAAAATGTTAAGTTCACCAAATTGCACTTTACATGGTTGGAGCACACTTGGTATATAATTGAAAAAAAAACATGGTCATTAAAAAAGAAGCGTGGAACTCCATTTAAACAAAAATTTGTTGAAGTCCTCACATTTTAATTTTATAAAAATGTGAAGTTCACCAAGTTGCAAATGTGAAGTTCACCAAGTTTTTCTTTACATGGTGGGAGAACACTTGGTATATAATTGAAAAAAACACATGGTCATTAAAAAAGATGCATTTATAAGTAAAAAACACACACATATCAAAGATATGTTACAATGTCCATCAATAAATTTTGAAGGGGAGCGTCTCAACACTAATTCATCTTTGAGAGATGAATCTTGAATTGACATTGCCCCATACAATACTAATTCATATATTAATTCATATTTGATAAATGAATTTTGAATTGGCATTGCCCCACACAATAGACGAACATACATCTTATTAACATTTGTACAATGTCTTATACTAAAAAATTGAAATTGGCTAACAATATTGCTTTCTTTTCCATGCAGTTGTTTTAGCCTCTCCTTCTTAACTTGATACACGCATTTCATATGGTTGCACATAAGTTCAAAATTGGTGAAAACTACAATTCCATTTGATCCATAATTCCTAGTTGTTCTCAAGCCTTCTATCAATGAAATATAATATGCCTCGTTGTTTGTTGTTCTTCTCGGTGTATTCATTTTTCTTTGGAGGACCTTGCTAGTCGCAATATTGCAAAGCACATATGTAATCATTGCTTTCCCTGGATTGGGATAGAAAGAAACATCTATGCATAAGGTCCATTCTTCAACCATATTTAGTGGTTTTTTTAATCCTCGATTTATTTTTTTTTCCAGTAAAATATATATTAAATTAACATTTATTGAAAATGCATGGGAGAAATGACATATGTATGGGAGAAATGACACATGAATGGTTTGCCTTAAATTTTATGGAAGAAATCACATCTAGAAATGACATGCCTTAAAGATTGCCTTGCCTAGAGTTTAAGGGAGAAATGACATGTACATGGTTCCAAAAACACTAGCAAATTATGCCTTAAATTTTATTGGAGAAATGACATGTACATGGTTATCCTTAAAGTTTGCTTTAAAATTTATGGGAGAAATGACATAGAAATGACATGTACATGGTTATCCTTAAAGTTTACTTTAACATTTATGGGCGAAATGACATAAAAATGACATGTACATGGTTATCCTTAAAGTTTGCCTTGAGTTTATGGGAGAAATGAGAGAAATGACATGTATGTACATGGTTATCCTTAAATTTTGCCTTAAATTTTATGGTAGAAATGACACCTATACATGGTTCCAAAAACACTAGAAAATGCCTTAAATTTTATGGGAGAAATGGCATGTACAAAAATGGATATTAAAATGAAGAACTTCTATTTAGATCTGTTCCGGAGATTGACCGTAGGGGCATTTACTGGATATGTCACCTTTAAGAAATGATGAGATCCAGAGGCTACCTGGCCTTTTACAGACTCTGCCTTTAGAACATGTAGAAGTTAACACTCAACAAACAAAATAAAATCCTATGGAAGTTCAACCACTTTAAGTTCAGTTTTTAGGCCTTAAATTTTGCCTTGAATTAATGGGAGAAAGCTTTGAGTTTGGGGGATCCTATGGAAGTTCAGCCACTTTAGGTTCAATTTTTAGGCCTTAAAGTTGCTTTGAGTTAATGTGAGAAATGAAATACATGCATGGTTTTCCTTAAATTTTTCCTTAAAGTTTATGGGAGAAATCACATCTAGAAATGACATGCCTTAAAGTTTGGCTTAAAGTGTGTGGGAGAAATTACATCTAGAAATGACATGCCTTAAAGTTTGCCTTGCCTAAAGTTTAAGAGAGAAATGGCATGTACATTTTTTTTCTTATAGTTTAAGGGAGAAATGACATTTCCTTATAGTTTATGGGAGAAATGACATAGAAATGCCAGAGAAATGACATAGAAATGACAAAATCCTTAAAGTTTTCCTTGTCGAGAGTTTAAGAGAGAAATGACATGTACATGGTTTGCATTAAAGTTTTCCTTATAGTTTATGGGAGAAATAACATTGGCTTATATTGTATGGGAGAAATGACATAGAAATGCCAGAGAAATGACACAAGCCTTAAATTTTTCCTTGCCTAGAGTTTAAGAGAGAAATGACATGTACATGGTTTGCCTTAAAGTTTGCCTTATAGTGTATGGGAGAAATGGTTTGCCTTAAAGTTTATGGGATAAATGACATAGAATGTACATGTACATGGTTCCAAAAACACTAACAAATTCCGCCTTAAAGTTTATGGGAGAAATGGCATGTACATGTACATGTACATGACATAGAATGTAGATGTACATAGAATGTACATGTATATGGTTCCAAAAACACTAGCAAATTCCACCTTAAAATTTATGGGAGAAATGGCATGTACAAAAATGGATATTAAAATAAATAAATTCTATTCAAATCTGTTCTAAATTATGGCATGCCTTAAAATTTGCCTAAAAGTTTATGGGAGAAATGACACATGTACATGGTTTGCCTTAAATTTTTCCTTAAAGTGTGTGGGAGAAATGAAATGTACATGGTTTGAAAAACTATTTTATGCACTTATTTAAATTTATGGGAGAAATGGGAGAAATGACATGTATGCACATAGTTTGTCTTAAATTTTTCCTTAAAGTTTATGAGAGAAATGACATAGAAATGACATGTACATGGTTCCAAAAACACTAGCAAATACCTTAAAGTTTATGGTAGAAATGGAATGTACAAAAATGAATATTACAATGAAGAAATTCTATTTAGGTCTGTTCTAGAGATTGACTATAGGGGCATTTACTAGATATGTCACATTTGAGAAAAGGTGAGATCCAGAGGCTATCTGGCCCTTTACAGACTTTTCCTTTAGAAATTGTAGAATTTAACACTTAACAAACATTTTGTTTATAATAATGTCATTTTGTTTATGCACTTACTAAAACAACTATGGTAGTGGTTGATAAAGTTATGTCAGAAGTCACACCTTGATGAGTTTGTCGTAGAAAAGTAAAGTAAAGTTTAAAATTTTACAATATTAGAAAAGTAAATGAAAACACTTGGAGTGGAAACATCATGGAGGGTGTAAAATTTAATAATCATTTAAATTTTATAATTTAATGTCATTTTTGTCTTGTACTATCATTCACCCTTGATATATATAAAAGAATTTTACAACTTGAAGATCAACCTACACACTATCATCATATCACTACATACATAATCTAGATTAGTAATATCCATTACATCATAAAACACTCCACTTTTAAAATTTTACAAGATTAGAAAAGTAAATGTACATAATATAGATTAATAATATCCATTACATCATAAAACACTCCACTTTTAACATTTTACAAGATTAGAAAAGTAAATGACAACACTAGGAGAGGAAGCATCATGTAAGGTGTAAATTTAGGTACATTAATAAAAAATAGTTAGCATAAACATAAATATGAATACAGTTGAAAAGTATCACTAAATCAATGTTTGGTTAATTTTTTTTAAATACCCAACCTCAATCCTAGTAATTTAATCATATCAATTACAATAAAACCACCACATCATCTAGTGAGGTGGGCCTAAAATCTACACATAGAAACATACGATTGAAGTAATAAGTGGAAAGGGGTGCAAAATTATTTTATACACTTAATTAAACAACTAGTGGTAGTGGTTGATGAAGTTATGTCAAAAGTCACACATATATCTCTACCCTTTGAGGCATTAGAAAGATATTTAGATTATGAAGCTTCAATTCAGGAATAAGAAAGAAAAATGTAGGTTTTAGCTTAGCAAGGAGTATTCAGGAAGATAGACACTATAACCACAAAAAAACAATCTATTGAAAGACAAATACAATCTAATAAAGGTCCGAGGAAGAAACAAAACACAAATACAACCTAAAAGCTTAAGAAAGAACATAGCTATGAGTTGGTGCTCATAATAAGAACACAAAGATATTAGATCTGTAGAGGTTGAAGGAAAGAACAGAGCTATCAACCATCAGGAAAACAAACACATATAGCTCTAATCTACTCTTTGAGGCATTAGAAAATTAGCTATATTAGGAAGCTTCAGTTCAGGGATAAGAAAGAAAAGCTTAGGTTTTAGCTTAACAAGGAGTATTCAAGAAGATAGGCACTATAACCACAAACAAACACTCTGCTGAAAGACAAAGAAAATCTAACAAAGTTCTGAGGAAGCAACATAACACAGATACAACCTACAAGCTTAAGAAAGGACAGAGTTGTGAGTTGGTGCTCATAATAAGAACACAAAGATATTATATCTGCAAAGGTTGAAGGAAAGAATAGAGCTATCAGCCATCAGGAAAACACATACAACTCTACTCTTTGAGGCATTAGAAAGCTAGCTATATTAGGCAGCTTCATTTTATGAATAAGAAAGAAAGCAAACAAACCTGCCTACTTGAACTGATTCTATTCAACCAATAAAAAAACCATCTAATCTAGCATCAAGGTTCAAACGCCGGGTTGTATAGGCAGCAGAAATCCTGTTCCACTAAATCTGATTTAGAGGTCTATCTGTGTGAGAAAGAGAATGATTAAAGAGGTGGTCGATGAGGTGTCCAAAAGATCTCTTCTGAAGATATAATATTCAAGTAGCTAAAAAATATATGTTTTGGTTAGCATGCACGATATGAATGCTACTTGAAGTCCTAAAGTAGTTCTGAAGGCTCCATGCAAACTAGACTGAGCAAAAATCAAAGTTGGAAGTTCTGTTGAATTCTAGTAGCTTCACTATTCTTGACTGGTGGCTTAATTGTAGCATTAAATTTCTTAAAACTTTTCCTATGAAACATCTGAGATTATGAGTTGTCACACATTAGACAAAGAAACTTGTTATGATCACACTATTGTAGCTAATGTGCGTTCATGATTAAATGGATTTTGAATAATGGAAATTTATAATTTCATTTTTAAAAAGCAGTAATTTCATTGACTAACATAGTTATATCAACCATCACATCATCATCCTAATAGTTACCCAAAACCAAAAGCACAAAAATATGTTTTGAAACAAAATCTCAACTTCTTATATATATACATTTCCATGATATTCAAATTCATGTAGAGGAATCACTGATATTCAAATTCCAGCAAAGTAATCACTAGTAGAAGTTACACGTGTTTTCTCAATCCATGACAGGCCACACGTATAGAATCTTCTTTGTGTTCAAACAATTCATCAAAGTTACTAAAACTAGACTCAATCATAGATCGCTACAGTAGTTACTGACATACTCACATAAATGCTTTTGGGTGAAAATGTGAAGCTGGGTTACACTTTTTGCCCTTTCTTGAGAACAAATTTTCTTTTTTTTAGGTTCTTCAACTTTATGCAAACTATAACAATTTTTCTGTGTAGAATTTCATTTTGCGATAAAAATAAAAGTTGTGAGAAATTTTGTTAGCTTTCTATTACTTATTTTTTGAAATTTTTTTATGCAGATTTGATATGTAAACTTAGCGTTTCTTTGAGTGTGTGTTTCTTAACAATCAAAGGATTCATAAGAAGTCATGTTATGACGCAATGTTGTAT
Source organism: Pinus albicaulis (assembly GCA_034641835.2). Taxonomy (NCBI): domain Eukaryota; kingdom Viridiplantae; phylum Streptophyta; class Pinopsida; order Pinales; family Pinaceae; genus Pinus; species Pinus albicaulis. The sequence goes on from CM076572.1 coordinate 1,382,584,275, forward strand.
TCATTGAAAATTTGTGTTTTTGAAAAAAAAAAATGTGTTACAACAATCTAGACAGAGTCTACTTTGTTTTCATCATATTTACAAAGCCAATGGATGCATATCATAATTACTAGAATTTTTTGAACTGGTCCAATACGAAAAACTGCGTATTTTGGATATGTTTCGCGTCGCAAGAAATTTCTTAACATATAAGTTATAAACTAAAAATATAAAAGCTACCCATTAGAGACGACGAACCAATGTAATGCCCCATAATTTTTTCAATTTTTTTTACAATGTATTTTGGGAGATACAAAATTTTTATTTCACTGAATCACAATGACCCTCAGAAATTGTTTACACCCATTTTATTATAAAAATAATTAAAATTAATAAACGTTTATGAAATTCCATAAAAGTTATATTTCCTGAAAGTAGATTCAATTTTGAAAATGATTGTCTTGGTTCCAACAGTTAATTAACAACATTTCATGGAGTTTAATCAGTCCAAAGTTGCAGAACTGTTTTCAGAGCCTGGTTTTTGCGTAATTGGTGACGTGTTAGTTCGGCTGAACTTTTAGTCCAAGTTTGGCCGAACTATGTTTTCCGCTTATGGCTCGTTAAATCTAACGTCTTAATAGTTCGGTCGAACTTTTAATCAAAAGTTCGGCCGAACTATTGTATAACTCTCTGTCGGCCGGAAAGTTTTGCAGAGCCCCCTACTAAAACACATTTTGCGTCAATATAAATTGCCGCGAAATGATTCACAATTTTCGCACATTTCGCACACTTCATCTCATTTTACAAAGATCTTGGTTTGGGTTCAAAAACTTTTCTTTAAAGTTTGGGTTAAGAGCATTTCTTGGAAGCAAATTGATTTGGGTTCAAAAACTTTTCTTCAAAGTTTGGGTTTAAGAGCATTTCTTGGAAGCAAATTGATTTTACAATTTTGGGTTTCAAGAATTTTTTTGGAAGACATTTCTTGGAGGTATGTATGTGTTTTGAGTTGAAGTAAATCTTTTGAGCTTTTGGGTTTCAAGAATTTTTTTGGAAGACATTTCTTGGAGGTATGTACGTGTTTTGAGTTGAAGTAAATCTTTTGAGCTTCGTTTCATTTTTATAAAACATTTTTCTCTCGAATTTTTTAAAGTGTGTGTTTTGGATTAGAGTATGTATTTTTTACAAAAAATTTGCACTGAATTTTTTTAAATTAAATATTTTTGTGATATTTTTTGTAATTGAGTTATTGTCTAATTTTTTGAAGGAAATTTTTTGAACTTCATACCCTATTATCATGGGAAATCGAAGAACTTGTGCGAGAAAATATGATCGAAAAAGAGACCCTGAGGCACGTAGAGAAGAGACTAGACAATCTCGCAAAAGAAAGTGAGAAGCCCTCTCAAATATTGAAGAGGAAAATCAACCTCAAGAATAAATTGAAGCAGGTATGTAAATGTAAATATTATTATCTATTGATATATATTTAAAATTTTCCTAATGTAAAATGTGAAGCTTAATTTTTATTTGATGAACTAGTTTGAAAAATATTTTGTTTAATGTAAACAGACAGAGATATTTCTCAAAATATTGAAGAAGAAAATCAACCTCAAGCAGAAATTGAAGCAGGTATGTAAATGTAAATATTATGATCTATTGATATATTTAAAAATTTTCTAATGTAAAAGGTGAAACTTAATTTTTATTTGATGAACTAATTTGAAAAATATTTTGTTTAATGTAAAAAGACAGAGATACTCCTCAAAATATTGAAGAAAAAAATCAACCTCAAGCAGAAATTGAAGCGGGTATGTAAATGTAAATATTATGATCTATTGATATATTTAAAATTTTCCTAATATTTATTGACATATTTATTAATTTAGTGATTTATTGAATATGTACTATTTTTCGAATATGTACAGATGAAATCACTATCGATAATGAGATGTTAGAAAATGTTGACACTCACACATATGGAGATAAAAAACCTGACCATGTTATACGATATCGTGTCAACCGCATTTTTGAAGAGTATTTCTTAAATGAGCAAGTGACAGTTCAGGCTCAAATGTTGAAAGGTCTCCTATCATTAAGGAAATTAAAAGAAGCGACGACACTATTGGGTATTCGAAAATCAACCAAAGATAAAAAAAATGAATGAAGAGGTGATAAAAAATATGAGTAGTGCTATAAAGTCAATTAAGAGATCTAGAGATAAAGATGTTTCAAATATACGTAGAGGAATACAGATGGCAATAGTTTCACCAAATACTCAAGAGAATCATTTGATAACATCTATGGCACGAGCACTGGGAACCTCGCGAAAAACTCTGCACAAACATCGAAAATTTCGACTACAAATAGATGTAAATGATGAACTCGCTTGTTGGAGAGCTATTTGTAGGCAACCATACAAAGATAGACTTGGAGAAAATGTTAAAAAAATAATATATGAATATTGGAAGAACAATTCGTGTGTTTCACCAACTGCAAGACATGTGATGCGAAGAAGAATAGCACGAAATCAGTACGAAGAACATGAAAAACATCTCTTGGAAACCACTCAAATAGATTTATTCAACAAGTTCAAAAAAGAGAATCGTCAAATTCATGTTTCACTCAGTGCTTTTGTTCAACAAAAACCATGGTATGTAAAACCTATCACCGTACGCGACACTTGTTGTTGCCGTTATCATGTGGAATTTGAGTTATATTATGACACATTCCTTGATTTTGGTAGAAAATTATGGAAGGATTCAGCTCCTCCTTCCACTATCCGTGAATTCATATCTCAAATTCTATGTGAAAGAGAAAGCGATGAACTATTTTACAAAAGAAAATGTGTTGGTGGTAAAAAATGCGATGATTGTGGAAATTTGACTAAATTTCAAAACAAATATCGTGTTGATATAAATGATCAATCATTGTCCAACATGAAAGTGAAATGGAAGAGATATGAATATATCGGTACATCGATTCAACTTGCAAATAGTGTTAAAAGAATCGAATTATGAGAAGACGAAATTTTTCTGATAGACTTTTTGAGAAAGTTTGAGGCAGAAATTTACAAATACACCAAGCATTCCCATAGAGCTCGATGGAAAGACTTGTAATTCAAAAAATCTCATGAATGTTTTCCACCAGGGACCATTTTGTTAGTGATTGATTTTGTGGAAAACTACACATTTGTTCCCCAAAAAGAAATTCAGAGTGAATACTATCATTCTGACCAAGTCTCCATGCTTGTCCATATTCTATATAGACATGCTGAACAAAATGTCGATCATATAGAAAGAACGAGTGAAAATCGACATATAATTAAAGAATATCACTTTTATATCAGTGACGATAGTACACATGATACATGTTTTGTACAACATTGTTTTGGAAGAATTTATGATTCATTGAACGATCGTGGAATAAAATTCAATGAACATTGGATATGGTCAGACGGATGTGCAGGTCAGTTCAAATCTGCACGATCATTCTTTTGGTTGTGTTGTCTTCATAAGAAAACATGCATTAAACATTGTTGGAATTTATTTGAGACTGGCCTTGGAAAAGGAGAACATGACGGTGCAGGAGCATGCATAAAACAAGTACTTCGAAGATATCAAATGAACCACTCTACACGCTGACTTGTGAACGCTGAAGAAGTTGTTCAATGGTGCATTGCTGCTCTAAGCCATGAGAATAACCCATCAAGAGAAGTGCGAAGGTACATTCAATTTAATTTATATTGGAAATCTAATTTTAAACATTGTACATTTATCATGCAATGATTATTTTTTATTGTATTTTGATATCATATTTACAAATTCTTTTTCTAATTTTCCATATAAAGGTTTTTCTGGCATATTGGAATCGGAGACGTAGATAGATCAATTGGAAATGACGTTGAAACAATAAAAGGGACTCGAAAATTGCATTCAATTCAAACAAAGTTGTCCACAAATGTGTTTTCATTGGATAAAAGAAAATATTCTTGTTTTTGTGATGTTTGCATAGACAACACAAAATCCAATGACGTTTGTGAAAACAAAATGTACGTGAACGATTGGAAACATACAAAGCTAAATACAAAGGGAAAAATCTCTGTTGCAATGTTTGAAGAAATGCAATCAGAGGAAACTACAATATCATCCGATGGTGATCGAGTTTCTGATCTTGTTAGAGAAGGTAACATTTGAATTACTTTCTAATGATTTAAAGATCTACAAATAAATTTAAATATGCATAATTAAATATTAAATTTATTTTATTGTGCAGGAGATGTTTTTGCTGTAATTGCACCTATTGACAACGATGAAAATGTGAAGTATTATTTGATGCGTTGCACTGAACGAAAAGTGAAATTATTACAAGACTATAATAGTCAAGGTTCCGAGTATGACCAGGTCTATTATCTTTGAAAGGTTATTTTAGAACAAGCTCATCAAGTGGAGACTTTGTTTACTTTGAAGACTATGAACCTGATTCCATAAGTTGTCAATATAGTCACTTGGTGTGTGCAGCACGCATAAAGTTGATAGAAGTTCAATCAAAGAAAAAATCGAAAATTAAGAAATGGAAAACGTAAAAATCCAATCATGAACGGATTATTGAGGATGGAATTCCATTAGAATTTTTTTGAGTGAAGTGTCCAACAATTTATTATCTTCAAATAAAGTTGGTATCAAAGTACAATTTAGCTAACTTTAGTCAAGGTTAGTTAGAAGAATTAGCTATTGGTTTCTGTCTTCAATTTCCTCTAAAAATGAATGTGTACGTGCTTTTGAAAGACACACTAGAGGAATCCTCTACAACCTGGTGGATGGAGTTGAATGGAAACTAGGTCAAGGCCTTGACAAAATACATGCTAGTGAATAACACTTACTAGGTTATGCCGAAAAATAAGGTGGGAGAGATGTTTTCTCCTCGAGGTTGTCCAATTAGGTGTGTAATACCAACTTCACCCATTTCCTCACAGGTTTCTCTCTTAGGTTACAGATGTCTTCAACCTTATTCTAGTTATATATTTTTCAATTTCTCGTGGATTCCTTGAATTTTTTCTCCTACCATCTCCCTCTCTCACTCCCCAAATTATTGTCATCAAACATGCCCCATTGAGGATCTGGAGCAATGTTTGCACCATACTTAGAGAATTGTCATTGCTGCTAATTGAAATTGGAGTCATGTATACTAGATTGCTTGCTTAAGTGGCTCTTACTTGGACAATATCCTGAGATGAGTTTGACATGATGGTCATATGAAGTTGGAAGCTACTTGGTGTAGTTTTCCTTAAATCTTCAAAAAAACAGAGCAAAAATGTCAATTTCGATCATTTTTTATTAGCTTCTGCATACAACAGATGTTCTCACAATTGAAACACAATCATGTTCCATGAGCATGAATTATGAATGTCGCAAACCGAATTTCAAGGAAATTTTCTTTCATTTTAGGCAAAATAAGGCTATGACATTAAGGTCCATGCTAGAAAAATTTATGCAAATAAGGTTGCTAAGTATTGATACATTAAGGTCCATGCTAGAAGAATTAGCTATTGGTTTCTTTCTTCAATTTCCTCTCAAAATGAATGTGTACGTGCTTTTGAGAGACACAGTAGAGGAATAAAGTCCAAATTTTTGACGAAAATGTGCTATGAAAGTAAAGGGTTAAAGGAAAACATGTACAAGGCATAGTTGAGTACAAGGCATAGTTGAGCCAAATGTTTTTGAGGAAGGGCCTAATTATTTGGGTCTTAACCATGGAAAACATGATGGAGAATGCTCGAAAGCCAAGGAAGCACATGAAGCTGTTCCAAGAAGGAATTTTATTTCGTGTTCATTACCTCAAGCTCCAGAAGTTTGTGTTCATGATGAATGGAAAAGTTTGACACCCACTTTGCAAGAAGATGTTAATAAACATGCAACTAATGAGAATGTAAAAGAAGAGGATGTTGAAAGCTCTATCTAGTCATTGTTCATTCATTGCTAGTATTCAGAGGAGAGCCACTACCTCATCAAATTCACCTCCTCAAGAAGGCCACAATGGTGAATGTTCAAGGTATAAATTTTCCTTTAATCAAATTGCTTTTGATTATGATAAACATGGTAAATATTCACATAAGATATATAAAAGAACTTGCACATGTTCCTTTTGTGGTTTGAATAATCATAATCTTTATAGATGTTGGAAGAAGGTATCCATGCACATTGAAACTTTCTAAATAAATGAGGCAAAAAACTCAAAGGCCCATTGCACAAGGAAAATGATGTTGAAAATAAGATGCAATTGTTTATTACTCATTGCCATAAGAAAGGTCACCTTGTGGACAAGTGTTGGACTTTGTATCCAACAAGTCATCCACAACATTTGAAGGAGGTGGAAAGAGATAACGACAATAATGGAAAAGAAGATTCCATAATCGATGAAGGTCAAGATGATTCACATGATGAAGTGGAGCTAAAAGATGCGCCATTGAAATGGTTTGCTAATATATGGTTAGATTTCTTATCCAATTAAGGCCTTTCATGTATTTTGATGTTTCATGAATTTCTTTACAAATTCAAAGTATGGTGCATGTTGCATGAAGCAAGACGTTGAAAGTAGAGTTACGTTGACACACTTAAATGCAACAAATATGGAAATTTGTACATGAGCTCTATTATTTGACTTGAGAGTCATTTGTTTGAAGAGGCATGTTGTGAACTTGTTTTTGGTTGAAGGTTTTGTACACCAATATGTAAGAGTACATGGAGATATTCACATGATGTGAATTTTTTTTCTTTGAAGGAGAAAAATGATATATGTCAACGAGCTATGTTTCTTGCATGATGTGTTTTCAGTTTGATGGTTTTGTTTGTGACAAGACGTCACAAGATTTTGGGAAGGTCCACTCTTGAGCGAGAGCCTCATGATTACAACCTAATCATGAGAATCAAATGGGAGTGCATCCTTATTTTGAAAACAAATAGGATTCTGAGCTACCTAGGACTCAAACCATTATTTTCAAATTTGAAATATCATGGTGTGTTGTTTCAATGCCTAAATCCATAACCCTAACATAAATTGTTTTATTCCTTTTTTGCAAGATTTAGTTGGTTATATTAAAATTCAGTTGAATTTAAAATTCTTGGCTTAGTGGCATGAACCAAACATATTTTACATGTATTAAATTCAAGGAATTTCGCTCTCCCAATCATTTCTAAATCACCCATATCACCAAGAAAACACGTTTTAAAAGAACATACTTTGGTATGGGAAATACCTTCGATTTCAAATATTATAAGAAGGTTTTTGATATGGTTGAGAGAATGTGGAAAATATAATCCATAAATAAATTATTTTTCAAAAAGTATTACTTTCAAAGTATCAACAAGGAACATGTGCAAGGGTGTTCAATGAATTAACGCTATTTATTTAAATTCCATTATGTATATCTTACTCATAATTTTAAAAAATTATTAAATAATGATCTAGATTGGATAATTATATTGTTTGTAATATATTTTGATGCTTATAGAGTGAAAAAACTTAAAGAATCAACTTGTAGGGTCATTTTAATGGTGGGTGGATAATTGGGGTCTAAAACCTTTTGGAGTCATTTTGAGGCATTAAATGAAATTTCTGAGGGTCAAACGATTATCCATTGTGCCAAAATCTTGACCATTATTCTACACTTAAAGACATATCCAATGGTGCAAGAAAAACATCAAACGAAGTTCATTCAAAATTTATGCCTTTAGTAAGTTGACCTATCATGTTGACCACCATGGTACGAGAGAATGACATCTTAGCCCCATTACTCATACATGGCAAGCTAGCTACATGTGGAATTTTAACAAGACTCTAAAAGGTCTAAAATCACAAACCTCGTTAATGGTTGACAGAGTCAAATCTTACACCTAGTTGGCTATCACACTAGGTTAAATACTTGGCCACTAGGAGGAATAAGAGTTCCATTTTGTGTTATTGTATTTTGTTCCATAGTTGAAAATACAACTAGGAGTGTGAAGTTAGAGAGAAAAAATGCATGAAGTTAAGTTTTTATAGCAACCTTACACGCTAAAAGTCTTAGCTAACTCTAGATAGATTACCTCTTTCTTTGTACTCACATATTTTCCATACCAGAAAAGAGAGAGTAGAGCATGTTTACATTTTAGTGTTGTTTTTCTCCCATAAGGATTTCCTAGGGAAAAAGGAGTCTAGAGCATCATTACTTTTTAGGGTTGCTTATCTCCCATATAAGGATTTCCTAGGAAAATAATTGTGTTGATTGTCTAGAGATATTTATGTATGTGTTTCATTATGTTCTCTATTTCTTACGTTGTGTTTCATTATGTTTTATATTTCTTACATTTCTGCCCTCCTATTTTTCTTTCCAAACAAGGTTTATAAAATAACATGAGAAGCAACATGAGATTTGGAACAATCATTTTCATTATCTATATGGAAGGCAAGAAGGATTATATCCCCTTAAGCTTAAGCTTATGTATTTTGTCAATTTTTATCATATATTTTTTGGTAATGGTAAATGTTTTTTAATTAATAGTACAAGTCATGAGTTCTCCAATTTTACCTCATGTAAAGCATGATTCTAGGATTACTACAATTTGTACTTGGTTTTTTACTGTGATGATGCCCTGTCTCAATCACTTGGCCATCTCTTGATGGGTAGTCAAATCTTTATAACAATACTTAATTAAAATTTATATCTATTTGTATTATGTGAAATTATGTAAAAAATGGTATACTAATTTTCATAAAATTGGGTTGAGTTTATCATATATTTCAATGAAAGTTGATTAAATATGTTTTCTTTAAAAGGATCTAACAATTTTGGTAAAGTATGAATTTGCAATTTTGTGTGGCTCTCTATCAACCTTCACTTTCTCATTTCTAGAAAAAATCTACTTGCTCATTCGTATACCCACTTTCTATTCAAATGCATGAGTTTTGAACTCTCATTAACTATGTTTTTCCACGTAGGAAAATTATGTCACATTTTATACCAACTCTAAATATTATTTTGAAGTTTGAATTACTGTTATTCTTTTATATAATTTAACATTAGATATAATTTTAAATTGAAAGCTACTTAAATGAAATATAGCTTAGATATGGCATTTGCAAATTATTATCTATTTATTGAACTAAAGGACATAATTATTACACATGTTTAATTTACATTCAAATGCTTCTTTGATTTATCTCCTATAGCTTAATGTAGTGCTAGATATATAATTTAAGTTTAAGGCCCATGAGATAAATATGACTTCTATGTGACATTTGTATTGAATCATCTATTTGTTGTGTTATATGAACATAATTGGTACGCATATCTAATTTGTATTACTAATTTGTCATGTCATGCTTCTTTAATTTATCTTTTATAGATTACCAGAGCATCCATTTTTAATCTATCCCCTTTGACTTCGGATATGTGGGTAATACTCATCCGAATATTTTTCTATCATAAAGCAATGAGTAAAATTGTATTCCATTTGTGTCAATGTTAAGGTTAAGCACATGGATTAAAGTTTTATATAAGATACATTGCCACGGTGTACATTTATATCTAAAGAGTCCAAAACCTCATTCAAGACCATATGTTTTGTTGGTGTAGTTTGATTGGTTATATTGCATTGATTTTGCAGTTGTTGTTGTGGGCCTCACCATCTAGTGATTTTAGGTAAAAAAATTATTTACATGGAATTTTTATGTATCCTAGAATGTTTATTATTTATCACTACTAGCCTTGGTGATTTAGTTGTTTGTTTTCATGCTACTTGGTTACCCATATTTAATAGTTGTTCATGTTTAATTCATTGTTAAGGCTTTTTATTGGCCTATCGGGATGTATTTTTCTCAAATCCATAATGGCTAAAAGAATGAAATTTATCTATGAAAAAGAGAGGTCATATGGAAAACAAATTGTTTGCAAGTGTTATTTTGAACCCATAGAACTTGCAACCCCAATATGGATACAATACTAAGTAATACATAGCCTCCTCATCTAACTTAGCCAGGGATTTGCAATACTATATTTGAGTTGGCTAGCTCCATTTCAAGATATTATAAATTTAGATTATTATTTCTATAAATTTTGATTATGGTAGTAAAATGTTACAAAAAACCGGAAACTACAAATAATATTATTCTAGATATATGTAAAAAGGACATGGTAGAGAAAATCAAACAATATTAAACTTTTCATAAATAGTTTCTAGATATAAAAACATTTTCTAATTTTGATTGTAAATTCCAAGGCTTAAAGCAATAATTTTTCTAATAATTTTTTTTTTAATTAATAAATAAAAAAGAAGCATTTTCAATCAAAATCACATCCAACATATAATAAAAATAATAAAAACAATTTAAAACTTCATACACTGACATTACTATATGGCAAAGAGCATAAAAATATACAAGCATAAAATCCTTTTATATAATAACGGAGAGCTTCAAATATACAAGAAAAAAAATCTTTCAGTTTTAAACAATCATATTTTAAACAATTAAAACTTGGAGAAAATCATTTTTTTTTGAATTTCAATTATATAAAAAATTAGTCAAATATTTCAAATCTATTTTTTGGCTAGTCGCAGAGTGTAGGTGCAGTTCTAGCTAGAGAGAGACTCCAAGAAGGGGTTTCAAGACAGAGCAGGTTTCCAACATTCCAGTCAAGAAGGGAGGAAAATATTTCCAACAAAAGATGTTGTCTATGTTTTCTTTAGTACTCAATCGAGCCTGTATTAACCTGCAAGCGAGCCTGATGTTTCTTATATAATCACAAGGATTATTAAAAATATTGCTACAATTTCCTCAACGAACTTGGCAGTCCTCAATATAAATGGTATCCACATGCTCTGTTTTTGGACATGGTAGATAGTAATGGTTTTCAAACGAGCCTAATGTATTTTCAAGCAAGCCTGTACTGACTTGTATGCTGTTCCATAGGGATTCGTTTTTTTACTAGACTATTATCCGCACAACAAACCTGTCAATTGCATACTACTCATTGTTGCTAATCAAAAGATGCTCTCCAGTACTCAATATGAATGGTACCCACAAGGATCTGTTTTTTTTTGGACATGGTAGATTGTTACGGCTAGCAGGCGAGCCTAATATATCTAAAACAGTGATACTGCGTAGACTGTTAGAGCAGCAAGCGAGCCTAATATTTGGTAGACTGTTTTGCATCCTCTACACTTTCCATTGCCTGAAAGGCTTGCAAAAGTGGTGTATTTTCAAGGCCTCATGTACAGATAAACATCATACCATTTGGGCTAAGGTGGGGTATCTTCTCTTTGTCGGCCAAATTTGTGGAGTTAACTAGAACGCATTTTTGGACACTATTTTTAACACTTATAACAAAGAAAAAATAACATTACATGGTTCAAAAGTGAGATTATTTAGAGGTAATTAAAGCCTAATGGAAAAGGATGTCAGGGATAATTTAATAGTCCTCTCAAGTTTGACCCTTCTGGAAAAAAAATCGCAGACTTTTTGCACCTCCATTATCCCTTAAGAAGGGATAAGAAGGGATATTTTGAGTATAAGAAAAAGTAAAAAATTTATGAAGCATAGTATCACTGTTAAGCGAAACTCATAGCCTACATCTGTACAAGATATATAAAGGTATTATCTATACCAGTGCATAAGGTACTAGCATAATTATCGTGAAAGTGAAAGATAGAAAAGAAGGAACCTATTTCTCCTCTTGTTATGAGCATAAACACATTTCAAAAGACTGAATTCGAGCCTTACCCGCGCGGACAACAGGAGCAACAGGGCGGTGACAGCAGCACCAAGGCGTTGACAGCAGCAATAGCGCGAACACGATAAACCTCAATGACAACGCGCGAACAATGAAACAGTAAACCATAAACATTTGCGGGCGATTTATTTATAGAAAATAGTTCGGCCGAACTATTTGAAAAGTAAAAGTTCGGCCGAACTCATAGTTTGGCCGAACTTTTTTAGTAGTTCGTCCGAACTTTAATTGCCAGTTTTCCAAACTCCGACAAAAGTTCTGTTTGCCAGCGCCGTCAGTGTGTCTTCACTGTAAACGGAATTTAGAGTTCGGCCAAACTTTATAAGAAAGTTCGGCCGAATTTTGTAATAGTTCGGCCGAACTATTGTTGGAAAAAAAATTCGGGCCCCGATTTTCACAAAAGTGTAACCCAGCTTTACGTTTCTGCCCATAACTAACTATAATGTACATCAACAACAACACATTTTTATGTTATAATTGTTTTTTTTAACTACATATTTGAATGTTATAATCACTTTTATAATTATATTGTTTCTACATATTTTTCTATAATGATTCTATTTATTTCACATATAATTTATGTTATAACTATTTTTATTTAACTACATATAGAAATAAATTGAAATTGGAGACATGGAACTCAGTAATACACCCAAAAAAATATCCATATATTACATTCAAAGCTAAATTACAGGCCACATAAATAGTTCTCATGAGATCCAATAAATTCCAAACAAGGAGAATATTGTTGAGAGAATATCTCAACAAGCCAATCTAACTAAAAAAGGAATCCTGGCTATTTACTAATGTAAACGTTATTTCCAAATTCCCTCGTAACACTTACTTTATTATATAATCAAAAATTACAATATAGGTAACACATATTACGACATCATAATTGATATTTGTTTAACTAGTCTTCATCATCACTCACATCTACTCTGAAATCTAGAAAACACCCCTCTTTCTTCACCACCACATCTTCAATTTGTTACTTGAACTCCATTTCAAACATAATTTCCTCTTACCATCATTGAGAAACTTTGTACAATTGACACTTCCTGACCCCCCAAAGGAGAATCTCAATACTAAACCACCATATGGACTAACTCCCATCTATCAAAATGCAGTGAACTAGTTTTGATAGTTATATAGGTTAGTTTTCTGGAGAGTGGGTGTATACAGTAGTCAGTTATAGAAATAAAAATTCTAACACATAAGGATCTCATAAAATAAACAGTAATTGGTGCTCTTAAAGATCGAAGGACAATAATACCCATTAACGTATAACACACTCATATAATCAAATTAGAAATACATTTTCTCGGCACCGAGGAATTTCAGGAACCACTAATTTAATTATATTATTTTCTTCATCAATCAGTTTTTCAACATTTTACAAAATAAATATACCTCCTATATCAAACAAAAACTCCAAATATATAAACTTTATTAACATAGACAATATCCCTACACACTTCTATTTCCTTTTATAAATAAGTTATTTTACTGAAGTCCACACAATGATTGTAATGATAAGGGCCAGTTTCAGGAGGAAAATATAATGAATAGAAACTAATATGAAGACAAACATCATTCTCATTATGGATTTCACAACATCATGGAAATTGGTTCATGGACCAGGATGAAAGGTGTGCAGTGGTAGTGGGGTTGGGATACTTGAAACCAAATTTGACCAACATTCATTCGATGACATTGTTGAGGTAAGGCACATCAGATGGAAAAATAGCCTTGTTCTTTATGGAAATAAAATGTTTATGTCATTACTGCTTGAACGAAGTCACTCTCAGTGAAAGTAGAAGCTCAAAGAAAAAATAGTCTGCAACTTATAAAGGTGAAATCTATAGTTGAGATCTTTCTCGATCCACAATATATGATGAAACATTTCAGCGGAATGAAAAATCTCAAGATCGAAAACATGTTGATCATAATCCCTCCTTTTTGTTGTGGATGCAGCATGGTTGTCACCAGAAACACACCCTCCAAAACCACGCAAATTTGATCCATGAAAATTTGGTTAGGGATCTGTTTGTAGAGGCCTCATTGACAATGTTACTGCTTATTCACATTGATGCACAGAGTAGAGACGTGATAGTTAACATAGTTACCGATGAAACGAGAATTATTAGCTCAAAACAAGAACTCTAACAATAAAACATCAAAAGGTTGAGAGAATAACGATAGTGGTCTTTTAAAAAATCTTTTTTGGCTGCGCTGGGGTTTTGGCGTTTCTGCGAATCGCTAGGAGTTTATGCGGTTCCTGCCGCATCACGATCTGACGCCCTCTTTCCGGTGCCTCCGTCCTTGTGCCGAGTTACGACCTCCGTCCTCCCATGACTACCGGGGTTGGAGGGGCGGTCTTTTGCCCCCTCCTCCCAATGGCCAGTCAGCTGAATCCTCTGCAAAGTTAGATTCCTCTGTCAATCTTGGAACCAACTCTCAGGTACCCGACACTCCACAGGGCAACGCCGTACCTGCAGATACTGACAAAAACGACCCTCCTGTGGACAGCTCCACAGCCGCTAAAGACAGCGCCTCTGACCAGCATGACTCAGCAACGCAGACAAAAAAGGCGACCTCGACTACTTGCATTCCAAGAACCTCAGAGAGAACAAAAATCGATCTTCCCAGTCACCGTATCAATGGCAAAATCCAGTTTATGAAAGATCACGCGCTCATTGGCAAGTTTTTAGGATTCTGGCCTACAGAAAAGGCCCTACAAGGATGGATCATATCCAAATGGAGGCCAAAAGGACAGGTTACTTTGCAGCTCGGCCCCAAAGGATTCTTTACGGCAATATTCAACTGCCTGGAGGACCGAACACGTATTTTCGAAGGTGGTCCGTATTTTTTCAACTCCGCTGGCTTGTACCTTCGGGAATGGACAGAACGATTCAACCCAGACAAGGAGGACTTCACCTGGGCTCCTGTCTGGATTCGCATGTATTCCCTTCCTCTGGAGTATTGGGATGAGGAAACTCTTAGGGATATTGGCAATGGATTGGGAGTCTTCATCAAAGCAGCAGAAGAAACAAGACTCCGCAGATACACATCTTATGCCAGAATATGCGTTCAAATGCACCTCTCAAAAGCACTCACGGACTCGGTAAGTTTATTCCATGACGACTTTGAATGGATCCAAACTCTAGATTACGAGCATATTCCCTTTCGTTGCAGGAAATGCCATGAACATGGTCATTTATTCAGGGATTGCCCTTTGAATAGCCAAACAAAATCCCCAGCCTCTGAGGGCAGCAAAGATGCTGATGGCTTCACCAAGGTCCCTAGCCGAAGAAAGCATGCAAAAAAATCCCCTGCAGATACTGACCCTCCAAACAAACCCACTACTCATAATAGATTTGATCCCCTGTCCCACCAAAGCGATCAGGCGAAGATCCCCACTCAATTTGCTTCAGATGAGCAGCCTTCCACATCTGTCCCTCCACTTCCTGAATCCATTGCTCAGTTTCCGCCCTCAGATCTTACCAAGATCCCTGTCACCTCGCCTAAAGATGATGCTACTCCAGATCAGGGCCCTAAAAGCGCTTCCATGGATCTAGATGAAGCTTCGGCTCTCACTATACATCAACAGCAAAGCACACTGGACCAAAATCCTCCCAGCCATATGGAGGAAGAACCAGAGAGCATAGACTTAGGGGAATTGGATATTCTTGGCTTAGAAGATGCATGCAGACAGAAAAATTATACTACAATACATTCGAGACAGATTGATAATCTTGAAGTGGTTCTAGCTAGAGCCCAGCAACATAAATACCTTGGCATACAAGCAGGCAGCCCATGGGATGGGAAAAAAATTCTCAAGGAATCAAAAAAGAGAGGGCGAAAAACTGATCTTCAAAGAACCATTATTCTAGGAGAAATGCTTGTAGAATCTGGAAGATTCCCCAAGCTGACGAAATTCTACAAGTCCCTCCCCCACAGTTCCTCATGAAACTCATCTCCTGGAATGTGCGAGGGCTCAATAGTCCTACAAAACACAGATTTCTAAAAAATATGATACAGCAAGATAAGCCTTCTCTGGTTTTTCTTCAAGAAACCAAATGTAATAACATTGTCCTGGAAAAAACTTTAAACAAAGTTTGGTCGGGTTGCAGTCATGTCTCAGTGGATGCGTCCGGCGCTTCAGGTGGGTTAGCCATAATGTGGAATCCTCAGATTCTCGATCTCCAGAATTTTCATGCCTCTCACTTTGTTATTCAGTCCACTTTCCATCTAATAGGGACGAATATCCACGGACATCTCTCAAATGTCTACTTCCCTCAGGAACTACAGAATAAACTGGATCTTCTGGAATCTATCACTGTTCTTAACTCGGAACGATGCTTCCCTCTATGGATTTGTGGCGGAGACTTTAACACCATTACAACTTTGGAGGAAAAGACAGGAGGACGTATGAGGCTGGAAAGTGATAGCGCCAGCTTTAAAAACTTCATTTCAGGAAATCAGCTAATGGACATGAGCACGACAAATGGCCTATACACATGGACCAATAAAAGGAGAGGTCCCCAGCATATCGCATCCAGATTGGATCGATTTTTGCTGACCGACAATGCCATATACCTAGGCAGAGACTTCAATGCTTCAATCCTACCCCAAGCAGGATCTGACCATTGGCCCATTATGCTACACTGGACGCGCTCGGGATCCAAATGCAACAGACCCTTTCGCTTTGAAGAATTTTGGACCACGCACCCCAATTTCAAGGAGGTCGTCCAAAATGCCTGGCACTCCTTCACGCCTCCGGAAGGTGCCAAGATGTACATATTCCAACAGAAATTAAAACATCTCAAACAGGCTCTAAAATCTTGGAATCACGCACATTTTGGCAACATCTTTGCTCACCAGAAAGAGTTGGAGCAGCAAATGAAGACCCTTCAACAGATTCTCCTTTCAGGAGACAGAACAGAAGAACTAGCTCAAAAGGAAAAGATCCTCCTCGCCAAGATGGAGGCTAGGAGGCATCAAGAAGAAATTCTATGGCGTCAAAAGTCAAGGATAAAATGGCTCAAGGAGGGGGAAAAGAATACCAAATTCTTTCACAGATCCACAGTGAAAAGACGCATGCACAATAACATTGCCTTCATCAACAATCGGCAAGGGGATAGATTAGAACGGCATGAAGACATAGAAAAGGAACTAAAAGGGCACTTTCAGGACATTCTAAAAGAACCTCAAGGCTGCAGAAATCAAGCCATCAGCTCTATCACGCAGCACATACCAAAACTTATAACAGAGGATCATAACAACAAACTTCTTCAGCCAGTAGCCATGCAGGAAGTGGAAGAGGCTATGAAACAATTAAAGGATGGAAAAGCCCCGGGGCCGGATGGCTTCACTGCCAACTTCTTTCATATATTTTGGCAAATGGTCAAAACAGAGGTCTGGGAGCTAGTGGAGGAATCACGCATGATGCATTGGCTACTCCCTTCTCTGAACTCGACCTTCATTGCGCTTGTACCAAAAATGGAGGACGCTTGCACCCCGAACAGTTTCAGGCCTATCGCGCTTTGTAATGTTATTTACAAGCTTATCTCAAAAGTCATAGCTAACAGGCTGAAACCTCTTCTCCCCCTCCTGATCTCGCCTGAGCAGACAGGCTATGTGGAAGGGCGACAAATTTTGGATGGCATCATTCTCTCGCACGAAGTGATTCACTCACTCAAAATTCTCAAGAAACCAGGTATGATTCTAAAGTTAGATCTTTCAAAAGCTTTTGACAAACTCAGCTGGTCTTACATTCATCAAATGCTAGTTGCTTTCGGTTTCCACGCTACTTGGATCCGCTGGATTTTGAACCTTATCTCTACCCCTTGCTTCTCCATATTACTAAATGGCTCCCCTTCTTCCACCTTTCGCCCCTCCCGAGGCATTCGTCAAGGCGACCCCCTCTCCCCTTTCCTTTTTGTCCTCATGGCTGAAGGCCTCAGCCGTCTCCTTCATGCTGCTGTCTCTTCCCACACCATTAAAGGCATCTCCCTGCATAACCAGCCTCCAGTTTCCCATCAACAATTCGTCGATGATAACATGCTGTTCGGCCACCCGTCTGTCCAAGAGGCTACCTCTCTTAAAACCTTGCTCAATCTCTTTTCTGCAGCCTCGGGGGCCACGGTCAATGATGCAAAATCCCAGCTCTTTTTCTTCCATACTCCTATCCTCACCCAGCGCAATATAGCAAAAATTTTGGGTTTCCCCATTGCCAGTCTCCCTTCTAAGTATCTTGGAGCTCCCCTTGTTAGCTCAGCCATCAAGCATGTTACTTGGCGCACCCTTCTTGACAAATTAGAAGCTAGGCTTTCCTCATGGACCTATCGGTCTCTCAATATGGCTAGCAGAATTATCCTCATCAAGTCTGTTCTCCAAGCGATGCCTATTTACTTATTCTCCATTTTGGCAGCCCCCAAATGGGTTCTGAAAAGAATACGCACTCTCCAAAGAAATTTTCTATGGGGTTCAGCAGGGCTCAATAAAAAATGGGCTCTAGTCAAATGGACAGATGTTTGCCTTCCTAAGGCCGATGGAGGACTAGGACTGAGAGACCCTCTGCACAGTAATAATATCATGGGAGCTCGCATATGGTGGAAATGGGTCACCAATCCTCATCCACCTTGGGCACGCCTCTGGCAGGCCAAATATGCCTCCGGTAGCTCACAGGCAGCACTAATCAGATTCAGCTCTACTATCTCTGGCTCATTAATTTGGAATGCAGCTAGACCTCATAGTGCCTTCATACAAGAGCACAGTTTTTGGGAAATCCACTCTGGTAATCTGGCAAGATTTTGGGAAGACTCCTGGCAGCAAACCCCCAAACTTGCCTCTCTCTTTCACAAACCTAAGTGGCAAGCCTACATGACAGAAAATGATAAAACTCTGGTTCAGCAATACTGGCAACAAAATACCTCACAAGGTTATCAAATCTGGAGCCCAGCAGAAACATGGCAGACCAACTGGCAGGAGGAAACGTTCGAAGAAATAGATAAGGAACTCAAACACAGAAAAATCAAAATCTCGGACCAACAGGATAAAGTGCGCTGGGGATACACTCCCAAAGGAACGTTCACAACCAAGGAGGCTTATCAACTGCTCTTTCAACCACAGCAAACTAACAAGGACCAGCTTTGGAACCAGATATGGCGATCAGGAATATGGTCCAAAGTTTCGACCTTCCTATGGCTCCTAAGCAAAAAGAGAATCCTCACATGGGATAATCTACAAAAACGAGGCTTCATAGGCCCTTCAAGTTGTCCAAACTGCAATCTTCACACAGAGACAATCTCCCATCTTATGGATCTCTGTCCCCTTGCAGATCAAATATGGGAGAAAGTAGATATTTGCACTCGCAGAACAGGTAGAAGAAAAGGAGACATATCAAACACGATCCGGAACTGGCCCAGGGATCCTTTCCAAAGTTCATTTCTCAACTCCCTCTGGCTTTTACTTCCAGGATTTATATACTGGATTCTTTGGAAAGAGCGAAACAACCGGATTTTCAAGGACCAACACAGATCTCTTGATGCATTATGGACTCTCCTGAAGCAATCTATTCAAGAGACTCTGGCCCTCAGATCCTGGCAGGATTCGGATATGCCAGATTCCCCTCAGGAACGCCTTATCTTGAGGAATTGGAATCTCTCTCTGCCCCCCACCACAAGAACTTCTGCCCATTCATCTATCTTGCCGGATTCCCCCCAGTCTTGGGTTCCCCCTAACACCCACCCTTACAAACTTAATTTTGATGGGGCGGCCAAAGGAAACCCTGGCCCTGCTGGATTTGGAGGCATATTCAGAGACACTGCTGGCTCAGCTCAGTATATTTATCATGGTTCTTTAGGAAACGACACCAACAATGCAGCAGAACTTGAAGGTTTATGGCAAGGAATGTGCATAGCGGTTCAAGAGAATTTCCTCCCCCTTGAGATAGAAGGGGATTCCCGAATTTTAATTGAAGCTGCAGTTCGAATCCAATCTGGGGCCTCAGCCACCAAGATCGCGTCCAGTTGGAGGCTTCTTAACAGACTGGAGCAAATAGAAGAATGGCTCAAAACTCCCCGCAGCATAATCTTCAAGCATGTTCGGCGTGCAGCTAACAGAGTAGCTGACAGACTAGCTAATCAAGGAGTGAATCTGGATCTACCGTTCTTCTCGGGTCCTCTCAGCAGTTCAAATGATCTACAACTTCAACGGGATTGCACTCTACTGGTGCATAATGATCTCTCTCTCCCGGATGCGGGTGGGTTGGGGAATTAATGGTGCACAGGGGGGCACATGGGTCGGCGCGTGGCTCACCACCACCGCCACCCTCCCTCGCATGCACAGCAACATAAATGACTCTGTCCGATCAATAAATATGATAGCACGGGAGCTCTCTCCCCGATACCCAAGCTCTTCAACTTCAGCGATGGAGGATTCTGGATTGTGTTTGTGTGTTCCGCCCATCCGAGCTTGTTGTTCCTCTGCGGCAGCTGAGCACTGTTCACGAACCAGCACGGGAGTTCGATGCATTATCAATTGTTGTGTTGACATCTTACCAGGCTTCCATTTCACGAACAGCGCCACCTGCAAACTTTTGAGCTCGCCCGCCATCGACTCCTGTCAGCAGCAAGTCCTTATTGCTCCCGTCATGCCTCGTTTACGACCTCGGATGCGTTGCAGGCGTGCAGGGGTAGTAGGGCGTGCCATAAACAGGTCTTCATCTTCCAATTCTGACTCATCTTCGTATTCTTCCGAATTTGGCCCCATGCGCGTTCCTGCTCCACGCAGAGGCCGGGGCAGAGGCCGGAACCAATTCAATCCTGCAGGGCACTTCCGCCTTTCCTCTCGGGCTCAATCCCACCATGCGCGCCTCCACTTCCCCTGCAGTGTCAACAACACGTCTCTCTTGGCTACTGTCACCATTGATATTCGGGCTGCCCCCCCTGCTCAGGATACTTCGAACCAGCTCTGCTCCGCTCCGAGGGCTTCTCTGGAACCCACAGTGGGGACAGAACAACGCAATCATCAGGCGGATTCTCTGCAGAATGCTTCTACTCTGGACAAAGCTGCTAATCTGGACGGCGAGGTCAACCCTTCAGCTCCACCGGATGAGGACCAACAGCGCCATGACGCTCCACCGCTTGCTAATGAGGACCCCTACAAATTCGGCTGTCTCATTGTAGAGGAAGATCCTCCCACTGAACAGTAATGTGGTTCCAGCATGGCGCTACTACATTTTGGCTCGTCATCATGAAGGTGTCTTTCTTCAGCACTTTGTCAAAGTCTTTTTTGCTACTGTTCATAAGGGTTTCCTTTCGGTTCATGGATGGTCTCCCCTGCGTGGGAAAAACCTGCTATTTTATGTTCACTCTGTTATATGTCAAAGTCTAGATGTTAGTCACAGGTTGTTACAGTTTTTGTTAAGTTATGATAAGAAATTGTAAAAATCTGGCTACTAAGGCCTAATCCACAGGGGTACTATTTTCCAGGTCTGTTAGAATTTTGGTCATAGAAGTTCCTTACTTGTCAGTAACAGACAGTCGAACTGTTCTTCAAAGATTACAGAGTCCTCCTTTAAATTTTTGTGGTACTCAATGTCTAGTTAGCAAAGCAAGAATGCTGCATCAATGGGCTGGAATTCTCGAGGCTTCGGCCTCTTTGTAACACTATTTTGTATCAATATAGAAGTAGCCTTATTCAGAAAAAAAA
>CM076572.1:1382605831-1382663312 GCA_034641835.2 Pinus albicaulis
ACAAACCTATTACCACAAGGTAGGTTTTAACCCCGAACATAAAATTATTCACACACGAATCTTATAAATGTAAAAATAAACAATAGTGAGAGCATAAAACATAAAATAGATCAACACAGAGATTTTCCCCCGGATCCGAAACTCCTGGACGACTGTACTTTGATTTTTCATTATATTCCTTTTAGTGTTACAACACATATATATACATGCCGAAGCATACATAAACCCCAATCCATTAACCCCGGATTGTAACATAACTGTAGTTCCCTCGACCGTGATTCACAAAATACCAAAAATAAAACCATCGTACCCCAAAACCATGTGCAAAACCATGGCCAAAACCATGGACGGACTACCCACCGAAATTAGACCAAAATTGGCGTGGCGTCCTCGACCAATAGTGGGGGGCTACCGCACCCCCTGTGACCCCCCCGTTGCGCCCAGCGTAAAGGGGGAGCTATCGCCCCCCCTCTTACCCCCCTGCGCGTGCGTAGTCGTGGAAAGAATATAACACATACCCAACATTCTCCCACTTGTTGTTTTCTTTCCACATGGGGTCACAAGAGAGCTTAGTCATTGGCCCAATTCTTCAACACCCATTGTTTCTCTACACCAAGAGAACTTCTGAGTGCTCACAGACTTTGTTAATGCATCTGCAACATTCTTCAAAGTGTCCACCTTTACCAGCAACACCCTTTTAGCCTCAAGCATATATCTAACAAAGTGATATTGAACATCAATGTGCTTTGTCTTTGAATGATAAGTAGGGTTCTTAGCCAAGAAAATTGCACTTTGGCTATCACAGTCTATCCTTATAGCTTGCTGTACCAACCCCATACT
Organism: Pinus albicaulis; assembly: GCA_034641835.2. NCBI lineage: Eukaryota > Viridiplantae > Streptophyta > Pinopsida > Pinales > Pinaceae > Pinus > Pinus albicaulis. The sequence continues at coordinate 1,382,606,672 of CM076572.1, forward strand.
TGAACACAATTTCTGCAACCAAATTGCTTCCTTGCTTGCATGAGTGGCTGCTATGTATTTTGCCTCTGTAGTTGAAAGAGCCACTACAAACTGTCTTTTACTCATCCAACTGACTGCGCCTCCAAATAGGCTAAACACATACCCACTTGTAGATCTTCTTTGGTCCAGATCTCCAGCCTAGTCCGCATCAACAAAACCACGAATGTCCAACATTCTTTCCAATCCTGGTCTTCCCTGGTAGCACAAGCCATAATCACTAGTGCCACGTAAATATCTGAAAACCCGTTTCACTACTGTCCAATGCTCCTTCCCTGGGTTTGAAATAAACCTGCTCAATACTCCCACTGCATGTGCAATGTCTGGTCTAGTACAGACCATTGCATACATCAGGCTACCCACTGCACTTGCATATGGAACACGGGACATATACTCCTCTTCTTCTTGTGTCTTGGGACACTGTTCAGCAGACAGCTTTACACCTACAGGAATAGGAACATTCACCGCTTTACTATCCTTCATAATGAACCTCTGCAATATAGTCTCGACATACTTCCTCTGGTTTAACCAGAGCTTCCTCTTTGCCCGATCTCTCTTAATTTCCATGCCCAAAATATAGTTTGCAGCACCAAGATCCTTCATGTCGAATTTGAAGAACAGTTGGGTCTTCAAATCTTGGATAATTTCTTTGTCATTTCCAATCAACAACATATCATCCACATATAAGACCAAATAAATAACACGGTCACCAATTAATTTAAAATAAACACAGTGATCCTCCTTGCTTCTGGTGAAGCCAAGTCCCCACATATAGGTATCAAATTTCTGATACCACATCCTTGGTGACTGTTTTAACCCATACAGAGACTTCTTCAACCTGCATACAAGTTCTTTCTTACCCTTCACCATAAAACCTTTAGGTTGCTTCATGTAGATCTCCTCTTCTAGATCCTCGTGAAGAAATGTTGTCTTCACATCCATCTGTTCTATCTCAAAATCAAATGCAGCAGCAACAGATAAAAGTAATCTAATAGAAGTGACTTTGGCAACAGGAGAAAAAATATCACCAAAATCAATTCCTGGCACCTAGGAATAACCTTTCGCTACCAACCGAGCTTTTTATTTCTCCACCTTGCCTTCTACATTCATCTTCTTCTTAAACACCCATTTGCTCCCAATGGGCTTCCTTCCAGCCGGCAACTCCACTAGATCCCATGCATCGTTTTTGTGCAAGGATGCCATTTCATCAACCATGAACTCCTTCCAAAGTTTTCCATCCTCTGAATCTACTGCCTCCCTGACAGTTCTGGGTTCATCATCAGTTATAATTAAGGCAAAACCTGAACAGAAAGTAGATGGACTATACCTTTCTGGTTGCCTTCTTTCCCGAACTGATCTTCTCAAAGCTGGAGTTTGTGGCTCTTCATCTTCTGAGTATTCTTCTATTGTAGAGTCTGATTCATCCTCCTTTAGCTCAAACTCTATCTTCTCAGGCTCCTTTGGTAGGACCTCATGTTTAACAATATCTTTCACTTCTCTAAACACCACATCTCGGCTGTACACAACCTTCCTTGTTTCTGGGTTCCAAAGCTTGTAACCCTTTAAAGCATCCTTATACCCAATAAAGATGCACCTTTCAGATTTATTATCCAACTTGGTCCTTTTCTCCTTTGGAACATGTACATATGCATCACATCCAAATACCCTTAGATGTGAAAGAGAGGGTTTCTTACCAGTCCATACCTCATGTGGAGTCTTATCCTCCAACGCCGATGAAGGTGATCTATTAACTAAGTAACATGCAGTCTCCACTGCCTCTGCCCAGAATTCTTGTCCTAACCCGGTACCACTGAGCATGCTTCTTGCCTTTTCCATCAGTGTTCTGTTCATTCTTTCCGCAACTCCATTTTGCTGAGGTGTGTATGGAGTAGTCTTCTGCCGTGCTATACCACACTTCTTACAGAACTCTTCAAATTCCTTCTTGCATAACTCCCCACCATTATCTGTCCTCAGCGCCTTTATCTTCTTCTCTGTCTGGTTTTCCACCAGAGCCTTAAATTCTTTAAATTTGTCAAAGACTTCAGATTTCTTCCTCAAGAAATATATCCATGTATTCCTTGAGAAGTCATCTATGAATGAAACATAGTACACACACTTTCCCAGTGATGGAACTGACACAGGCCCAAACACATCATTGTGCACAAGTTCTAATATCTTGTTCGCCCTCTTAGCACCAGAAGGAAAACTCACCCGATTCTGCTTCCCATAGACACAATGTTCACAGAAATTGAAATCCAAAGGGAAATTAGACATACCTTCTACCATACAATTTCTATGTAGTATTCAAAGGCCCTTCTCTCCAATATGTCCAAGACTTTGATGCCATAGAATGGTCTTTTCTCCAGAGACATCTAAGCTTTCCGCTCCATTTTCAGGAACCACATAACTGTTACACCCATCAATAACAGTGCTACATTGTAGCTTGTATAGAGTTCCAGTCTGAACTCCCCGCATTAATACCAGTGCTCCCCGAACCATCTTGCAGGCATCTTTATCGAACACTGTTTTTACACCTGCATCATCCATCTTGCTTACAGAAATCAGATTTCTGGTCAATGCAGGAATATGCAGAACACTAGGAAGTGTTCTAATCCTTCCATCTTGTAGCTTCAACTTGAATTTTCCACGTCCGATGATTCTGGCCTTCCTATCATCCCCTAGGAAGACATCACCACCATCATATTTCTCATACTCGCAGAACCACTCCCTGTGGGGAGTGAAGTGAAAGGATGCACCTGAGTCAATCAACCATGACTCATGATCTACATGTGTATTTGAAGAAGAAGCCAAATACACATCCCCACCTTTATCCGAGGTGGTTTTTTCCTCTGCAGAAGGAGCATCCTCAGATCCCTTTCCTTTCTCAGGAGCTTTAGATCTGCAGTCCTTTTTGTAGTGCCCTTCCTTTCCGCATGTCCAGCACACCTTTACAAACTTTCCAGGAGATTTAGATCTCCCTCTAGATTTGGATCTCCCACTCGAAACCTTATTCTTGTTTCTGTTCTGGGACCTTCCTCGTACAGATAAGGCATCTCCATTCTGACCCTCCATATTTCTCTGTCTCATTTCCTCGGACAACAAGGCTGAGACAATGTCATCAAAATTTAAGGTAGTTGTATTGCTACCTATTGCAATAACCAGACTATCCCACGAGTCTCGTAGAGAGCACAACAAACTGATGCACTTATCTTCATCTGAGATTTTAATATCAACAGATGACAACTGACTTACCACAGTATTGAAGGCGTTCAGATGCTCTGTCACCGAGTCTCCATCCTTCATCCTCAGGTTATACATCTTTTTCCGTAGGAATAACTTATTCACCAGAGACTTAGATTGGTACAAAGTCCCAAGTTTTTCCCACAAATTCTTCGTCGTAGCCTCCCTAGATACATTCAACAATACTGAATCTGAGACACACAACCGTATTGTGCTCTTAGCCTTCCGATGGAGTTTCTTCCAGTCTTCATATGACATTCCCGTTGGTTTAGTACCTGGATCTACCGCGATCCACTGATCTTTATCCACCAACAGATCCTCCATCTTGAGCTTCCACAACTCAAAACTCTGACCATTAAATTTCTCGATCTCTATCTTTCTGTCGCTCTTCATCTTCTTTCACTGGAAGAATCGATCCCGCAGATCTCCCACTGAACAGGGTCTACCTCAGGTCCGAACAAAAAACCCTCAGCAGTAAAGGCGTCCCCTTGAAGCCAAAATAGCTCCGATACCAAATGTAGGTTTTAACCCTGAACATAAATTATCTACACACGAATCTTATAACAAAAAATAAACAATAGTGAGAGCATAAAACATAAAACAGATCAACACAGAGATTTTCCCCTGGATCCCAAATCGGGACGACCAGCTTGATTTTTAATTATATTCCTTTTAGTGTTACAACACATATATATACATGCCGAAGCATACATAAAACCCAATCCATAAACCTTGGATTAGAACATAACCGTAGTTCCCTTGACCGGATCTACAAAAATACCAGGGGCTGAAAACCATCGTACCCCAAAACCATGTGCAAAACCATGGACGCAGACTACCCACCGGAAAGTAAGGACCAAAAATTTTCGCCGAGGCGCTGCCCTGGACCCCGATAGGGGGGGCTACCGCCCCCCCTGTGACTCGCCCGTTGTGCCCAGCGCAAAGGGGGGGCTATCGCCCCCCCGCGCGTGCTTAGTCGTGGAAAGAATATAACACATACCCAACAAATAGTAGAGTTACACGATGGTTATTGCTATTACAGGAATTTGATATCACTATTTTAGATCAAGCTGGAAAAGATAATGTGGTTGCTGGTTTTCTTTTTAGATTAACTATAGGTGATAACTGCACTCCTACTGAGGATTCTTTTCTAGATGAACATATTTTTTCCATGTCTACTCACTCACCATGGTATGCAGATATAGCCAATTATCTTGTTGCAGGAAAATTCCCACACCATTTATCTTCCAAAGAAAAGAGGAAGATCATACAACAGAGTGCTACTTACTCCTGGATAGAGGGAAATCTATATCACACCAGACCAGAATTTCAGATTAGGAATTTTGTTATAGAAGATGAGGTTTTTGATATCTTGAAAGATTTTAATGAGAAACCCAGTGGAGGGAACTTCGCTGAAAAGAGGATGGGATATAAAGTACTCTCAACAGGGTACTACTAGCCAAGTATATTCTAGGATGCCAAGAACTTTGTGAAGGGATGTGATAGCTACCAAAGGATGGGCTAGCCTCTAAAATCAGATGAGATTCCGTTACATCCTCAGATAGTGATAGAGTCATTTGAGAAATGGGCCCTGGATTTTGTAGGGCCGATTAATCCTTCATCACAGAAAATATCATACATATTGGTCTACACTCACTATGTCAAAAAGTGGGTTGAAGCGATGACACTGACTAGAGCTACAAAGCAAGTTGTTTCAGACTTCTTGTTCGAAGATATTTTCATTCACTTTGGGATACCCAGGGAGATAGTGATAGATGGAGGGCCTCAATTCACATATCATTTGATCCAGAAGCTGGTTGAGAAGTATGGAATTCATCATAGGACAACTTCACCTTACCACCCACAAGAAAATGGTCAAGTGGAGAGCACCAATAAATTCATTGAGAGAATCTTAACAAAGACAATAGCCAGCCACCGAAGAAATTGGGCCAAAAAACTCCTAGAGGTGCTATGGGCTTACAGAACAACATGGAGGAACACTACAGGCTTCTCACCGTATGAATTGGTGTATGGTAAGAATCCTTTAATCCCCTTAGATTTTGAGATAAATACATTGAGAAAAACATTGCAGGTCAATCTGGATTCAAGGACAACACAAAAACAAAGATTGAACCAACTCAATGAGTTGGAAGAGAAACAGTTTGTTGCCATTCAGCAGACAGAGATAATTCAACAGCAAAGAGGTAGATGGCATGAAAGTTTAATCAAGAATAAGAAATTTTAGAAAGGATATTGGAATCTCTTGTATGATTCAAGATGCAAGGATTTTAAAGGCAGTCTCTGCACCAGATGGCTAGGTCCTTACAAAGTAAACACGACCTTTAAAAATGGGACTATACAATTGGTTACCATTGACAGTGCCAAGACACTGTTTCTGGTTAATGGGCACCGTCTAAGGTTATATCATCAACCTGCTTCAAAGGAATCACTTGTTAACATTGTCGCGGACTCTGATATTTATGTTACAGCAGCAGGGGAATGCTCCCCTCTGCAACTTGAAATTTTAAATTCCAATAAGTGTAAAAGCCGAAAACCACTCTCGTGGCAGTTGTTACAACTGTTTACTATATATATATACATTAAAAATAACAATAAAAATATAATTGTGTAAACCTCCTTTTGGGGCGCAGTTAGACAATTTGTAACAGTTGAAAACCACTTTTGTGGAGGCTGTTACACCCATTTTTTTCCCGTTTCCAAAACATCGTCCTTCCTTCTTGATATATCTTACAAGATGATGCTACTTATTTGTTTCTTTTCTATATCTATTTTTCCTAATTATCATGTTTTCTGAAGAATAACACAAAGGCTGGCTTGGCTATTACACATGTAACAACCGACAACCATGGAAAATGTTTCTTATTTCATTGCATGCAGTAATAATTACAACAGTCAATCATGACCGCCACGATCACTGGAAGCAGTTATGCCATTGATTTAAATTCCCCCTCCACATCGTTTCAGGTATGTCATTTAAAAAGTTAACGTCATCATTTAATAATTTGGTGATTAATGGCAAGTTATGATATTCCCGTTACGGCCGTGGGCGACCGTCACCATTAAAGCTGGGGGGAGGATAAATCTCATAATCATTGCAAGAAATCCTTAGTCCTGAAACCGTCATTATCCTTGCATGTATTAAATTAAATAGCACAATAGCCAATTATGATCAAATCCAGCCGGAAAATGCATTTGTACTTAAAGCCCATTATTTTCCACAATTAGACATTTATGTAGGAATGTGCGAATTACGATTTGGAAATTAGCAAATCCTGTCACCTCCCATCCCCTTCCTTAGCTGAAGTCTTGGCATCCTCGTCCGAAATTCTTCATCTAGATAAGCAGAGCAGGGTGTCAAGAGGAAATAAGCAATGCGATGATATTACGATTGGTCAAGCTTAAGGAATGATTAAGAATAACATCAAGATGGGAGGAGTAGTAGTAAGGCATGAGCCAGACTCCATGGAAGCATTGTAGAACTGTCTGGAAGCTTATTAGGTATTTAGGGACGCCAGGTGGATTGAATATTTTCAGAAGTTGGAAGGCTCAGACAAGGCTATTGCAAGTGAATTCGCTCAAAATTTTAATAACCACCAGACCCGAGTCAAGGGCCTGCAAATTGAAGTAACAAAAGAAGTGATTTCTCGAGTGACCACATTGCCAAAAGAAGGATGGAGGTGGTTCAACAGGAAAATTAATGACCCTTCTTTGAAGGAACATTTTCTTGAAGGAGAGGAAAGGCTGGAAAAGAAGGGAAGAGGAGTTGATAGATTATCAGTCCCCCAGCCATGGGTAGATGTCGCCCTGGGTCTAATCAAGTACATTAATTGCGAGGGAAGATCCATAATCATCTTCAATTACCACTTCCCTCTACTAAATCATCTTCGGCACCAACAGAAGATAACCTCCATTTTTTCTACTGGGAAACATTAAGAATATGGCTACGACGGTTAAGAAAACAACACATCTTGAAGCATGTGTGACCAATCATGGACTTATTAAATTAATCATGTTGGATGCCCTAAGCAAACAGGGAAGGAGTTGGGAAGAATTTAAACAAAAAATACCCAGGACAAGCCAAAGGAAATAGGTTACGACTTCAGAAGGAATTCATGTAGAAGTTGAAGTTCAGACCCAACTCGTCAGGGTCAGAATTGGAAAAGAACCCATTGACAAGCCAATTGGAGACAGATGGCCAAAACAGAGGGTGAGAGTTAGCTTGCCAACAGAACCATTTCCCACAGCTGAAAAGCATAAAGAGGCAAAATGATAAGAAGAAGAAGGAAAAGATTCCTCCTCGTCAGGTAAGGATGAAACTCATGTTCTGCTTTTAGAACTTGAAAATTTAAGAAAGGAAAATGAACAATTGAAACAAAGATTAGCTGAGGGGAAGGAAATTTTAGTATCCATATGCACAACATGTTCTGAAGAACTAACAACAACAGGGTATAAGGTCTGTGGGGAAAACACAGGCCCAATGGAAACAGAAGCAGAACTTCAAGAGGCTGTCCCACAAGAACCTGCTAAGGATACCACTATTACACAAGAACCAACAGTTAAAGTAGAGCCTCCCATAGTAATTTACCTAGAGGTAGATACGCAAGAACCTGTGGAGGCCACTGCTGTTACAGAAGAACAAGAAGTGGGCACAGAGATTATTCTAGGAAAAAATGAAGGGCTGATACACAAGAAACCACTGATGAAGCTACTGTTACACAAGAACCAGCAGTAGAGGTGGAGCAGAGCCATCCAATAGAGGCTATTACACCCACTGTTGATGATGATGTTGAATGCAGAGAAATGTTGAGTCCCGCCATGGGATGGAGTTCCAAGAAAATTTTGTTGATTTCTAAATTGTAGAAGTGGAAATAGGAGGAAATGTCCCTTCAGAAGGGGGTGATCTTTTTGAAAGAACATTAGAAGGAGATAAGTGATTTACAAGAAAAATGGATGAAAGAAGAACTAAAGAAAGGTTGGGAAGAGTGCAAGTGGAAGGAAGCCATAAAGAAGCAGAAGGAACAATTGCTGTTGTTACAACAACAGGTTTAGGATCTGAATATGGATAATAAAAAACTCCATGAGCTTGCCCTCAATTTGTTGAGGTGCAGGCGACCTTCTCCATCTTACCCCATTTTCCTATGGGAACGCTATTACATGTTTTAGGTAAAAGCCATCATGGAGAATAGGTCCTATTTGGGTTCTTCCAGTCACACATTTTTAGATGTCTTTCGTGCTTCTGATTTTGATGAGAAAAGCCTATTATGTGAGTTATTTTTGCATAATATCATTTGTGAGCATGCAAGTATGCAAATGGTGGTATCTATATTCTCCTACATGAGGGATTTGCAGTTATGAGCCTTTGTGTCATTTATGAGGAATCAAATTGAGTGGAATATGTCTACAAAATATATGGATGCCAATGAAGAAAAGACAACATTATGGATCTAGGTACGGGATGCCAAATTAAGGTTGGAATTTAGAAGGATTTTGAGCACTCTTGGGATAAGCAAACCTGCTGCCACTTATAGAAGGAGGATTGTGGAATTTTTCCTTAATCAATTTTCATTAATGAAAATTCAGACCCTGATTGGGTGTATGAAGCATACATAAGCCAACAATGTTGAGTTGTTGGAAGGGGACCTATTTTCTTTTCAGAATTTTGTGGTAGATGTTACACATGTACTAGCATATGCCCAGATAATACAGACCCTTGGCGCTTCCTGGCTTGCGCTAAGATTTAAATTCCCTTTGATTTGGCTACCAATAGAGGATTACCAGATTCATTATGAACTAAGCAAGTATGAAGCAGAGTCTTGGGTAGGAAAGCTGATGGCTATTCAACGGTGCATGCCTCCTGATGAAGACACATCCGATGCTTATGACCCCACTAATCTGCATAGGAGATATTCTCATGGGAGATGATATTTTTCATGAGGACATGTAAGTGCTTCAGCTGGGGGGAGATGTTGGGTGCCAGTTTTGTACTTATTTCCTACTTCTATTTCCCCCATTGTTACCCTGTGACTACAACCATTGGGACTATCTTTGCCTCTTTTCCTTCTTTTCTATCTTAAACAATGTTGTTTTACCTTATTTCATTATCTTGCGGTTTCATCGATTATTATGATGTATCGTTTATTTTTTTTATGACTAACTGGGATAAATGTTTGAAGAATTTCTTTGGTATTTTTTTGTCCCTCTAGGTGTTATTCTTAGCACAAAAGATCTAGATCATGAGGCGTACAGAAGTAGTGAAAGTGTGCTATTACAGTGAGCTATTACACCAGGATGTCGTTACATCACGGTGTTGTTACAAACCCGCTATATAAATTGTTGTTACAAGTGTATTGCTGACTGGATATCGTCAATTTCCTGATGCTGACTTGTCCTCAATTGATGTTATGCTACAACTGTCATTTTCCACAGACAACTGTAGAAGTCATTGCATATTGTATTTTAGGATGACAACTTTTAGGCAGTTTTTATTATAATCCATATTCTTCCAATCAGTCTTTTTATTAAGAAGTGGTTATAACTATAGGTATATTATTTTGATCAGCATGAGAACCATAAGATTCTCAATATTGATCTATTCCTCATTTTTTTGACCATGTAACCATTATATAATGTAATATTCCTTTTTCAGGAACATGCTGCTCCATCGGGAATATCTTAAAATATTCCATTTTTCCAACTCCAGGAGTATTAACAATCAAAAATGAACTATTTTAGAGATTGATTGTTAGGGGAATTTACTCGATATGTCACCTTCAAAAGGAAGGATGAGATCAAGAGGCTACCTGGCCCACTAACAGACTCTGCCAATTGAACTTTTCAAAAGCTAATAATTCCCTTCAAGGAATTTCTGCAATGCCTCCCATGGGAACGCTGTATAAGGAAATACTTGCAAATAAAACACTATATAGTGATGGGATCCTCTTATACATATAATATGGAGTCTAAATGCAGAAAGAGAGCTGAAAAAAATAGATCTAGGTGAGTTAAGCAGATCTCCCCACCCTAGGTACGTCATAAATCAACTCAAAGAGTGAGCTACAGTAATATGCAAAACATCAATCTGAAACTCTGAAAATATGAATGTATCATGAGAGGGTAAATGCTAGAACCAACATTATATTAATATATCAGCAATATTGTATAGAAATATCATGAGGAACAAGGCCCTCAAGCTCTTAGAACCAACCTCCAGTGAATAAGTAGTGTAATACATGAGATGTTGCTGCTGCACAAAATGCCGGAGAGCATTGACTGCGCAGTCTCTACGAGAGATGCAGCTGTTGAATACATAAAAAATGTTAATGTAGCTGAAAGGTACAAGAAAATGGTCCAAGAGATGAAAATGGGCTCAATATGGGATTTCTAGCCAATCTCAAGGAAATTGCTAGAAATGCTGAACAAAATACAATAGTGACAAACAAATGGTCATTGCAACTGAAACCAAATGAATATGAGGCTATGGCTGATCTGAAATGATGATTCCCTCCTCTGATAATGCCCTCAAGGGAAAAGGGGTTGATCCCCTTTTACTCAAAAGCACTCCTCCTGATGAGCACAAGAATCTCCCTCAACACTGCCCTCATGGAATAATGCAGTTTCTCCAAGTGACTGCGGAGTGGGAGATGGTGAATGAGTGGCTTGATGCCACAGATATGAAATATGGTCTAAGATCCCTCTCTACAGCTCCTCCAATGAGGAGATCACTCCTCCACTGAAAAATCAAGTAAGGAAAGACTCTATGAGTTCCTCTGCTGCTACCCCAACAACACAGCACCATCCTGCTATAGAAATAACGCTGCAACTAAAGGAGTGAGCTTGGCCAAATGAAAAAATGAGGAAATTCAGCTCAAATCCTCCCCTCCCATGGGGAATATTTGGGGGATCCCCGCCCAGGAACACCCCCAGTGCTCAAGAGCACTGCAATCCTGCTAAACAGCCTGGATGTGCAAGTCCTTGGCCTCACTATGAAATTTCTAAATAAAAAACATGAACGAATGAGCTGCTATCTTCTTTCTTATAAAGAAAATGAACTCTCTCTCACCATAGGTCCTACAATTAGGGTTTCCATTCACTTTTGAATGTTTTCCCTCCAAAAAATGTGTTGTCTTATAAAGCAAGCCACCCCTCTAAGGCAATGTTGTTGACTTGGTCAAAGATGGCCAACTCAAGGTGATCCTCATCATGTTCACACAATTAGGTATTTATTTCAGTTGCTTATTTATCCTCCTTCCTCATAAGGAGTGTTATTTCTCTATCACCAAGAGGTTAAGGGGTATCCTTACCCATTTTATTAAGCAAAAATAAAATATGCCACTATAATGTTCCATTTTAGCTTGAGGCTAAAATTGGGAACATTACCTTCCTCCCCTCCCACATGTTGCTTGTCCCCAAGAAATTGCATAGAGAGAACAAAAATTTCTTCCCCTTCTTCTCTTGTGGCCTCCTCATCAACAATCTCCACCACTACTCAAGAAATGTTGCAATAAAACTGTCCTCCAATGCCTCCTCCCAATTATGCAAACCAGAATGGTGCACCTTATGGAAAGATAGAAGGTGTAGGTGGCAATATCCTTGCTGTGTCATGGCCTTCTCAAGGTGGGAGTGATGACATGCATGGGAAAATACAATCCTATTGATGACCCCCTCATCCATGCTATCATCCAAACAGAAATCTTGCCCCCAGTTTTGTGCAATGTAATGGGGCTGAATGGAGAGTTTTGCTGCTTCATCCCAATAAGCTCTTCTCTCCTTCTATAGTACATATGGGGCTACCTATATCCTTGGGCTGAAATGGTATGGCCTCCAAGAGTGGCCCAAGCTACCCCATCAAAATATTCAGCCATGAAATTCCTCTTCAAATTCTCCAAGTGGTTTGCCCCACAAGAAGAGAAAAGTAATAGTATGGTAATCATGGTTTGCCCATGGTATCTCTTGAAATATAGAACATGTGTAATGGGGAGAATAGTGCTCCCAATGGGCTGTCCCATCATATAAGTCACTCTCCAAATAGTGCTCCCTGTGAATAAATAAGCATCAGCAATACAAGGTAGCATAATACAATGAAAACAAGCTGTCACAAGATAACTAGAGAAGGGGTCACTGCTCCTTTCATGGGAACAATGTAGTAAGCCTCTTTCCTTCATAAAAAATATACATAACAAGTGATTTCCCAGCCACTTTTTTGCTACCACACACATCTCAAAAGATAGGAAAATGAAAATATAAATTGGTGCCAATGGTGCACACCAAGGAGCATGTGGCTCCCTCCACAAACCACCATAAGAATGGTCCATTCTTCTACTACAAAAGTCTAAAAATAAATCCTTGTACATTATGCAAGAAGTAAAAATTCTTCCTGACTCATCATGCTGCTCAAACAAGGAAGGAAAGTACAATACAAAATGTGAGATTATACCTTCTCCAATTTGTACTTGAGCTCTTGAGCTGAAATGGCCCAACTGAAAGTTTCCCTCTACCTACAATGAGTAGGGAAGTGGCTGTGAGGTCCTCTCCACCATAATCAAACTGGCTATGCATCTCTCCCTATGCTAATAGATGCCATGATGAATTCCCTCCCAAGTGAACTCCTCTAGCAAAGCAAACTATGCATCCAAGTGCATAGCTAGGAAGTCCTCATATGCTGCATGCAATAATTTCTTCTTGAGACTAGAAGCTCTAGCCAAGAAGAATCTGCCATAGTGTTAGATGACCATATCATAAACTCTGTATCATTCATCTCCCTCCTGGTGATCAAGAATCATGCATGCATCAGGATCCTGGGGAAGACTCAACCCAATCTGAGACCTCCATCCTGGATCAGTCCTCCACATAGATAGCGCTGGTATTTTGCAATACGGTGCTCCATCATACTGCTGCTTGCTACCTTGACATCCCCTCATGCCAAAGTCATCCTCCAAGTTTCTGCCATGCCATCATGCAGCTGCTCATGCTCAAATAGGAATAAGGACCTCTGAAAATGAGCCTCCCATGAGAGACTATCACCTCCAAAGAATCTCCTGATCCTGGCCAACGTAAGCATGAGTGGCCTCCATCTACTCTAATGCATGAAAGGGTCCTTCCTCAAAGGAATAATCATCTGTTCATCCAAATCCTTGGAGAAACCATCCTCCATCATGAAGATGCTATCCTCCAACCATGCAACAAACTCTATCAGCGCAGTAAGACTAATGAAGATGGGTGATACTGAAAATGAGAGAGTATATCTCTCCTCCTTGAGTTTACCCAAAACCTTCTGCACTGTGTTGGATCCCTCTAGTGTCTCCACCCCTCTGGAATCCATGAGTGGTGAATCAAATGGCATGTTGCCTCTCATCAGCTCTAAATCAAGTGGCCCCCTAGGTGGAATGCCCCCATAAAGTGAGACATCATGCTCTGAAGTAGAATGCATATATGAGTGGACTGATTTGTCCCTCTCTCCTCTGCGCAATGCAGTCTCTTTCCCTTGTGTAGAATTTTTTTTAAATGGATATGGGTGAATGCCCATCATCCCTCCATGTTGATCCTTCTCTTTCCCTTCCATCTCACAATCCCCAGCAAATACTACATAGGGCTCCAGAATTGTGCCTTGGTTCCCACATGTAAAAATATTTGGAACTCCCTGCAAAAATACAAGGGATCCTCTAGTGGAAGCAATAGCTCCCTTCTCACCTCCATTTGGTGATGGATGTCCTCCTAGTGTGACAGCATTGTTGGTTCCTTCCAGTGCATGCAAAGTGTTTGTGTTTATGCCACAATGAGTTTCACCAAGTTCTTCCATGAAACCCTTAGTGAATTCTTCATGTGTTTTTGCATTTGCATGGAAATTTAAAATGGGACTTTCAAACCAACAAACATGAGCCATACCTTTGAGTTACAACACTGCTCCTCCAATGGCCTCATCTCCTTCCTCTATCCCCCTTGCAAATAGACAAAGGACTGTGTTGTGGATCTGCATGTGTGGCTGAATGCTCGCACCCATCATGAAAAAACTAGGGTTTTCTCCATCCACAACCCTTTTCAGAAAATCTTCCCACTGTTCCCTTTCATCAAGATTTTCAATGATGTCCTCGATGGTTTGGAAAAGAAGAAGGGAAACCTCCTCTTCCATCATTCCTCTTTCCTTGTCTCCTTTGTAAATCTCCTCTCCTTGGAGAGACGCTCCTCTTTCTGATAGCATTGGATCTTGGGCACAGGCTGAGCCAAGATCATGCTCTGATACGACTGTAATATTCCTTTTTCAGGAACATGCTACTCCATCGGGAATATCTTAAAATATTCCATTTTTCCAACTCCAAGAGTGTTAACAATCAACACTGAACTATTTCAGAGATTGACTGTTAGGGCCATTTACTGGATATGTTACCTTCACAAGGAAGGATGAGATCCAGAGGCTACCTGGCCCACTAGCAGACTCTGCCAATAGAACTTGTCAAAAGCTAATAATTCCCTTCAAGGAATTTCTGCAATGCCTCCCATGGGAACAATGTATAAGGAAATACTTGCAAATAAAACGTTGTATAGTGCTGGGATCCTCTTATAAATATAATATGGAGTCTAAATGCGGAAAGAGAGGTGAAAAAAATAGATCTATGTGAGTTAAATAGATCTCCCCACCCTAGGTACATCATAAATCAGCTCAAAGAGTGAGCTTCAACAATATGCATGACATCAATCTGAAACTCTCCAAATATAAATGTATCATGAGAGGGTAAATGCTACAACAAAAATTATATTAATATATCAGCAATATTTTACAGAAATATCATGAGGAACAAGGCCCTCAAGCTCTTAGAACCAACCTCCAGTGAATAAGCAGTGTAATACATGAGATGCTGCCGCTGCACAAAATGCTGGAGAGAAGTGACTGCGTAGTCTCTACAATAGATGTAGCTACTGAATACATAAAAAATGGTAATGCAGCTGAAAGGTACAATAAAATGGCCCAAGAGAGGAAAATGGGCTCAATATGGGATTTCTAGCCAATCTAAGGGAAATTGCTATAAATGCCAGACAAAATACAATAGTGACAAACAAATTGTCACTGAAACAAAAACAAAATGAATATGAGGCTATGGCTGATCTGAAATGATGATTCCCTCCTCTGATAGTGCCCTCAAGGGAAAAGGGGTTGATCCCCTTTTACTCAAAAGCACTCCTCCTGATGAGCACAAGAATCTCCCTTAACACTGCCCTCATGAAATAACGCAGTTTCTCCAAGTGATTGTGCAGTGGGAGATGGTGAATCAGTGGCCTGATGCCACATATCTGAAATATGGTACAAGAGCCCTCTCTACAGCTCCTCCAATGAAGAGAGCACTCCTCCACTGAAAAAGCAAGTAAGGAAAGACTCTATGAGTTCCTCTACTGCTACGCCAGCAACACAGCACAATCCTGCTACAGAAATAACGCTGCAACTGAAGGAGTGAGCTTGGCCAAATGCCAAAATGAGGAAATGAAGCTCAAATCCTCTCCTCCCATGAGGAAGAGGTGGGGGATCCCCACCCGGGAACAACCCCAGTGCTCAAGAGCACTGCAAGCCTACTAAACAACCCAGATGTGCAAGTCCTTGGCCTCACTATGAAATTTATGAATAAAAAACATGAAAAAATGAGTTGCTATCTTCTTTCTTATAAAGAAAATGAACTCTCTCTCACCATAGGTCCCACAATTAGGGTTTCCATTCACTTTTGAATGCTTTCCCTCCAAAAACTGTGCTGTCTTCTAAAGCAAGCCACCCCTCTAAGGCAGCACTGTTGACTTGGTCAAAGATGGCCAACTCAAGGTGATCCTCATCATGTTCACACCATTAGGTGTTTATTTCAGCTGCTTATTTATCCTCCTTCCTCATAAGGACTGTTATTTCTCTATCACCAAGGGGTTAAGGGGTCTCCTTACCCATTTTATTAAGAAAAAATAAAATATGCCACATAATGTTCCATTTTAGCTTGAGGCTAAAATTGGGAACATTACATATAACTCTCGACCCTTGGGGTAAAGGGGTTAGCGGAGAACATAGTACTTTTGGTTCTGTAATTTTGGCCACATTAATACAAATATATCACGTTGATGTTGTTACATGCATTGTTTAGTTTAATTTCCATTTAGTCTTATCTCTTCCTACGCCATGCTAGGGCGGAAGGGCCCTCCTCTTTAGCAAGGACTGCAACGGTTAAGGTAGTTGTACTATACTTCTTATTTGCTTTGTGTATTTGTGGAAGTGTTGTTGTTGTTGTTGTGGCTGTAAGTAGATCTTCTTCAATTTCGATATTATTATGTTGTTACACATATGTGATAAGAACTGCTGGCTCGAGTAATTGTTGTGTGGTCTGTTAGGGACCGTTAATTGAGGCATGATTACATTCCTGTAGATTTCTTTTATTCTTGCATGAGTGATTTCTTTCAAAAATTGATTCAACAACAATTTATTTTTATTTTGATTTGCTTCCGGTTTGATGTATCGAAACAGACATTGCAACTGTCATTGAAATAAAAGACGTCCTTGGATTCATAATTTATGTGTACCGTCTTAGCCATTTAACAGTGATTAATACAATCCAACAATTATGACAACTATGGTCAACCATTGTCAACCATGGTCTAACATCACATTATGACAAAAATTTTATCAATATGAAAATCAACCATGGTCAACCATGGTCAACCATCGTTGACCATGGTCAACGATGGTCCAATGCCATATTGTGACAAATATTTTCTCAAAACTAAAATAAAGCAAAGAGATATCAACGCCTTAGAAATAAGCCACTTCGAGGGGGCAACCTCTAATAAATTACATGAATGAAACATTCTTGGATGCTACAAATTACAAAACCTCCTTTCTATATATAGGTGTCCATGGGGCCACAATGTAATCCTAGTTGACCTAACAATAATAATTTAAGGGCACAATAATAACAATATGGGGGTTACAGGGGTACAATAATAACAATAAGGGGCTTACACTAACAACAATAAGGGGCTATACTAGTAATATAGGGACCTAACATGCCCCTCTCCTTAAAAAAAGTGTTGTCCTCAATGCTTGAGTAGCTATGGGTGCTTTTGTATAAAATTTTCATCCTCCTATGTAGAATATTCAGTAGGTAAGTTCTTCCACTTGATGAGATACTCTAAAATTGATCGATTCCGTAGCTGTCGAGTTCTTGTTTCTGTGACTGCTTCAGGTTCCAATATGATTTTTCCTTCCTCATCAAGATTTGGAAATATTGTTTGAACTGGAATATTTTCACCAATAACCTTATTTAAGCATGAAAAATGGAAAATTGGATGCACTCGTGAAGAAGAAGGAAGCTCCAATTTGTATGCCATAGTACCAATCTTATGCAACACCTTGTAAGGCCCGTATTACTTTGGCGATAATTTTTTATCCTTCTTAGCTTGCTTGAGGGACATTTGTTTGTATGGTTGTAGTCGTAAAAATACCCAGTCTCCTACATCAAAGCTTCTCTCGAAGTGATGTTGATCTGTTTGTTTTTTCATTCGATTTTGTGCCAAATTCAAGTTATCCTTTAAGAGTTGGAGAACTTCTTGTTGATGCTCGATGTGATCTTCCACTGCTTGAACCTTCGAATTTTCCCTTAAAGATGATGTGATGGATGGTGAATGATATCCATAAAGTGCCATAAATGGGGTCATTTTTGCTGCAGTATGGAAGGAAGTGTTATACCACCATTCAGCAAGAGGTAACCACTTGACCCATTGTGTTTTTTTATCAGATACAAAACAATGAAGATATCCTTCCAAAAATTTATTCACTATCTCAATTTGACCATCAGATTGAGGATGATAAGATGAGCTATGAGCTAATTGAGTACTCAAACAAGAAAATAACTCCGTCCAAAAATTTCCAGTAAAAATGGGATCTCTGTCGCTCACAATAACCCTTGGGTTTCCATGTAGCTTTTGAATTGTGTCCATAAATGTAGTAGCAACTATACTTGATTTAAATGGATGAGATAATGCACAAAAGTGTGCATACTTGGTAAGTCTATCAACTACCACCATGATGACACTCTTTCCTTCGGACTTAGGTAAACCTATGATAAAATCCATTGAAATCTCCTCCCAACGTTGACTTGGAATGGATAAAGGTTGTAGAAGTCCCGGGGTCTTAATTGTCTCAAATTTATTCTACTGGAAAACCAAACATTCCGCCACAAACTTTTGAATATCAGATTTAAGGCCATCCCAAAAAAATTCTTTCTTCACCCTGTGGTAAGTTTTTAAAAATCCTGAGTGTCCTCCTAAAGGAGAAGTGTGCAATTCCAGAAGAATCTTTTGTTTTAGTTGGGAATTTTTACAAAGATATAAGCGATCTTTGTACCATAAGGAATTATTTTTCCAACTAAATGTATCAGATGTACTAGGATCTTGCTGCAACTTTTGAATGAGTGTCCATACATCTTTGTCCTTCTTCCATTCATCTCTTGCTTCGGTTATCCAATCCGGTTGGATAATAGAAATGTCACAAAGCAATGCTTCCACCTCTTCATTCTTTCTTGAGAGTGCATCTGCAACAACATTAAGCTTTCCTTTTTTGTAGATTATTTCAAAGTCATAACCAAACATCTTTGTGACCCATTTTTGCTGCTCTTCTGAAGATAGTCTTTGTTCCAAAAAGTGTTTAAGACTATCATGATCAGTTTTTACCTTGAAGTGTCTTCCCATTAGGTAAGTTCGCCATTTCTTTAATGCATGCAGTATTTCTAACATTTCCTTCTCATAAATAGGTTTTTGTAAATAATTTCCTTTTATTGGACAACTTTCAAAAGAAATGGGTCTTCCTTCTTGCATTAAAACAACACCAATTCCATTTCCTGAGGCATCACATTCCACAATAAAGGTTTTTGTGAAGTCTGGCGTAGCTAAGACTGGTGCTAGGCACATTTCCTCTTTAAGATGTTCAAAGGAATTAGTTGCTTCAGGAGTCCATGAAAATGCATATTTATTCAATAATGTTGTTAGAGGTGCTGCTATTCTCCCATAATTCTTAACAAAATTGCAATAATACCTTGTTAACCCGAGAAATCCTCGCAACTACTTTATGGTTGTGGGGACTTTCCATTCCTTAATGGCTTTAATTTTTTTAGGGTCTACCTTAACACCCTCGTGAGATACAATATGACCCAGATATTCCACCTCTTGTACTTCAAAGAAAAAATTGGATGTTTTTTCATATAATTGTTTCTCCTGCAATAGTTTGAGCACCCTGTCAACATGTTGAACATGATTCTTCCAAGACCTGCTGTAGATTAGTATATCATCAAAAAATACTAGCACAAATTTTCTAAGGAAGGGTTTGAAAATGGAATTCATCAACCCTTGAAATGTAGAAGGTGCATTGGTAAGGCCAAAAGGCATGACCAAAAATTCATAATGACCTCATGAGTTCGAAATGTTGTTTTTGGAATATCTTCAGTCTTCATTCTAATTTGATGATATCCTGAACGAAGATCCAACTTGGTAAAATAAATTGCTCCATGTAATTCATCAATCACAAGAATGGGAAATTTATCTTTAATGGTGAGCTTATTGAGCTCCCTATAATCCAGACACATTCGCCATGATCCATCCTTCTTGTGTACCAATACTATAGGAGCAGAGAAAGAGCTTTGACTAGGTTGAATTATACCCGCCTCTAACATTTCTGCAATCATACGTTCAATTTCGCTCTTTTGGAAGTAAGGATATCTATAAGGCCTGATGTTTGGAGGAACACTTCCTGGAATCAAATGAATAGCATGATCATGATCACGAATAGGTGGGAGTCCTTTGGGAGTTTGAAGGACCTTGGAATGATTGTCCAAGACTTTTTGGAGATCTGCAGAAATAGATGATTTTGATGTTGGAACTTGTAGTGAGCATAGTTGTGCAATTACACCTCATTTTTATTTATTTAGAAGCTTTGTCATGTAATTAGAGCTTATTATATTTCTTGGCTTCCCTTGAATAACCTGTAATTCGACTTCCTTTCCTTTTGAAAAAAATTTCAAGAAAAGTTCTTGAAAATTAAAAGCTACCGTCCCTAAAGATTGTAACCATTGTACTCCTAGTACAACATCAGCACCTCCCATAGGAATGGAAAGCATTGGAATATTCAATACATATTCCCCCATGGTTAGCTTGATATTATGGCATTTTCTAGAGCAATTTATAGTTCCTCCATTTGCAACCATCACTTGACATTCTGCTACTGGGTATAGGAAACAATTCAATTCCTTGGCTACCTTACAATGAATAAAATTATGGGTGTTACCTGAATCAATCAACACTATTACCTTTCTCTTCTTGATATGCCTTTCTATATTGAGAGGTTGAGGAGTGGTAAATATTCCTGCCAATGCATTACACGATATGGTCAGACTCATTTATTCCTCTTCCAGGGCTGGTTCCTAGTGTATATCCTCTTCTTTTGAAGATTCTTGTTCATTTTCTTCTTCCTCTTCACAATCTATGTAAAATAATTTCTTCTTAGCACACTTATGAACTTTAGTGTATTTTATATCACAACTATAGCAAAGACCTTTTGCTCTTTTTTCTTCTACTTGTTGTGGTGTCAACTTTATAGGTTGTGGAAATCTAGGAGTAGCAACACTTCCATCTTTATAGAAGTGAGTGGTAGGCTTCCTTGTCACCATAATTTTACATTCAATTTTTCTTGTCAACTTGGATGTCTTCTCCAATGAATCAAGTTCCAAAACATGAAATTCATGTTGGATGTTATCCTTTAAAGTACCTATGAAGAGATCAATCCTGTGTTCCTCTGGAATATCAGTTACCCTTATATTCAATTTTTGGAAGTCCTCAATGTGCTCCTCCATTGAACAATTTTGTTTGAGATTTATCAATTGGATAAAGAAAGTGTTGCTCGTTGTATCCTCATATTGTGCTATCATTTCCTCCGTAAAAGTTGACCAAGTGACAACTTTTTTATGGGAGAAAAGACATTGATACCATACAAATGTATTTTGTTCTAAATGTAAAGTTGCAAT
Organism: Pinus albicaulis; assembly: GCA_034641835.2. Taxonomy (NCBI): domain Eukaryota; kingdom Viridiplantae; phylum Streptophyta; class Pinopsida; order Pinales; family Pinaceae; genus Pinus; species Pinus albicaulis. The sequence goes on from CM076572.1 coordinate 1,382,627,998, forward strand.
GCATACCTTTTGTGTGTTTTGCACACTATTGAGATCAAAATATTGCTCCATATGTAGTATCCATGTTACAGGATCCTTTCCATCAAAATTCCTCATATCCATTTTTGGAATATGGTGGTTCTTCCCTCCAACATGAGAGTTTATGAAATCACGATTAACATTTATTTTGTTCTCATCATGAGTTTCCTCTACTATCTTTTCACCATTAGGAAACATTTTTTGTGTCAACTTTGTCAAACCTTCCATGTCTGCTTTTAGATCATTCTTCATGTTTTCCATCTTAGCTTCCATGTCATCCATCTTAGATTCCATGCCAGCTTCCATGCCATTCTTCAAGCCATCCATATTAGATTCCATGCCTTTCCTCAAACTATCCATCTTAGTTTTCACACCTTTCTTCAAAACTTCCATGTCAATTTTTGTTGCTCTTTGTGAGAGCGAAATTTGTTGCACTTTCTCTTGTAATTTTGATATGTCATGTTGCCATTCTTCGTCTTCATGAGTCATAGTAGAGCCTTATAAAGGCTTAATGGGTGTTGAATTATTTTTAGGGGTCATTTGAGAATCCAATACATATATCTATTCTACAATATTCCCTTGGGATCAATTCAACTTGATTCTTCAAACAAGACTTATGCAATTCAGAAAACAAAATACACACTTTTTACTTGCTTTTGAGGACCTCGATATTGAAATTGACCTATCTCTATACTTGCAAATCCTTAATATCTGAAACTCGGTCCTATAGTAGTACTCTAAAGCTTATTTCAAATGACACAGGTCTGGCTTGATTTGGATTCTTCAAGGAAAATTTATGTCCAATCTCCCACAATGACCTAATTATGGATTGGTTTAGTAGAGCGAACTTGTACGACTTGCCATGTGTCACTGTTTTCTCCTTTTGCTCTGAAATTTATAGACAAGAAACTACAGTCTGTGTGCTTCCAGTCAATTTTTACAAAATTCCAATTTGATGCTCAGAGAGAGAGTTATGAAGATTTTCTCACGATCACCTCTTTGAGATGAAATTCAGGAGCCTAAAAAAGACCTAACTTCCACAGATCCTATCTCTGAAAATATTGTGAATCAAGCTCTGAAATTTTGTGATGATGTTCCTTAGGATTTTGGCTTCACACTATAAACATTTTAGCTTTTGAAACTTTGTAGAAAAAACATTATAGCGAAAATTCCGCGATGAATTTTTTAAGTGAAATTCAAGAGTCTGCAAAAAGCTCTAACTTATATAGGTCATATCTTTGAAAATATTGCGAACCAAGCTCTGAAATTTTTCAGTGATGTTCAGCAAGATTTCAGTTTTGCACTCTAAAATTTTTAGCTTTTGAACCTTCGTAGACAACAAGTTATAGCGAAAATGCCACAATGACCTGTTTGGAGCAACAAAGCCCTAGAATCCAAAGCTCGGATACAAAATGTTGTGAAACCAGCTCCAAAAATAGAAGAAAAGAGATATCAACGCCTTAGAAATAAGCCACTTTGAGGGGGAAAATTTCAATAAATTACATGAATGAACAATTCTTGGATGATACAAATTACAAAACCTCCTTTCTATATACAGGAGTCCATGGGGCCACAATGTAATCCTAGTGGGGCCACAATGTAATCCTAGCCGACCTAACAATAATAATTTAAGGGCACAATAATAACAATATGGGAGTTACAGGGGTACAATAATAACAATAAGGGGGTTACACTAACAAAAATAAGGGACTATACTGGTAATATAGGTTCCTAACAATTTATGTGTACTGTCTTAGCCATTTAATAGTGATTAATACAATCCAACAACTGTGAAAACCATGGTCAACCATTGTCAACCATGGTCTAATATCACATTATGACAAAGATTTTATCAATATGAAAATCAACCATGGTCAACCATGGTCAACCATCGTCGACCATGGTCAACGATGGTCCAATGCCACATTGTGACAAATATTTTCTCAAAATAGAAATCAAGCATGGTAATCCTTGGTCCATCGTCTCATTCTGACAAAGGTTATCAAAATGTTCAAATAAACCATGGTAAACCATGTTTATTTCAGGGTTTATATACCTAGGGTTAATAATATAATCCCTTGGTTTGACTATTATTCCCTTGGATTTATAAACCCTTGGTTTTTTAGTATGAATCCCTTGGGTTTATTATGGGGTTTATAATATCAATATGTTGGGTTTATTAATCTAAGGGTCATATTCCTAGGGTATAAAATTATTCATAGGGTTTTTAACATTAATATTAATCTATTGTGGTTATTAATATAAGGTTTCATATTCCAAAGGTGTAATATTGTTCATAGGGTTAATAATATAATTCCTTGGGTTTAGTATAAATCCCTTTGGTTTCGTATAAATCCCTTTGGTTTACAATCATGGTTGGACATGGTCAACCATGGTCGAATGCCACATTATGACTAATCTTTTCTCAATATGAAAATTAACCATGGTCCAACATCGCATTTTGATTTGAATATCAATCATGATCAACAATGGTCAACCATGGTCGAACATCGTATTGTGACATATTTTATCAATATGAAAATGAACCATGGAAAACCACGGTCAACCATGTTTATTTTATGGTTTATAATATTTATATTTTAGTTTATATGCCTTGGGGTTATAATATTAATCCCTTGGATTTAATAGTATTGCCTTGGGTTTATAATACCTTAGGGTTTCAGAATTCATCCTTCATATTATTATTCCATTGGGTTTATAATATCAATCCTCTCGGTTTAATAATCTAAGGGTTCATATTCCTAGGGTATAATATTATATATAAGGTTTACACTAAGGTATAATATTATCCATAGGGTTTATAATATTAATTATATGGTTTAATATATATCCCTTGTGTTGATAATCATGGTCAACCATGGGTAACCATGTTTATTATAGGGCTTATAATATTTATGTTAGGGTTATATATAGTGGGTTTATAATATTTATCCCTTGAGCTCAATATTATTCCCTTGAGTTTATAATCCCTTGGGTTTATTATTCCCTTAGGTTTATAATATCAATCCTTTGGGGTTATTAATATATGGGTTCATATTCTTAGTGTATAATATTATTTATAGTTTTTATAATTTTAATCTTTAGTTTTTATACAAAACTCTTGGGTTCATAATTCATGTTTTAATAATTTATTATAAACCATGGTCCAATGTCACATTATGACATAGATTGTCTCAATATGAAAATCAATAATGGTCAACCATTGTCTACCATGGTTCAATGTCACATTATGAAAAAGATTGTCACATTATGACAACCATGGTCAACCGTTGTCAACCATGGTCTAATGTCACATTATGACAAATATTGTCTGAATATGAAAATCAACCATGGTTAACCATGGTCAACCATTTTCAACCATCATCAACCATTTTCGACCATGGTCAACCATGGTCCAATGCTACATTGTGACAAATATTGTCTCAATATGAAAATCAACCAAGCCAACCATGGTCATCCTTGGTCCAATGCCGCATTCTAACAAATATTGTCTCAATGTTCAAATCAACCATGGTAAACCATGGTCAACCATGTTTATTTTAGGGTTTATAGTATTTATCTAAGTCTTTATATAGCAAGTGTTTATAATATTAATCCCTTGGTTTGATTATTATTCCCTTGGGTTTGTAAACCCTTGGTTTTTAGTATTAATTCCTTTTTTTTATTATTTCCTTCGGTTTATAATATCAATCCATTGGGTTTATTAATCTAAGGGTTCATATTCCAAAGGTGTAATATTGTTCATAGGGTTAATAATATAATTCCTTGGGTTTAGAATCATGGCCAGCCATGATCAATGATGGTCCAATGTCACATTATGACTAAGATTTTCTCAATATGGAACTCAAACATGCTCGAACGTTGCATTGTGACAAAGATTGTCTCAATTTGAAAATCAATCATGTTCAACAATGGTCAACTATTGTTGAACAACATATTGTGACAAATATTTTCTCAATATGAAAATGAACCATGGTCAACCATAGTCAACCATGTTTATTTTATGGTTTATAATATTTATATTCACTTTATATTCTTTGGGTTTATAATATTAATCCCTTGGGTTTAATATTATTTCCTTGGGTTTATAATACCTTGGGGTTTTAGAATTTATCCTTTGGTTTATCATTCCATTGGGTTAATAATATCAATCCCCTAGGTTTATTAATTTAAGGGTTCATATTCCTAGGGTATAATATTATCCATAAGGTTTATACTAAGGTAGAATATTTTCCATAAGGTTTATAATATTAATCCTAGGGTTTAATCCATATCCCTTGTGTTTATAATCATGGTCAACAATGGTCAATTGTGTTTATTCTAGGGTTTATAATATTTATGTTAGGGTTTATATATAGTTGGTGTATATTATTTATCCCTTGCGCTTAATATTATTCCCTTGGGTTTATAATCCATTGGATTTTTAGTGTTGAACTCTCATATTTATTATTCCCTTATGTTTATAATATCAATCCTTTGGGGTTTTTGATCCATGGTCATCCTTGGTCCAACGTTGAATTCTGACAAAGATCGTCTTAAAGATCAAATAAACCATGTTAAACTATGGTAAACCATGTTTATTTCAAGGTTTATAGTATTTATTGAAGTCAATATATACCTAGGGTTTATAATATTAATACATTGGATTAATAATATACCTAAGGTTTATAATATTAATCCCTTGGATTATTGCATTGGGTTTATGATACCTTGGACTTTTAGAATTAATCTTTTGAGTTTATTATTTCACTGGGTTTATAATATCAATCCCCTCAGTTTATTAATTTAAGGGCTCATATTCCTAGGGTATAATATTATCCATAAGGTTTATACTAAGGTATAATCTTTTTTTCTTTCTAAATTAGGCTACTTCTATTATATCATACAGGTCCAATAATTACATTTCTTGTCCTTTAGAGTTAGAAGGCCAATTCTAGAGGGAATTATCAGAAGAAAAACCTCAAAAAAGGGATTGCCCTATATAGGGAAACCAACCCAAGGGCAGAGTTGATAATGAGCTGCCCATTGCGGGAAACCAACTTGACAAGTTATAAGTTTGGGACATAACCATAATAGAAGATAGAACCAAAACACTAGAAATCTAGAAAAAGGAAAAATATAACTGGAAAAAGAGATGAGCACCCAACAATTAAGCTGATGGAGAGCTGTCATTATTTTCTGGAGGGATGCGTGGCTCTTCCTCAATCCTCCATGCATAGTCTGATTCTTCCTCCACCTTCTTGGATGCGTGGGTTGTTAACGGAGGGAGAAACAACACTTTGGCATTTGGCGAAATGGAAGAGGCCGCATGAGTGCTGGCGACAACGTCCTTTTTGTCCTCATCTGAGCTTGAACCTGCACTGCTGCTTGAACCTTGTCCACTGTTGGAAGCTCTTTGCACTAGCAAGAAATTATTTTTGCATGGACAGAAGGTTGGAGCAGACTAAATGGTGGATTTACAGGGTTGTTTCCTAGGGTGGAGGCTGGAGCCAAAGGGTTTAGGTGGAGAGCTCGGAAGATGGAGGGAAAAATGGGTAGTGAGATTGAAGGGGTCAAGCACGTCTAACTCCTCCTATTCCACTGACAGATTCACCACCCTGTCCGCATAGGTCAAGGTAGAAGGCCTGAAGGGGAGGCCCCTCCCTCCTATTCTACGACATCTCATCATGTGTCTTCTAGGCATGGAAGAGGCAAGAAAATGAGAGGAGCTCTGAGGATAAGGAGCATCCTCTAGAGCATCTGGGGTGCCAAACATCATGGAGAGACAACCACAGGGAAGAGGAACATGAAAGAGGAGCCGAGGCGGTGCGGAGACACCAGAAACAATTGTACAGAGCTGAATGGAGAGAGTAATGGAGGAGGATGGAGCAGGGGTGGCAGATTTAAGTGCCATGGGAGTCAGCCAAGGTAGGACGAACAGAGTAAATGAGCTGCAATCATAGGATATCTAAGGGAGGCGGGCGGGGGTGGTGAATAAATTCCCCATGCTCCAATATTTAACATGCGTTGGGCAGCCATGTGCAAGCGCGTGGGGTGGACAGGTGTCCTCCAACCTAGCACCCAAGTGGTGCCCCATCTCATCAACCAACACCTTCATCCGGGAGTCGGAGATCTTTGAGCACCATAAGAGTGCAATCAGTGCGAAGAGCTTCATCATCAAGAGTTTGGAGCTCACCAGTGGTGAGGGAAGCATCGTGGGACACTCCTTTGTTGGCCAAAAGGTTTTCAATGACATTGGAAGTTCTTCTGATATGCTTGAAAGAGACTGCTATGTGGTGAAGGAGCCATTGCCCGAGGAAGTCGAAACAAGCCGCAAGTCTCCAGCTCATGGAAAATTTAGAGGCTGAAGATCTCGACTGGAGGTGATTGGAAATGTCGATGATGACTTGGGAGTCCCCTTCAATTTCTAAGGGAAATAAATTGTTTTGCTATGCCAGAAGGAGGCCTTGAAAGAGTCCTTCTAGCTCTGCTGAGTTGTTAGTGTCCCATCCAATGGAGCCGTAGTAGATCTAGAGGGAATCTATAACAGAGTTTCTGAAAATAACTCCAAAACCGGCTTCTCCTAGATTTCCTTTTGAGGCACCGTCAAAGTTGAGTTTGAAGAGGCCAAGAGGAGCAGAAGAATAGGAGTAGGGGGAGCTAGGGGAATGGTTCGAAGGGGGCTTAATGATCAGATGAGAGTGAAGGGAGAGATTCCAATTGGCCCAGATGGTTTTTTTTGGGGGGTGGGAGGGGAAATCAAAATCTTTCCAATGATGCAACACAAGGGATTCTTGAAGGTTGTTGCAAATGTTGGTCTAGAGGATGTCAGGAGGGGTGGCTTGATCTCTACAGGTATGTCTGTTACGTTCCTTCCAGATCGGCCAGAGGATATGTCCAAGGAGGATGAGCCATAGGGAATTAAGCATATCATTGTAGAAGGGGGATGGAAGCTAATGACGAATGGTATTGAGAATATTCCCTTACTGTCTATCAGATCTCCTGCTCAGCAAAGAAACATTATCCCATTAAAATTTTGCTAGAGGGTAGGAGTTGAGGAGGTTCTCTATGGTTTTTTCATCATTGCCACAGTTTGAAGATCGGGATAGTTCGGTGAAGCATTTTTTGAGAAATTTGTCCCAAGTGAGGATGTACCTCTTGTTAAGCAACCATAAGAAGGTGGAGATTTTGGGCCTAATTCTGGGATGCCAGATCTGTGTCCAAATGACATCTTCGGGAGCCTGAGGATTGGGGAGGAGCAAGTGATAAGCTTCTTTGGTGGTGAAGGTGTCCCGGGTGGAGTATCCCCATCTAAAAATATCCTCTCCCTCCGTGAAGAATTTTTTTCTCTTGAGAATTTCTTTGTTGATGTCATCAGTGAGATAAAGCCTCCGATCAACATGTAGCCGGTCTACAGGGAGCCACTATCGGTAGCCTGAGTTGATGAGGGGAGTCAAGAAGTGCTTGATTTGGGTGTTCTCCTGATTTTTGAGGATTTCCTGCCAGCATGAATTAGGAAAGAGAGAGGCTAATTTGAGCATCTGTTCCCAAGAATCCTCCCAGAACTTAGCTTGAGCACCTGAGTGGACTTCCCAAAAGCTGTGATCTCGAACAAGAGCCCTGTGTTGTTTGGCTGCTTTCCAAATGAGGGAACCAGTAATCTTTGTGTCGAAGTGAATCAAATCCTGGGTTATCCAGTTATTTGCGTATTTGGAGATCCATTGCTGAGCCCAGGGGACTTCTGGGTTGGAGACCCATTTCCACCAATTTTTTTCTCCCATTATCTCATTGTTGTGATGTGGGTCTCTTAACCCCAAGCCTCTCGAAATTTTGGGAATGCAAGCCTCATTCCAGTTGGCCAATACCCATTTCGTGTTATGTTTCTTTCCTCCCAAAGGAATTTTCTTTGGAGATTTCATATAGATTTGAGAACCCATTTGGGGGCAGCCAGGAAAGAAAAGAGATATAACAACATGGATTGAAGAACATAATTGATGAGGACAAGGTGCCCAACTATGTTGAGGGCTCAGTGGGTCCAGAGGTAAATTTTGACCTCTAGTTTATCCAAAAGTTCTCTCCAGGAGGAATGTCTGATGACTGAGTCAATTATGGGGGCCCCGAGATATTTTTAAGGGAGGGAGGAAATGGAGAAGCCCATGATTCTGGTGATGTTGCGTTGGGTGATGATTGGAGTATTGAAGAAGAAGATTTGGGACTTCTCGGTATTGATGGTAGTGCCAACATCCGAGGAGAAGCTGTCTAGGATGACTTTGAAAGATCGAGCTTCTTGGACAAAAGGTTGACTAAAGAGCATGTTTTCATCGACGAATTGTTAATGGGAGATGGGAGGACAACAATGGATGCTTAGACCTTTAAGAGACCCAAAAATGACAGAGTGCATGAGTGGGCCAAGTCCTTCAGCCATCAGGATAAAAAGGAAGGGGTACAGGGGGTCGTCTTGTCGGATGCCTCTAGAGGGCATGAAAGAGGTGGAGGGGGAGCCATTGAGCAGAATAGAGAATATGGGGGAGTAAATCAAGCTCATGATCCATCGAACCCAGGTGGGACTGAAGCTAGATGCTAGCAACATTTGTTGGATGTAATTCAAGCTGAGTTTGTCAAAGGCTTTTGAAAGGTCAATCTTGAGAAGCATACCTGGAATTTTATTGGTCTTTAGAGGGTGTGTGACCTCATGAGTCAAAATGATGCCATCCAGAATTTTCTATCATTCCACATAACTAGTTTGCTCCGGGGAGAGTAAAAGCGGTAGCAATGGTTTGAGTCTATTGGCTATCACTTTGGAGATGAGATTGTATATGACATTGCATAATGTGATCGATCTGTACTCGTTGGGGGTGGTGGTGTGCTCCTCCTTAGGGATGAGAGTGAGAAAAGTGGCGTTGAGCACGGGGAGCATCTAGTGCATACTTCGGGATTCCTCCACCATTTCCTAGACGTCCATATTTATGTCTTCCCAGAAGAAATGGAAGAAATTGGTTGTGAAGCCATCTGGCCCCAGAGCCTTTCCAGCCTTTAGTTGCGCCATGGATTTATCTACTTCCTGTAATTGGATTGGTCTTAAGAGAATTTTATTGTGTTCATCCGTTATGAGCGATGTAATATGCTGGGTGATGTTGTTGATTTCAGACTATCTATCAACAGGGGGCTTCGCGAGGGTATCCTTGAAATAATTAAGGAGTTCCTGTTCTATGTCCTCATGGGCTTCCAAGTTGACTCCTTGATCATTTTTGAGGATGGAGATACGATTTATCATTCTTATTTGTATGGTAGAATAGTGGAAGAATTTGGTATTTTCTCCCCCTCTTTGAGCCAACGAATTCTAGATTTTTTCTTCTAGATTATCTCTTCCTCCAGCCTTCTTTCTTCTATTTGGTTCATGAGGTGATGCTCTTGGTGAGTGAGGTCCTCTGTGCACCCTTCAGAGATGATAGTTTGTTGTAGGACCACCATCTGAGTATCTGGGTCCTTATGAATTTGGAATATATTGCCAAAGGAAGTCTGATTCGAGTGCTTTAGGCTATTTTTCAAGACCTTTAGCTTTTGCTAGAGTTGATACATATTTGAACCTTCCGAGGGGATGATGTTGCACCACCACTTAATCTCCATTTATTTAAAACTTGGATGAGGGAGCTAGAATTTCTCAAAGCGGAAGGGTTTGTTGCAGGCTTTGTTAGGACGCATCCATTGTAGTTGAATGGGCCAAAGATCAAACATTGCAGCAGAAAAAATAGTGGAGAAGATGTCACCCCTCATGTGAATCAAGGCATCTGAGATTAGAAAGCGGTCCAAATGTGAAGCAATCTTTTGGGATCCTCTTCTTATATTGTTCCAAGTGTGAAGCCCATTAGAGGTAGGAAGATCGATCAACTGATTCTGGAGGATGCAATATTTGAATCTGTAGCTGTCATTGTCAAGGTGCAGACGACCTCCTCTTTTTTCATTTAGGTTGGTGATCATATTAAAATCACCTTCAAGAATCCAGAGGGGATGGTCTCTCTGGGCATTAAGGGATTCAATGTCTTCCAAGAGATTTATTTTTAGAGCCGAGGATTGGGGGAAGTAAACATTGGTGAGATGACCATGGATTTTGGTGCCTATTAGATGGAAGGATGCTTGAATGAAATTGAGAGAAGCATGGAGGTCAGTGAGGGAGAAGATACGGGGGTCCAAGCGATGGCTAACCCTCTGGAAGCACCCAAGGCATTTACTGCTACAATGTTTCAACTAGGCCATAGCATAGATAAGATTGAATGGAAGGTGGTGTTGGAACATTTGGTTTCCTGCATGAAAACAATGGATGGGTTGTCTTGCCGTATTCTGTTTTTTATCATTCGATGCTTTGAGGGGATATTGATCCCTCAAAATTTCCATGATGTGAGCTTCATTATTAAGACTGGTGGGTGAGGACCTTATAGAACTTGGTCAACTTAGGGTATCATCCTGATTTGACCAACTGATCCCCCAAGATAATCATACATTGCAAATTTGTGGGTCTGCCTCCCTTTCTTGATTCAATCATGATATTGATTATTTCTCGAGGTATGTGCTCTCCCTGGATGCCCAACTGCATTTTTCCTTTAAGTTATTGAGCTTTGAATAGAGCTTCCTCTAGGTTGTCTATTTTCCGAGTCGGAATGGTGTGATACTCTTTAGTGTCGCAGGTGATTTCGAGGCCAGTGATGTCAAGATCGCCAAATTCTATGGTTTCTAGCTCTCCTTCCATTTAGATTATCGGGGTTTGCTTCTTCCCTTTATCTTGAACTTCATCTTGAAAAGGGATTCCCTGAGTGTCCTCCTCCACATTCGAGGTAAGCTCTTGGATCTGTATGGAAGTAGAGTACAAGATCTCCTTTTTCTTATATTTCTTCTTGGTTCCTTGTGGCTTTTCTTGTAGATTTCTGTCAGAGGGTTTAGAGATTTTATTTGGTTTCAAGCTCGAGGTTGAGGATTTACAGGAGAAAGAGGGGTTGGGGAGGGGGATCGATTGGGGAGGAAGCTGGGGGATCCTCCTCCAGGGATTGGCTGGCTAGGACGTGAACGTTGTTGCTAGTGGATGGTTGGGAGGGTCTGGGTTAGGGACAAGATTTTTTACATGTATTTTATGAAAGTAAACTTTGGTGAAGCCACTAGGGTCACAGGTTTCAGGGGAAAATGTGGGCTTTAATGGGAGATTAGAGGGAAATATTTGAAAAGATGGCCATGCTTGTGACATTTGCGGCAACGGGAGGGAAAAAACTCATAATATATAGATTGGATCCATTCAAAATCATCATGATATAGACTTACCGAGTCCGGAAGAGCTTTGGCTAGATGCATGTAGACGCAGATCTTGGCATAGGCAGTGTATAGATTGTGCTTGGTTTCTTCTACAATTTGATGAAAGATCCAAGGTGGTTTCTGATTTATTGGAGGGTTAGCTCTTCCCAGTATTCTTGGGGTAGGGAGTAGAGTCTAATCCACACTAGCACCTAGTTGAAGTCTTCTTTGTCAGGGTTTAACCGTTCGATCCAGTTTCTGAGGAAGAGGCCAACCGCATTGAAGAAGTAGGGTCCTCCATCCATAACCTTGCTTTTATCCTCTATGCAGGTGAAAATGATGTTGAAAAAACCCTTGGGTCCTAGCTGGAGCAAGACCTGGCCTTTGGGCTTCCACTTGGATTTTACCCAGCCATAGAGAGCTTTCTTGGTTGGCAAGAAGCCAATAAACTTCCCAATGAGGGCATGATCATGCATGTACTAGGTTTTTCCGTTGATCCTTTTAACTAGGAAGCAGATCTCTGGCCTTTTGGTCACGATTGGGATGCAGGTTGAAGACATCACACTTTTCTATCCTTGGCTGTATTTTTCTTCATTCTCTTGTGTTTCAGGGTTTACCACAGGCTTTGCGGTGCCTGTCGAGTCATTGTTGAGATTCAACAAGATGATGAGCTTAGTGAAAAGAGTCGCCTTCATTAAGTGGGATCGCAGGCTATTTTTGGCGCAAGTCTATTTTTAGAATATGTCTATTTTTAGACATGATGATCATATTTCAGAAGTTGCAGGATACTATTTGTGGATGGTTGGTCAAGTTGGAAAAATAGATGAAATTCTATTTTTAGAATATTGGGCAAAGTCTATTTATATATCGCTGATCTAAAAATAGATGCATGTCGTTTATTATTAGCTCTTAATAATAATCAGACAATAAACATCAACTTATTCTCTTGGATCACTTTGTTTCAGTGCACAGATGTGGCACATCAGTGGATTAAGGGAATTACACAATTCCCAAGGGTTTACCGGAGCTAATGCATGGAGGACTTAGTTGGAACTCAACTGGCAGAGTTATGACACAGTTGGAAGAAGTAGTTATGGAGTTGTATTTAGTTTAACTCAGTTAGAATCAGTTGAGCTATTTGTATCTAGTATAACTGAATGATAAACTAGTGAGAGTGGAGTGAATTAATTAGTTAATTAATTCACAAATAATAAATCATTAATAAATTGAACAATACAACAGTTAACTATAGTGCATGGTAGTTTCAGTGGAGACCTAGTGGAGAGATAGGTGAAAGGGAAAGATGGACTATCTGTTGTGACTATAGTGATGCATTGATTGCATCACACGCACATTGGAGTTGAAAATGATGATTGTGGACTCAAGGCAAGGGTAATTTGAATTCATTTAGAGCTATTCTTCAGCAGGGATTGCGCAGTGGAGGCAGGCTAGCAGGTGGCAAAGATCGGTGCATGGATTTGCAAGATTGTTCCTGATTAGTGTATGAAGATTGTACTGTACTGAGAGCTTGATAAGATTTGTATGAGGATTTTCATATGACTCCATGATAAATAATATATAGTTGGGGTTTTCAGCTTCAGGATTTCCCGGTTAAAAACTGTGTTATGTGCAATTGATTATTTTTTTTTATGCTTCACATGTGTGTGCAATTAATTTTTTCGCAAAAGATTAACAAGTGGAATTGACTCAGTATTTTGCATAAAGTTAAATAGTATGAGATCAAGTGAATCAAGGACATATGCATGCTTAGTGCATATAATTTTTACATGGTATCAGAGAATTGTTGATTGAACATTGCAATTGTGAAGTGAGTTTGTGCTGGTGGACAATTCGAATTTGCTACAGAAGATTCTTGGTGCAGAAGTTGAGTATACATTGAAATGGATTTTAATGGTTTGCGATTGGAGTATGCCCTTGATGGGAGCTCAAATTACATATCCTGGAAGGACATGATGGAGGCAGTGCTGGAGGATAGTGGATTGAAGGAGTTCATTGATAGCGATGTTCCTAAGCCAGGATCTAGCGATGCTGCATTACTTGATGCATGGCAAAAGAAGACAGCAAAGACGAGGAGAATTTTGTTGGAAGGTGTGAAGGACCATATTGTCTCCACCCTTCAAGGGAAAGCCACTCCATTCTTAATGTGGAAGGCTTTGACAGAGTTGTTCCAAAGTAGAAGTGACCAGAGGAAATTGGCACTTAAAGACAAGCTCAGAAAAATAAAATTGGAGAAGGGAGACAGTATTCCAAAATACCTCACGAAGTTTGTCCACTAAAAGGATGAAATAGGAAGTGTGGGGGTTACTTTTGATGATGAATACTTGGTAAGCTTGGTTCTCCTTGGGCTTCCGAAGAGTTGGCATAGCTATGAAGACTTTGTCAATGGACGGGAGAAACTACCGGGATGGGAGCGACTTTGGTCGGATCTTGTGTAGGAGGAGATAAGGTGGGGTACCAGGGATGGATCTTCATCGAAGAATAAAGATGAAGAGAATTGTGCTTTGTCTACCAAATTAAGGAAAGGGAAGGGGAAGAAACATCCTTCAAAATCCAATGCTAAAGGCAAGAAGCAGGATTTGTCCAAAGTGAAGTGTTTTCACTATCACGGACATGGACATTTCGCCACTAACTATCCAAAGAAGAAGAAGAAAAAGAAGGCTGCTGGAGTTGTAGCTGGAGAGGCCTTAGCCTCACAATTTGAGCTTGATTTCTCCTTGATCACTTGCTTGGCTTCAAGCTGTATGGGATCGGTGTGGTATCTTGATAGTGGTGTGTCTTTCCATATGACGGGAGACAAATAGTTGTTTAGTGACTTGGAGGAGAAGGACCTCCAGATGCATATAGAGATGGGAAATGATGGTCGGTAAAGTGTGACTAGAATTGGGACCATTACATTTGAGAGGGAGTCTGGTAATCCATTCTTGTTGAAGAATGTTATGCATGTTCCAGGTCTGAAGAAGAACTTGGTCTCAGTCGCAATGCTGGAAGACAAAGGTTATGATGTTGTTTTCAGTGAGGGAAAAGCCTTCTTTCGACATAAAACAATAGGTCAAACCAAGAAGATAGGGGTTAGAATTAAGAATCTCTACAAGCTGGAGGTAGATGGCTGCGCTACAATGGTGGGAAAAGTAGAAGAAGTGGTGAACCAGGATGAGGGCGAATTATGGCACAGGTGATTGGGCCATCTTCACCATGGCGATTTGAAGGTTTTGCAATAGATTTATACTGGACTTCCAAAGGGTACTCTTGTGTAGTAAGATTAGTGCAAGGGATGTACTATGGGTAAGTTTGTGAAGACCACCTGTCATGAGAAAGAGAACCATGCTTTGGTGATCCCGGAGAGAATTCATACAAACGTGTGTGGACCTTTCTCGGTTGTTTCAACAACAAAACACAGGTATTATGTTATATTTTTTGATGACTATTCTCATGGATGCTGTATCTTCTTCATGCAGAAGAAGAGTGAAACGTTCTCAAATTTTTGTGAGTTCAAAGCATTGGTGGAGAAGGATTCGGGGAAGCAAGTGAAAGCTCTACGGAGTGATAATGGTGGTGAATACATCTCAGGAGAATTCAAAGAATTCTGTAGCAAAGAGGGAATTTGAAGAGAACTCATAGCACCTCATAACCCACAGCAGAATAGGGTCGTGGAGAGGAAGAATAGAACGATCGTGGGTGCTGCATGAGCGATGCTACATGACCAGGGCCTACCGATGCACTTGTGGGAAGAAGCATGCAACACTACAGTTTATGTGCAAAAATGTTGTCCTCATAGAGTACTTGGCATGAGTGCAAACAAAGAAGATTTTACTGGTAAGAAGCCTGATATTTATCATTTGAAGATTTTTGGCTCACCTATTTACATTCATGTGAAAAAGGATGCCAAGAAGAAGCTGGAGTTGACTGCAAAAGTTGGGATATTTGTGGGGTACAGAGAAACACCCCATAATTATTATATGTATTTTCCAGAGAGCCGGATGATTTTTGTGCGAAGGGATATAAAATTTAATGAGGTGAAAGCCATGAAGTTGTCACTTGAGAGGGAGCTACACTTGCATGGAGAGGAGGAACTTATTGTTCCCAAAGATGAGCCTCTATATGTAGATCAGCCATAGGAGGAGATTCATGGAGTGGAGGAGTCCACTCATGCAGAACCAAACATCAGACAAGGCAGAAAGCATACCACAGAAGCTGAGAGACTGAAGCTTGATGTGGCATAGATAGAGAACAGTCACCTGAATGATTTACTGGATACATGGCTCTTATGAGCAAGTGTACCATGACAAATCCATCTTCTTTTGAAGAAGCAGTGAAGGAGCCCACATGGGTAGATGCCATGGTAGAGGAGTATGACTCCATTGTTAGAAACAATGCTTGGGAGATTGTTCAAAGGCCAATGGGAAAATCAGTTGTAGGATCAAGATAGACTTACAAGGTAAAGCAAGCTGCTGATGGGAGCGTCGAGAAGTATAAGGCAATATTTGTTGCCTGGGGCTTCTCATAGATCGAGGGGATTTACTATGAAGAAACCTTTGCACCTGTCACACAGTATTATTCCATACGGACCATCCTTTCTCTCTTAGCGCAGATGGGTTGGCACATTCATCAGATGGATGTGAAGACTATGTTCCTTAATGGGATCATTGAGGAAGAGGTGTACATTGAGCAACCTGAAGGATTTGAGATCTTCAACAGCGAGTTGCATGTTTGCAGGCTCAAAAGAGCACTGTATGGGTTGAAACAAGCACCACGTGCTTGGTACACTCAGATCAACAACTATTTCACTCGACTTGGCTTCACCAGGAGTGAGGCGGATGCAAACCTATACCAGATTGTGGTGGAGGGTAAGATTTTAATCATTGTACTTTATGTTGATGATTTAATACTAATAGGTGATGAGCATTTGATACACTCATGCAAGGAAAATCTTGTAAAGGAGTCTGAGGTGGAGGATTTGGGCCTCCTTCATTATTTCCTTGGATTGGAAATATGGCAGCGGGAAGGTGAACTATTTGTGTCTCAAGGCAAGTATGCCCGGGAGATACTGGAGAAGTTTCACATGCAAGGCTGCAAGCCTATCGACACTCTTCTTCTAGGTAATTGAAAGAAAGAGGATGCTACATCGGCAGAGGTAGTGGATGCCACTGTTTATCAACAGTTGGTGGGTTCACTCATGTATTTAATCAATACAAGACTGGACATATGCTATAAGGTGAACCAGCTTTCACAAGCAATGGTTAAGCCTACCAAGCTCTTTTGGAAGGCAGGCAAGCATGTCCTGAGATATCTCAGGGGCACATCTGAGTATGGTTTATGGTATAGATAGATGGATGAGGTGAATTTTCATGGCTTCACGGATGTAGATTGGGCAGGAAGCCCAACAGACAGAAAGAGCACATCAGGAGGGATTTTCAGTGTCGGATCTACGGCAGTTTCTTGGTACAGTAGGAAACAATGATCCGTGGCACTCATTTCAACAGAAGCAGAATACATGGCAGCAAGTCAAGCTTCATGTGAGGCTATCTAGATGAGGAAGATTCTAGTTGGTTTGTTCAGTTCACATTTAGATCCCACAGTGATACATTGTGATAATCAGAGTTGCATTAAACTCTTGATTAATCCTTTGTTTCATCATAGATCTAAACATATTGATATCCAGTAGCATCATATCAGAGATTGTGTGTAGCAGAAGATCATGTTGCTTCAGTACATTCCTACGGAGGATCAGGATGTAGATATTTTGATGAAGGCGCTCACCAGGAGAAAATTCGAATACCATAGAGGTAGGATCGGGGTGAAAGATAATCCCTATCTTGTTGAGAGGGAGTGTTGAGATTCAACAAGATGATGAGCTTAGTGAAAAGAGTCGCCTTCACTAAGTGGGCTCGTAGGCTATTTTTGGCGCAAGTCTATTTTTAGACTATGTCTATTTTTAGACATGATGATCATATTTCAGAAGTTGCAGGATACTATTTGTGGATGGTTGGTCAAGTTGGAAAAATAGCTGAAATTCTATTTTTAGAATATTGGGCAAAGTCTATTTATAGATCATTGATCTAAAAATAGATGCATGTCGATTATTATTAGCTCTTAATAATAATAAGACACTAAACAACAACTTATTCTCTTGGAGCACTTTGTTTCAGTGCACAGATGTGGCACATCAGTGGACTGAGGGAATTACACAATTCCCAAGGGTTTACGAGGACTCAATTAGAACTCAAGTGGCAGAGTTATGACATAGTTGGAAGAAGTAGTTATGGAGTTGTATTTAGTTTAACTTAGTTAGACTCAGTTGAGCTAGTTGTATCTAGTCTAATTGAATGATACACTAGTGAGAGTGGAGTGAATTAATTAGTTAATTAATTCACAAATAATAACTCATTAATCAACTGAACAATACAACAGTTAGCTACAGTGCATGGCAGTTTCAGTGAAAACCCAGTGGAGAGATAGGTGAAAGTGCAAGATGGACTGTCTGTTGTGACTATAGTGATGCATTGATTGCATCACACACACATTGGAGTTGCCAATGAGGATTGTGTAATCAAGGCAAGGGTAATTTGAATTCATTCAGAGCTATTCTTCAGCAGGGATTGCGCAGTGGAGGCAAGCTAGCAGGTGGCAAAGATCGGTGCATGGATTTGCAAGACTGTTCCTGATTAGTGTATGATGATTGTACTGTACTGAGATCTTGATAAGCTTTGTATGAGGATTGTCATATTACTCCATGATACATAATATATAGTTGGGGTTTTTAGCTTCAGGCTTTCCCAGTTAAAAACAATGTTATGTGCAATTGATTATTTTTGTTTATGCTTCACATGTGTGTGCAATTAATTTTTCCGCAAAATATTAACAAGTGGAATTGATTTAGTATTTTGCATAAATTTAAATAGTGTGAGATCAGGTGAATCAAGGACATATGCATGCTTAGTGCATATAATTTCTATGGTCATTTCGTGGTGGTTTAGACTGTCTGATTGTGCTATTATCAGTGGATCCTCCAACCACTCCTCCATTAGGAGGGGTCGTGCCTCCCCCCTGTCACTGAAGCCGTTATGTTGATCCTCAGTATGTAGGTGGGTGTGAACTTTACGATGCAGGTAAGAGGGGCCAGGAGCTCTGTCGATGCCCGCAGCAGGGGCAGAGGAAACCCTAGGTTTCCATGACCTAGCTCAACTGAGTCATTCGACCTGCTCTCCCCTTATTCTTGTTGTCTAATATTATCCATAGAGTTTATAATATTAATCCCAGGGTTTAATATATATCCCTTGTGTTTATAATCATCATCAAACATAGTCAACCATGTTTATTCAGGGTTTATAATATTTATGTTAGGGTTTATATATAGTGGATTTATATACAGTGGGTTTATAATATTTATCCCTTGGGCTTAATATTATTTCCTTGGATTTATAATCCCTTGGCTTTTTAGTATTGATCCCTTGGTTTATTATTCCCTTGGATTTATAATATCAATCCTTTAGGATTATAATCTAGGGGTTCCTATTCTTAGTATATAATCTTATTTAGTGTTAATAATTTTATTCCTTAGTTTTTATACAAATATCTTGAGTTCATAGCTCATACTTTAATAAATTATTATTAAATTAACAATATTAGTGTTAATATTATTATTATTATTATTAACAATAATTTATAAATTTTATATTAAAAAAAACATATTTTCCATTTGTAATAATTAATTAATTAATTATTTATTATAAAAAGTATTAATTGATTATTATTAATATTTAATTCCATGAATGTATTAATTAATGTTAATATTTGTTAATTAATAATGATATTAAATTATTAATTAATCATTGATAATGATATTATTAATTAATTAATAATTATATTATTAATTAACAACATGATATTAATATTGATATTATATTATATCAATATTAATGATATTAAATTTAAATAATGATATTAATTATTAGTTGTAGTAATCTTAAGTAATAATAATAATTAGTGAGTATTGATCCCATGAGTTTGTTGATATTTTAGGTTTATAATATTTATTTCTTTGGTTTACTAATTAATTGGCTTTATAATATTAATAATCGCGTGAGTTTATTAATCCCTTTGGTTTAAAATGTTAATTCCCAAGGTTTATTATTCTCACGTGCTTTTAATATCGATACCTTGAGTTTGTCGATCATTTGAGTTTATAATATTTATCCCTTGAATTTACTAAGTCATTGATTTTATAATATTAAACCCTTGGGTTTATTAGTAGCCTTGGTTTATAATATTAATAATTCTTCAGGTTTATAATTTAATCCTTTGGGTTGTTTAATCCCTTGAGTTTAATTTAATCCACTCGACCATGGTTGACCATGGTACACAATGGTTGGTTTTCATTATGACAAACATTGTCACATGATGACAACAATGGTCAACCATTTTCAACCATGGTCCAATGTTAGATTATGACAAAGATTGTTTCAATATGAAAATCAACCATTGTCAACCATCATCAATATCTGTTGACCATAGTCAAACATGGTCATCCATGACTTTTTAGTATTTGGTTTATTATTCCCTTAAGTTTATAATATTAATATTTTAGGGTCATTAATCTAAGGATTCCTCCTTTTATTCTACAATATTTATAATTTTTTTCCTTAGTTTTTATAAAAATATCTTGGGTTTATAGTTCATGGTTTAATAAATTATTATTAAATTAACCATTGTTAATAATAATATTATTATTCACAATAATTAATAAAATTTATAAAAAACAATATTTACACTTTTTAATAATTAATTAACTATCATTAATTAATTAATTATTAATTTTAAAAATTATTAATTGATTATTTTTACTATTTAATTGAATGTATTATTGTTAATATTTGTTAATTAATAATGATATTATTATTTATTAAATTTTTAATTAATCATTGATAATGATATTATTAATTAATTAAAATATGATATTACTATTGATATTGAAATTATATTATATTAATATTAATGATATTAAATTTAAATAATAATATTAATTATTAGTTGTAGTAATCTTAATTAATAATAATAATCATAATAATAATAATTAATGAGTATTGATCCCAAGGGTTTGTTGATTTCTTAGGTTTATAATATTTATCCCTTGGGCTTAGTAATTCGTTAGGTTTATAATATTAATAATTGTGTGGGTTTTTTAATCCTTTTGGTCTAAAATGTTAATTCCTAAGGTTTATTAATCTCATGTGTTTTTAATATTGATACCTCGACTTTCTCGACCATTTGGGTTTATAATATTTATCACTTTCATTTACTAATTCATTGAGTTTATAATATTAAACCCTTGTGTTTATTAGTCGCTTTGGTTTATAATATTAATAATTCTTTGGGTATATAATTTAATCATTTGGGTTCTTTAATCCCTTGAGTTTAAAATATTAATTCCTAGGGTTTATTAATTGTTTGGGTTTTTAATATTAGTTTGTTGGGTTTATTGATTCTTTGGATTTATTAATATGAATAATGTTTAGAAAAGCAATATGTGTAATGTTATATTGGTGAAATATGGCTGAATATGCTCAACCATATTGATCAAAGATTTTCATTATAATATTAGGTTTTATAATATTGGGTTCAATACTAAGGCTTATAATATTGGGTTCAATACTAAGGCTTATAATATTGGGTTTAAGACTCAGGTTTATAATATTAATCCTATGGATTAATATAAATCCCATGCATTTATAATCTTGGTCAACCTTGGTCAACCATGGTCCAATCTCACATTATGAAAAAGATTTTTTCAATATCAAAACCAACCATTATGAACCATGGTCAACCATGACCCAATGTCGCATTGTGAAAAAAATTGTCTCAATATAAATATCAACCGTGGTTCAATGTCACATATGACAAACATTGTCTCAACATGAAAATCAACCATGGTCAACCATTGTCAATCATCGTCAACCATAGTTGATCATGGTCAACCATGGTACAATGCCTCATTGTGACAAATGTTATATCGATATGAAAATCAACCATGTCCAACCATGGTTTATTAATTACTAGAGTTTATTAATCACTTGAGTTTTTAATATTAGTTTGTTGGGTTGATTGATTCCTCGGGTTTATTAATAGTTTGAACTTATTAATCATATCTATTTAAGATGTTAATCCCTGGGGTTTATAATATTAATAATCCCTGGGTTTATTTATCCCCTATGTTTATAATATTAATAATATCTTGGGTTTGCTGATCCATTGTGTTTACAACATTAATCCCTTGATTTTTCAAATAATTGGGTTGGTAATTTTAACCCCTTGGGTTTATAATATCAGTAATACATTGGGTTTATTAAACCCTAATATTAAGGGTTAAGTATTAGTCCTAGGGTTTAATATCAATCCTTTATGTTTATAATGTTTATCCATTTGGTTTATCAATTTGTTGGGTTTATAATAAAAAAAATACCTAGGGTTTATTGATAGCTTGGGTTTGTTGATCCCTTAAGTTTATAATATTTATCCTTTGGGTTTACTAATTCCTTGGGTTTATAATATTAAACCCTTGGGTTTATTAGTCCCTTGGGTTTATAATATTAATAATTTTTTGGGTTTATAATTTAATCCATTGGGTTTATGATATTAAAAGTTATTAATCCTTACCTATTAACATATTAATTCCTAGGGTTTATTAATCACTTGGGTTTCTAATATTAGTTTGTTGGGTTTATTAATTCCTTGGGTTTATTAATCATTTGTATTTATAACATTAATTATTTGAGTCTTCTAATTCTTTTGGTTGGTAATATTAATCTTGTGGGTTTGTATATTAATAATCCCTTGTGTTTATTAACCATTAATATTAAGGGTTAAAAGGGTTTCATATTAATCTTTTAGGTTTATAATGTTTATCACTTCAATTTATTAATTAGTTGGGTTTATAATATTATCAATTCCTACAGTTTATTAATACCTTGGGTTTGTAATATTAATAAGCATGTGGGTTTTTCAATTCTTTGGGTTTAAAATAGTAATTATCAGCTTTATTAATCCCTTGTGTTTTTAATATTGATCTCTTAAGTTTATAATATTTATCTAATAAGTTTAAGTGGTCATATAAAATATATTAACAATTATATAAATAAATATATTAGAATTATATTAATTTACTTAAATGATTATATGAAATATATTTACATTTATATTAATAAATATATTATAACTATTTATGATATTTGGAAGAGATAAAAACTTATTATAAATAATAACAAAATATTATTATTATAACATATTATGTTATATGTGAATTATATTATAGTTTGAGTTATAATGGTTAATGTATTAACAAAAAATTATAATATATTATTATTACATATTTAATTATAAAATTATATATATTTTTATGTACATTTATTATTTTATGATGATGATGATTAAAGTACACTAATAATATAATATATTTTAGCTTAATATAGAGTGGGTATATTGTTAATATTATTGATACATTTCAAGTAAATATATAAAATATAATGAAAATTATATTTATAAATATATAATAATTATTGATGATAGCATCCCCTGATCGGGGTGCCACGCAGAGGGAGAAGGGAGACATGCGGTGTCACGCGGCGGCGTGCACCACATGGTCGCTCGAGTATAAGGGCGGCAATATAATCCTAGGTGGTACAATCACTCAACGGATCATAATGGTTGCCAATGAATATGAAGGGATCCAAATAATGTTGTCAGACCAGCTTGGGAAACAATGTCGATGCCAATGAGGGTTAAGGCAAGTTGCGGGCCAGAAGGCGAGCAATGTTCTCGGGTGGAAATTGGAAGAAGGAGCAGTGAGGAAGAAGGTTGAGGATTCGCGATGCCTACTGGTTACCTAGTACGTATTGAATCTCCTTACCATGAAAACAAAGGTCAGTTGTTTGGTTGATAGCATGATTGTTTTCAGGATTGATAATCCATGGTGCAATTTGCGTGCTCCTGTTCCCTGTCTTAATTTTGAAAGAGGCAACCGAATTTTAAAGAGTCTACATGATATTCATCAATATGGATGTTTATTCAATTATGGTTTCTGGAATAGTTTTAATTCAGGTTTTGTTGGTTTCATGGCCCATAACCAAGGGTATTTACAATTGTCTACTTTTATTTCCCTCTGTTTAAGCTGTTTGTTGAACTCTTTAGTCATTCTGTTCTTCCCAACCCCTACAGTTTGTTATCACAAAATCAGACCTGATAGGCTGCCAATCAATTTAATCTCATGTAATTGTTTCAGACCAATATTTTGATTGATATTTAGCCTCCTCAACCTGAGAGGGATATCTCAAGGGTTTATGATTTTTGATAAATATGTAGATGGCTAACTCTATATGGGATAAAAATACATAAATGATATAAATTGGTTGTAAATCATATTAGCAAGTGTACATTGGGCTTATGGAGTCATAATAGATTCATCAAAACCAAAAAATCTACCTTGCATGGAAGTCAAGGCATATCAGAGTTCAAGTCGAGGAATACACATGTGAAACAGTAAAACACATAGTCAGTTTCTCTATGAAGGAAGTCAGAGCATTAATGATGAATTCTGAGTAACATAAGCAAACACCACTGCAATATGATATTAAAAATATGCCATCAGAACAAGAAAATACAAGAAATCTTCATGAATCTTGAGTTGGATAAGTAGAAAACTCTGTATTAAGCTGAAAACAGTCACTTACAATAAACACAGTCTTTTTGCTAAAAAATTTCCAACCATTAGAATTTTGACTTCTTCATATTTATATATCATTTAAAATCATAGGTTAACCTTATCCTCATCTAGATACATTGAATTCCTACTTTTTAACACTTTTCCTAACCATGAGACATGGTATTTATTACAAAATGACAACTGTAAACCTAATGAGAAGTCTATTTCAAATAGGACTTAAACTCTTTAACTCTACTCCTAAGAACCTTATATAAAATATATTACATCAATTGCCAACTGTATTCCCATAAGGTTGAATCCATATGATCTGCTTTAACATTTAATGACATTAATGTTGATCTCCTGCAAACTCGGAATATGTCCCCTGTTTTCTAGTCTTTGGATCCTTTGTTTTCTGAGACACTTTAACCATAATGAATCCATAAATTCAAGGTTATTTGATGTTAGGAACTGAATTAACACCTTTCAAACAACTTCACCAAGTCCTAGCTGTTCAAAACCACAATTAAACTGTCCAAAATAGCAGAAGTAAACTGCGCTACGAAAACAACACAGTTTTGTAGCACTTTTCGTAGCACAGCATTTTAACCATTTTTCCTTCAAAATTTTGGCTTCTTTCTTCTAGATTTGTCTTAATTATCAATTAACACAACTCCCCTATCAATTTTAGGTCATAATACACAATTTTTCCCTTCAAAAATCTATAAGAAAGGTGAAAAACGTTGCTACAACAGTTTCGTAGTGCATTTTAATTTATCAATTTCTCCCACTTCCTAATGAGTTTGAAGAAACAAAGAGAGGTTTTAGTAGTTAGGTCTGATAGGAATTAAAAACTCTTTCCGTTTTCCCAAATTAATTTTCGGTTGCTCAGAAACCTTCTTGGAATTTGACTGGTCAAAACCAAAAAATAATTTTTTTGCTTCATGACTTTCAACAGTTTCGTAGCACCTTCTGCCCTTTTTACATAGTTTGCACTACGAAACTGCTGAGTGAGCAGTTTTGTTTAGATTTATTCAAAATTAAAACCAAAATTGTGCCAAAACTTCAGAGTACCACTGGTTTCATCAAAACAAACAACCATATGAACTAAAAACACATTTTTCATGAGGTTTATTCTTCATTTTCCATTTGATTTTTCCTTTTGAGTTTTCAATAGTTTGTCATTCTGCACATTTTTCTCATCATAGAAATCTCTTGATTTTCTAACCTCAATTTCTCTTGAAGTTGTTGACATTATGTCATTTCTTTCTTTTCCTTCATTTTTCTGATGGCTGCATGTTCTGCTACTGGTGATGAGAGGTCAACAATATTTTTAGGGACTTTGACTATTTCAATAGTTTCTTGGACCTCCTTGCTGCTTTCCTTGAGCTTTTGATCATGCCTAGTTAATGTTTTTCTTGCTTGAAAGATAAAGGCTACATTTTCACCCTCAAATTCAAGTTTATTTGCTAACTTAACCTTTTTATGTTTATGTTCATCTACTCCAATGAAATCAGCTTGCACAATGGGTGATTCCTCTATGTCAATTGCATGAAGGATGTCATCTAAATTTACTTTTATCACTGGCCTGTCCTCTCTTTATTTCCTACTGGTTGGCAACTTCTTTTCTTGGTTTCAACTTTACAAACCTCTTTGATCTTGCAACCACAGGCTGACTAGACTCTACTACTGGTGGTGAAGGAGTTCCTTTTGTTTTAGGGTTTCTAGCTGGGGTTAGGGTTTCCATTTCAAAACCATTCATAAGAAAAAAGGAAGACCAATACTTGCTTATTTTCTCAAGCTTATTCAAAACTAACGACTTTAGTAAACCATGGTGAAACAGAGAGGTTTCACAACCATCAGACTTGGCTTGTATTTTATCAGACATTTTGGCAAGGCTCCTATGCAAGTAAAAGGGCAAGTCTAATGATATCCTACCTGTGAAATGCAACAGTAGCTTGAAATGATAAGTATAAAATTTATGGTACCTGCCTTCACATTTAAAGTATCTTTGAATGTTGAACAACAACTTGGCATAGGTATCTTTGATGCAACTCCTAGGTATTGCATTATTCAGGTCCATATTTGCATACTCCGGTTTCATGAATTCCTTGCATGGTTCCATGTCAAACTTAAAACCTTTAAACTAAGTCTCTTGCCCCCTTGGTATTTCTGTCACATAAGCAATGATCTCAGGTGTGACTGGCACATTTAACATCCCAATTTTGGTATTTGTTCCACTGAAGTGTAAAGAAAAATCTTTAGACACTTGAGTGTGACAACCCTACATATTTTCACAAAATCCGAGACAACCTACTTTGCTAAAAGCCTCCATCACTATTTGATCCTCAACAATAGCATTTACATTCTCAGGCTCATATCTTAGACAATGTCCCCCTCTGTGGACCTTCTTCTCCTTTGCCATGCTTCCTTTTTTTTAAAACCTGTTAGCTTCTCTGGAATCAGTAAAACAACCTCGCTTTATTATGAATGAATAGCCTCACTGGATAACATAAAAAAACCTCTCTTGAGAAAAAGGAACAACCTCTCTTGATTATAGTGAAGATAGCCTTGGTATAGAACAACCACAGGCTTAAATTTACTACTTCAGCACTTAAACAGTTATGTGGAGGCAAATGAAAACTAGAATGACTGAATTAGGCAAGATTTTCAAATTTGAAATCTCATCTTACAACTGAATGATGCCCTTGTCATGATGATGATGACTGTGAAATGAGTAAGTACTTTGAATCTGACCTCTAACTGACTCACCATACCCTTTTCCTATCATTTCTTAACGGATTTCTGACAATTTTTGGCTTAATTGACATGACAGTTAAGAAACCGCGCTTTCGTAGCGCACACAATGTATTTTTCGCAATTTTCACTAAGAAAGTAGCATCATTTTCGTAGCACAAAACCTATTTTTTGAACTAATGACGCGACGAAATAGAGGATTATTGGCTAATTGTAGAAATTTAGCCCGAAACTTAATGGAATGACCTCTAAATGAAAAATGTGAACCTTTGATCATGAAATGGACCTCTAAGGACTTTATTTGAATTCAAATGATGACCTTTAAACTTATAAAAACTATACCTACCCTTAACCAAATCCTAAAATGAATTTCAAACCCATTTTGAGACCATGATAAAAAACAGAGTTGTCACAATGATATTTTGAAATTTTTTGGGTGATAACATGGCCAATCCCCGTTTTTGAACCCCTTATCATACAGTTGAAATTCTTGATTGCACTCTGTGTGTGGTGTATAAATCTATACTGCTGGATATTACTGAAGGTATGAGGGATTTTGAATCTCATGCTTACAAGATAGCAAGCATGGCCATGCATGAACGATCGACTAACTGTGTTTGCGTTGGTCTAATCCCTCATTCTGTTTCACATTTCTTTGGTCAAAGAACATACTTTACACAGGGTTTGTGGGATCATCCCTCTGTCTCAAAATGTGGTGTTAGAAGTTATTGGGTGGGAGATGGGAGCCTCAGTTCATTGAGTCCGCTCTGTGTTTTTAGTTTGCACCCTCGTCCTCATGGGTTCTAGATTATAGAATTATGTTGCCAAAACCTTTTCCCCTCGATGTATAAGCTTAAAATAATTAATACTACGACCCTCAACAGGAAAAGAAATGTAGTGGGCCAGACTTATTGCTACATGCAAACTGTTATTGACTTTCTCTTGCCATATATAGGCTTCCTTAAAGTAAAAATAGGTGTTTTCTAGTCATTGTCTGAGAATCTGCAACAAAATATGCTTCGGCTTGTACATAGAAATACAAACATGGAAAAATGACAATCTATCAAGCAATAGGTCAGAGAAAAAGGGAAACAAAAACTGCTAAAACCCACTGCAGGGTCCATCAAGCGAGGCAAGAAATAAAAAAAAAGAGGTTATGGAGAACCTCTTTGATGTATATAGTACAGGTAATGCCCCTCAAGTCCACAATCTCATCCAAGGTTGGGAGAGAGACTGTGGCCATAAAGAAGAGGAGATAGAAACACATGATAAAGACATGGATTTTATCAAGGACCCTGGGAATACAAGAGGGAGACTGTCTATTTTTCATCAGTCCATTCATACTTACTCGAAACTCAAATATGTATTAGCCAAGGCTGTCATGAGCCTTCAAGAAATGGGAGGGGATCCCTAGATAGTTTCAGTTCTGCAGGACATCAAAAAGGAAATTCAGGACTTTCGAGTTTCCCAACATCATGCTACAACTCGTCTGGGAAGAATTGAGCGACAGCTACAAGATATGCACCAAGCGGATATGCCAGGCTCTAGTGTCAAGGACCCAACATTGGTTGAATCCTCAGATGACTGACTAAGCATTTCTTTTTGAACTTTTATGATTTTTGCGGATAGAATTTACTATTTTCAGTTAGACTTTGGTAGGAATAGTAGAATGGAAACAACAGTTTATAGGAGACTGGAAATTTTTCAATACTGGATGGCATTTAACTGGTTAAGATGGCCAACGGACCTAGTTTCCTTCGGGAAGGTTGAGGCCATCGAGTTTTGATTTGTTACAACCTGCTTATATTTTGATAAATACAAAATAGAATGGTACTCCTAAATTATTATTTTTTTTAATTGAGGATAACATAATGGTGACAATAAATACATATTATTAATAATAACTGAATATTTTTATTATATGATATGTGAATTATATTTTAGTTTTAAATATAACTATTAATATATCACCAAAATTGTATTTAATAATTAATATTATATTAATATACAAAATAATGTGTAACATACACCGATAACCTCACATGGAAATGCATGAAGTTAAATTTTTGTTATACAAGTTACCCACGGGTAACTATCCAAATGACTATTAAATATTCCTTACTCATCATTACATAGAATGTTCACCAGTTCATAGTGAAATCTTAGTATAAGAATAGTAATTTGCTTAACCATTAAACACCTCTATTGTAGTACATTATCATAAAACTGTATGATGTAACCTTGCATTCATTTCATAATTTTTGTAGTCATCACATACTTGACATTATGAACATCACAACAAGAAAGGAATCGAAAATTGGACATAATAATCAATCACATCATTGAACACCAATATACCCTAGAAACCCTATAAGGTGAAACCCAACAAATGTTTAATTTTATTATTAAACGCTCGTGAGGGTGTTCAAGCCTCACTCAATGGATTATAAGGGAGACCATCCCTTAACTGTCATTATAAATCTTACAAATAAATATATAAATATCTATCTTAAAGCCATTACAATAAATATGACATCATTTACCCACTAATATTCATATCTTCATATCTTTGTGGCATGGATGTACCTACAATGTACCATCGTATAATGGACCATCCTGCAACTCGCACCCGTTTGCATGAACCATCAATCATTTACTTGCCACCAAGTTAAGCATAATACTTTATTCTCATAAGTCACCATAATTTCCTGTCATTGATGTCATCAAAAATCTTTTATAGGATGATTAGATAAAGCCTTAATCAATAAATAATTAATCTTTAAGTGATCCATTAACACTTATTCATGTGCATACATGAGTTGTGATTACAATATCAAAACATGCTTTCTTCTATTTCTACCTTAGTGTGAGCAAGTAATTATCAATTCATATCAAATAGTTCCCACATGATTATGACACTTTTCACACACACTTACATTCATACAAGATAATTCACTACCACTATCTAGGAATTCCTTCAATGGAAAATGACACAATGTTCATTCATGTTACTTAAACTTTAGCAAAAGAATCCAACCCTTCATCTATTGCTTTTGGTGGTAAAGCTAACATGATGAATGTGGTTCCTATTCATACAATTCATAAAGTTTCTAAAATTAATTTCCCAACAGAATACTTAATATAATAGAGAATGCAAACACATGATTCCTTTTCGAGGAGATATAACATAATAGGCATGCAAAACATGGTTTTCTTTCCATAAAACTAATGGAATAAAGCATAAGAATACATGTCTTATTCTCCAAATATTATACCAACATTATCCATATATATATTTCAAGGAAACCAAAACATTACTTTAGTTTTTGTACATGTAATTCATCTTCTTTGCCAATGAATCTTTTCCAAAGTAGGATAACTAAACATGTTATTATTTCCCACATACAAATGTATATTCTTTCCAATGAAATCTAATACAAATATTGCATGAATATACATGATCTTATTCCAAAAGAAAACTAACATACAATAACATCATGGTTTTGTTAGCATAAAGGTACTCACATATTTTTCCTAAAGATTAAGATAGCTCATTATTTCTTAACATTACTTTAGTTTTTGTACATGTAATTCATCTTCTTTTCCAAATAATATTTTCCAAAGTAGGATAACAAAACATGTTATCATTTCCCACATACAAATTTATATTCTTTCCAATGAAATCTAATACAAATATTGCATGTATATACATGATATTATTCCAAAAGAAAATTAACATAAAATAACATAATGGTTTTGTTAACATAAAGGTACTCACATATTTTTCCTAAAGATTAAGATAGCTCAGTATTTCTTTTATTCATGCAAAGAACATACCTCTATAACACAATGGCTATTCTTGGTGCATGCAAGCACTTATCATAATAACCCTTCTTTAACATAGGAAGCACATTATTCCCTTCTTAGAAATCTACCATCATTAACTATTCCTTTCATGTAAACAAATGCATACTTCATTTGCATCAGGAGGTTATCATAACCTATTTTTGTGGTCTTTATACTTGAAAGCTTCTCATGCTTCCCTTTAAAGAAATTATCATAGATAACATTCCTTTATGCATAAAACTAGGAAACAATACGTAGGATAGCTTCACCCAAATGAAGAAGTCGACATGCACTCTTTTTCAAGAATTTATCCTTTTCCAAGAAGAAAAACATATATAAAAACAACGTAATATTTTCCCAAGTAGAAATTATTCTTTTCACACAAGATTTAGACATGATCTTTCCCAAAGAAACAATTATGTGAAACAATTATGGGTTCTTCATGACTTTTCACCAGGAGAACTCATTAACTTATCTCCCAACCCATGAAATATATTCAGGAATTACCCTCTTTAATCTATATTTACTTTCAAGAAAATAGCTTGGATTTCTTTATCATTTCATACACATGTAGAAATCCCTTTCAAAATAAAAAATATGCATCCTATACTTTTAGATAAGATGCATATATAAATATGGACAAAGCTAACTTACTTATATTTTACCATGCTTAAGCTATGCACAAAAATAAGGAATTAATTTTAAAGAGAATTAGCATGATTACCCATACCTTGCATAGGAATAGATAAAATTTCCCAGAAGTTAACTTATATTTCTTAAAACTACAACCCTTCGATCGTTCATTTCTGCAAATGTGGAAGATACGACCACCGGTGTTCGATTTACAAGTTAATTTCTCTAAGACCAATGACATCATATGTCTAAATATCATCTACTAACAAGCAATATACTTGGAGCGTAAATTTGTGGAATGGTAGTCAGTTGATGGTGGATTATAGGTTATGGCGTGGCGGTAGCTCGTGGAAGAAACATTCTTGCATACAAAGAGATGTCCATGGCTCTTTCTAAAACTAGCTTGTTTTTTTTTTCCTCCCGAAAAAGAGATGCTCATGAATTTTTTTTAAAAATGACAGCGAATTCTCCCAAGAACTTGATGCATGGCTCTCCCCGTAAATAATGAATACCTATTCAAGAATCTTTTTTACATCAAACTGATTCTTGATTTTCTTGACTAAATAGTTAAAGTAAAAATAGATTTACCATATGTATTTACGTAAGGTTGAGTAGGTCTGTTACATACTCCACCCCTTGAAGAGAACACCATCCTCGGTGTGCTTCTCTCACTGAAACTTAAACTTATACTCATGATATAATAATATAAACAACCCAAAAGGGTTCCTTTCCCTTCACAATGAAACACCTTTTTTTCCTTAAATTCCATTAATTGAGACAATAATGTTTTTATCCGTAGTCATAAATATGTATAGCTCAAAAAATATTCCATTTTGATTTTTATTCACTTCTCCATTGTTCAAATTCATAAAAATATAGAAAAATTCTATACCAACTTACCATTACTTACCAATTACTATTGGAAGTAATGATGGCTTTTACACATACTCTCTGAAAATGGTTGAACAACCCATGAACACTCCTTGGAAAGAGCCTGTAATGTATGACTAACAAATTCAATCACATTAGTCACATAGTTTCAATCAAATGAAATACTTGAAACTATCAAACATTCATGCAATATCATGGGATGTTTTAATGAGAGTACTTCCACAAGTACTCAGAGAGCACCAACCCTCTAATCAATGCATCACATGCACACTATCTTAGCTCCTGCTAAAGACATCCACACAATAATTCAAAAAGTACTTAGAGAGTACCTAGCTATCTAATCATACAAATGGTCAATCAATGCACCATGGGCATATCCTAGCCTCTGCTAAGACATTCAAACAAGTTAGTAATAAAATAAATGAGCTTATACATTCAGTAATTTATTTTTTGAGCGCTAAGCTCCTTTCCTCTTAATATCTACATAAGATATTTACAAAATCATATAAAAATTCATTTTGATATAACACATAACTTATTACTTAATTTTTTCTGCTATGAGAACCACAATGGTAAACAAAATTCTCCTCCCAACCCATGGGAGTTGGTTTCCACAACCAAATCGAGTCATTTTCACATCCAAACAGTTATTTGACAAAAACCATTCCAAGTTCAGTATGGAATTCCACTAGCAAACCAGCTCGATAATTCCAATGACCACTCAAGGTCCAATATAGGATTCCTCTTGACAACATCATGCCTATTCCTCTGACAGCATCCCGTCTATGAGAAATTTTGGATCTCCTCCAATAGGCTCCAAAATCAATAGAGTTGCCTCAAGTTTTCCCCTCTTCACCATCTTCGCCAACTCTTTTCCCTTACTAAGATCATATATCTATAGGGAGAGGAAATATGGGCAGGTAAGCGCCATCAACCCCTCCGAGAAGGAAACTACCATCAATCCAAGGCTTCTAGCCTTTCACAATTGTTCACAATTGTCTAGCATGTTAAATTTCTCTTTTAGCATTGTTTCCCATAGTAAATTACATAATGAACTATGTACACATTATACATAAAGAAAAAGAAACTTTATGTACATCATTCATCATACATAAAGAAAAAGAAACTTTATGGACATCTTACATCATACTTGGCCTTAACATGTGTCCAATAATATCTATATTAACAGGAAACATGAATAACATACATGTGCTATACATTATTATTTCCCAAATAACACAATCATGCACATTATAACATGGTACTTTAACATTTACTGTTGCAATTCACATTGCAATGTTTGCGATGTTTTAATTTCACAGGTTTTTGTTGCCATTAAGCTAGCCATGCTTACTATAGGAAACAATGCTAATTGTAAATATGCATTTCCTAAGCACGTATTATCTTGTGAAATCATTTTAATTTCCTGCATACAATGTTGTCATGCATACAAGTATATATAAATATTCATTAATGCGTATGTGTCAATAACGATTGGGGTAACAGTCCCACGGGTAATAGTCAAACATTTCCAATTCCAATAGTGTACTGTTACCAACAGTTTGACACATGAAGTAACTACTTGTTCACAACCTGCAATAATCTTTAATCAAAACCAATTCATGCATATAGGCTTTATTAGTTAGTCATACAAAACTACCTAATCAATGCCACTAATAATCTTAATGCATCCATGACACGACTCATTCAAAAACTAGTCATTATAGTCAAAGTCTCACTACTTGACCCATTGTGTATATTAACATCTAAAATTCTTTATTCAATTTAATTTTAAAACATTCTATCATCCCATTCCAGGAATTTCCTCATCTTTTGCATTCATGCATTAGTTTCACACACCATCACTATACACATTCATATTTTTCAACCAGTGCATGGTAACTTTAGTTATGTTCACTAAATGTATGAGTAAAATGTCATATATCAAATGTTAATAAACAACTCTCACTTTCACTAGTGAGTACTCAGGTTGTTCATAAATACAACAAAGATTTTATTGTCTTTGATCCTCAATAGGATTCGAATGTTATGAAAACCTTTTTGTAGCAACATTTATTACTTGTTAGTCTTCAATGTAGTTATAAACATGAATCACACATCTCATGTCAAAAGTAAGTAGAATACTGCACATATCAATCAATATGTAGATTGCTATAATCATATATGAATCAATATGTATATTGCTAGAATCATACCTTAACTAATGTCCATTAGTAGCATACCTCAATTTCTTTTCTCTTAAAAAATCCAAAAGGCGCCAGTGTTGCAACCTTTAGCTATGATACCACTTGTAACATACATCGATAACCTCACATCGAAATGCAAGGAGTTAAATTTTTTTTATACAAGTTACCCATGAGTACCTATCCAAACCACTATTAAATATTCCTTACTCATCATTACATAGAATGTTCACCAGTTCATAGTGAAACCTTAGTATAAGAATAGTAAGTTTCTTAACCATTAAGCACCTCTATTGTAGTACATTAACATAAAAATTTATGATATAATCTTGCACTCATTTCATTATTTTTGTAGTCATCACATGCTTGACATTATGAACATCACAACAAGAAAGGAATCGACAATTAGACACAATAATCAATCACATCATTGAACACCAATATACCCTGGAAACCCCGTAAGGTGAAAACCAGCAAACGTTTAATTTTATTATTAAACACTTGTGAGGGTGTTTAACCCTCACCCAATGGAGACCATCCCTTAACCATCGTTATAAATCTTACAAAGAAATATACAAATATCTAGAATAAATCCATTACAATAAATATGATAACATTTACCCACTAATCTTCATATCTTCATATCTTCGTGGCATGGATGTACCTACAATGTACCATCGTATAATGGACCATCCTACAGTTCTCACCCATTTGCATGAACCATTAATCAATTACCTATCACCAGGTTAAGCATAATACTTCCTTCTCATAAGTCACCATCATTTCATGTCATTGACGTCATCAACAAGATTTTATAGCATGATTAGATAAAGCCTTAATCAATAAATAATTAATCTTTAAGTGATCCATTAACACTTATTCATGTGCACACATGAGTTGTGATTACAATATCACAACAGGCTTTCTTCTAACATCTCTACCTTAGTGTGAGAAAGTAATTATCAATTCATATCAAA
>CM076572.1:1382663412-1382748047 GCA_034641835.2 Pinus albicaulis
TACAGTGTTACTTAAAATTTAGCAAAAAAATCCAGCCCTTCAGCTATTTCTTTTGGTGGTAAAGCTAACACGATGAATGTTGTTCCTATGCATACAATGCATAAAGTTTATAAAATTAATTTCCCAACATAATACTTAATATAATAGAGCATGCAAACACATGATTTCTCTTAGAGGAAATATAACATAATAGGCATGCAAAACAAGGTTTTCGTTTCCATAAAACTAATGGAATAAAGCATAAGAATACACGTCTTATTCTCCAAATATTATACCAACATTAGCCATATATATATTTCAAGGAAACCAAAACATTACTTTAGTTTTTGTACATGTAATTCATCTTCTTTGCCAAAGAATCTTTTCCAAAGTAGGATAACAAAATGTGTTATCATTTCCCACATACAAATGTATATTCTTTCCAATGAAATCTAATACAAATATTGCATGAATATACATGATCTTATTCCAAAATAAAACTAACATAAAATAACAAAATGGTTTTGTTAGCATAAAGGTACTCACATAATTTTCCTAAAGATTAAGATAGCTTAGTATTTCGTAACATTACTTTAGTTTTTGTACATGTAATTCATCTTCTTTGCCAAAGAATATTTTCCAAAGTATGATAACAAAACATGTTATCATTTCCCATATACAAATTTATATTCTTTCCAATGAAATTTAATACAAATATTGCATGAATATCCATGATCTTATTCCAAAAGAAAACAAACATAAAATAACATAATGGTTTTGTTAGCATAAAGGTACTCACATATTTTTCCTAAAGATTAAGATAGCTCAGTATTTCTTTTATTCATGCAAAGGGCATACCTCTATAACACAATGGCTATTCTTGGTGCCTGCAAGAGCTTATCATAATAACCCCTTTTTAAGGTAGGGAACACATTATTCCATTCTTAGAACTCTACCATCATTAACTATTCCTTTCATGTAAACAAATGCATACTTCATTTGCATAAAGAGGTTATCATAACCTAGTTTTTTGGTCTTTGTACTTGAAATCTTCTTATGCTTCCCTTTCAAGAAATTATGATAGATAACCTTCCTTTATGCATAAAACTAGGAAACAATATGTAGGTTAGCTTCACCCAATTCAAGAAGTCGACATGCACTATTTTTCAAGAAGTTATCCTTTCCAAGAAGAACAACATATATGAAAACAACTTAATATTTTCCAAAGTAGAAATTATTCTTTTCACACAAGATTTCAACATGATATTTCCCAAAGAAACAATTAGGTGAAACTATTATGGGTTCTTCATGACCTTTCTTCCAAGAAAACTCATTAACTTATCTCCCAACCCATGAAATATATTCAAGAATTACCCTCTTTAATCTATATTTACTTTCAAGAAAATAACTTGGATTTCGTTATCACTTCATACACATGTATGAAATCCCTTTCAAAATAAAAAACATGCATCCTATATTTTTACATAAGATGCATATATAAATATAGACAAGCTAACTTACTTGTCTCTTACCATGCTTAATCTATGCACAAAAAGAAGGAATTCATTTTAAAGAGAATTAGCATGATTACCCATACCTTGCACAGGAATAAATAAAATTTCCGAGAAGTTAACTTATATGTCTTCAAACTACAACCCTTCGAACGTTCATTTCTACACATGTGGAAGATACAACCACTGGTGTTTGATTTACAAGTCAATTTCTCTAGGGCCAATGACCTCAGATGTCTAAATAACATCTACTAACAAGCAATATACTTGGAGCGTAAATTTGTGGAATGGCAGTCACTTAATGGTGGCTTACACGCTATGGCGTGGCGGTAGCTTGAGGAAGAAACATTCTTGCATACAAAGAGATGTCCATGGCTCTTTATAAAACCAACTTGTTTTTTCCCCTCCCGAAAAAGAGATGCCCATGACTTTTTTTTAAAAATGGCAATGAATTCTCCCAAGAACTTGATGTGTGGCTATCCTCGTAAATAATGAATACCTATTCAAGAATATGTTTTACATCAAACTGATTCTTGATTTTCTTGATTAAACAGTTAAAGTAAAAATATATTTACCATATGTATTTATGTAAGGTTCAGTAGGTCTGTTACATACTCCCCCCCTTGAAGAGAACACCATCCTCGGTGTGCTTTTCTCACTGAAACTTAAACTTATACTCATGATATAATAATATAAACAACCTAAAGAGGGTCCTTCCCCTTCATAATGAAACACTTTTGTTTCCTTAAATACCATTAATTGAGACAATAATGATTTTATCTGTAGTCATAAGCATGTATAGCTCAAAAAATATTCCATTTCCATTTTTATTCACTTATCTATTATTCAAATTCATAAAAATATAGAAAAATCCTATACCAACTTACCATTACTTACCAATTGCTATTGGAAGTAATGATGGATTTTACACAAACTCTCTAAAAATGGTTGAAAAACCCATCAACGCTCCCTCGAAAGAGCATGTAATGTATGACTCGCAAATTCAATCACATTAGTCACATAGTTTCAATCAAATGAAATACTTGAAAATATCAAAAATTCATGCAATATCAAGAGATGTTTTAATCGGATTACTTCCATAAGTACTCAGAGAGCACCAAACCTCTAATCAATGCATCACGTGTACACTGTCTTAGCTCCTGCTAAAGGCATCCACACAGAACTTCAAAAGGTACTGAGAGAGCACCTAGCTCTCTAATCACACAAATGGTCAATCAATGCACCATGGGCATATCCTAGCATCTTCTAAGACATTCAAACAAATTAGTAATAAAATAAATGAACTTATACATTTAGTAATTTATTTTTCGAGCACTAAGCTCCTTTCCTCTTAATATCTACATAAGATATTTACACAATCATATATAAATTCATTTTATATAACACATAACTTATTACTTAAATTGTTCTGCTATGAGAACCACAATGGTAAACAAAATTCTCCTCCCAACCCATGGGATTTGGTTTCCACAACCAAATCGAGTCATTTTCACACCCACATAGTTATTTGACAAAAACCATTCCATGTTTAGTATGGAATTCCACTGGAAAACTAGCTTGATAATTCCAATGACCACTCAAGGTCCAGTATAGGATTCCTCTTGACAAAATCATGCCTATTCCTCTAACAACGTCCTATCTATGAGGAATTTTGGACCTCCTCCAATAGGCTCCAAAATCAATAGAGTTCCCTCAAGTTTTTCCCTCTTCACCATCTTGGCCAACTCTTTTCCCTTACTCAGATAAAATATCTCTAGGGAGAGGAAATCCGGGCAGGTAAGTGCCATCAACCCCTTCGGTAACCAACTACCATCAACCTAGACCTTCTAGCCTTTCATAATTGTTCACAATTGTTTGGCATGTTAAATTTTTCTTTTAGCATTGTTTCCCATAGTAAATTACATAATGAACTATGTACACATTATACATAAATAAAAAGAAACTTTATGTACATCATACATCATACATAAAGAAAAATAAACTTTATGTACATCTTACATCATACTTGGCCTTAACATGGGTCCAATGATATCTAGATTAATAGGAAACATGAATAACATACATGTGCTATACATTATTATTTCCTAAATAACACAATCATGCACATTATAAAATGATACTTTAATATTTACTGTTGCAATTCACATTGCAATGTTCGCGATGTTTTACTTTCACAGGTTTTTTGTTTCCATTAAGCTACCCATGCTTACTATAAGTAACAATTCTAATCGTAAACATGCATTTCTTAAGCACGTATTATCTTGCACAATAATTTTAATTTCCCACATACAATGTTGTCATGCATAAAAGTATATATAAATATTCATTAATGTGTATGTGTCAATAACGATTGGGGTAATAGTCCCACGGGTAATAGTCCAAAATTTCCAATTCCAATAGTGTACTGTTACCAATAGTCTGACACATGAAGTAACTACTTGTTCACAACTTGCAATAATATTTAATCAAAACCAATTCATGCATGTATATTTTATTAGTTAGTCATACAAAACTAACTAATCAATGCCACTAATAATATTAATGTATCCATGACACGACTCATTCAAAAATAGTCATTCAACAACTAGTCATTATAGTCAAAGTCTCACTACTTGACCCATTGTGTATTTTAACATCTAAAATGCTTCATTCAATTTAATTTTAAAACATTCTATCATCCTATTCAAGGACTTTCCTCATCTTTTGCATTCATGCATTAGTTTCACACACCATCACTATACGCATTCATTTTTTTCAAGTAGTGCATGGTAACTTTAGTTATGTTCACTAAATGTATGAGTAATATGTCATATACCCAATGTTAATAAACAATTCTCACTTTCACTAGTCAGTACTCAGGTTTTTCGTAAATACAACAAAGGTTTTATTGTCTTCTCACTTTCACTAGTGAGTACTCAGGTTGTTCATAAGTACAACAAAGGTTTTACTGTCTTTCATAAGTACAACAAAGCTTTTATTGTATTTTATCCTCAATAGGTTTCCAATGTATGAAAACCATTTTGCAACAATATTTATTACTTATTAGTCTTCAATGTAGTTATAAACATGAATCACACATCTCATGTCAAAAGTAAGTAGACTACTGCATATATCAATCAATATGTAGATTGCTAGAATCATACCTTAACTAATGTCCATTGGTAGCATACCTCAATTTATTTTCTCTCAACAAATCCCAAAGGAGCCAGTGCTGCAACCTTAGCTCTGATACCACTTGTAACATACACCGATAACCTCACATGGAAATGCAAAGAGTTAATTTTTTTTTATACAAGTTACCCACGGGTAACTATCAAAATCACTATTAAATATTCCTTATCATTACATAGAATTTTCACTATTTCATAGTGAAACCTTAGTAAAAGAATAATAATTTTCTTAACCATTAAGCACTTATATTGTAGTACATTAACATAAAACTGTATGACGTAATCTTGCATTCATTTCATCATTTTTGTAGCCATCACATACTTGACATTATGAACATCACGGCAAGAAATGAATCGATAATTGGACACAATAATCAATCACATCATTGAACACCAATATACCTTGGAAGCCCCCTAAGGTGAAAACTAACAAACGTTTAATTTTATTATTAAATGCTCGTGAGGGTGTTCAACCCTCACTCAATGGCTTATAAGGGAGACCATTTCTTAACTGTTGTTATAATTTTTACAAAGAAATATACAAAGATCTAGCTTAAAGCCATTACAATAAATATGATTGCATTTACCCACTAATATTCATATCTTCATATCTTCGTGGCATGGATGTACCTACAATGTACCATCGTATAATGGATCATCCTGTAGCTCGCACCCATTTGCATGAACCGTTGATCATTTACTTGCCACCACGTTAAGCATAATACTTCCTTCTCATAAGTCACCATCATTTCCTGTCATTGATGTCATCAACAAGCTTTTATAGCATGATTAGATAAAGCCTTAATCAATAAATAATTAATCTTTAAGTGATCCATTAACACTTATTCATGTGCATACATGAGTTGTGATTACCATATCACAACATGCTTTCTTTTAACATTTATACCTTAGTGTGAGAAAGTAATTATAAAATCATATCAAATAGTTCCCACATAATTATGACACTTCTCACACACACTCACTTTTTTAAAAAACAATTCACTGCCACTGTCCAGGAATTCCTTCAATGGAAAATGACATAATGTGCATTCGTGTTACTTAAAATTTGGCAAAAGAATCCAACCCTTTAGCTATTTATTTTGGTGGTAAAGCTAGCATGATGAATGTTGTTCCTATGCATACAATGCATAAAGTTTCTAAAATCAATTTCCCAACAGAATACTTAATATAATAGAGCATGCAAACACATGATTCCTCTTCAAGGAAATATAACATAATAGGCATGAAAAACATGGTTTTCTTTTCCATAAAACTAATGGAATAAAGCATAAGAATACATGTCTTATTCTCCAAATATTATACCAACATTAGCCATATATATATTTCAAGGAAAGCAAAACATTACTTTAGTTTTTGTACATGTAATTCATCTTTTTTGCCAAAGAATCTTTTCCAAAGTAGGATAACAAAACATGTTATCATTTCCCACATACAAATGTATATTCTTTCCAATGAAATCTAATACAAATATTGCATGAATATACATGATCTTATTCCAAAATAAAACTAACATAAAATAACATAATGGTTTTGCTAGCATAAAGGTACTCACATATTTTTCCTAAAGATTAAGATAAATCAATATTTCTTAACATTACTTTAGTTTTTGTACATGTAATTCACCTTTTTCGCCAAAGAATATTTTCCAAAGTAGGATAACAAAACATGTTATCATTTCACACATACAAATGTATATTCTTTCCAATGAAATATAATACAAATATTGCATGAATATACATGATCTTAATCTGAAAGAAAACTAACATAAAATAACATAATGGTTTTGTGAGCATAAAGGTACTCACATATTTCTACTAAAGATTAAGATAGCTCAGTATTTCTTTTATTCATGCAAAGAACATACCTCTATAACACAATGGTTATTCTTGTTGCATGCAAGAGCTTATCATAATAACCCTTATTTAACATAGGCAACACATTATTCCCTTATTAGAACTCTACCATCATTAACTATTCCTTTCATGTAAACAAATGCATACTTCATTTGCATCAGGAGGTTATCATAACCTATTTTTGTGGTCTTTATACTTGAAAGCTTCTCAAGAAATTATCATATATAACCTTCCTTTATGCATAAAACTAGGAAACAATAAGTAGCTTCACCCAAATCAAGAAGTCCACATGCACTCTTTTTCAAGAAGTTATCATTTCCAAGAAGAACAACATATACAAAAACAACATAATATTTTCCCAAGTAGAAATTATTCTTTTCACACAAGATTTCAACATGAACTTTCCAAAAGAAACAATTATGTGAAACTATTATGGGTTCTTCATGATTTTTCTTCCAAGAAAAATCATTAACTTATCTCCCAACCCATGAAATATATTTAGGAATTACCCTCTTTAATCTATATTTACTTTCAATAAAATAACTTGGATTTCGTTATCATTTCATACGCATGTACAAAATCTCTTTCAAAATAAAAAAACAGGCATCCTATATTTTTACATAAGATACATATATAAATATGGACAAACTAACTTACTTATCTTTTACCATGCTGCTATGCACAAAAATAAGGAATTCATTTTAAAGAGAATTAGCATGATTACCCATACCTGGAACAGGAATAAATAAACAATAAACTTTCTGAGAAGTTAACTTATCTCTCTTCAAACTACAACCCTTTGATCGTTCATTTCTGCAAATGTGGAAGATGACAAGCTAACTTACTTATCTTTTACCATGCTTAAGATATGCACAAAAATAAGGAATTCATTTTAAAGAGAATTAGCATGATTACCCATACCGAGAACAGGAATAAATAAACTTTTCGAGAAGTTAACTTATCTCTCTTCAAACTACAACCCTTTGATCGTTCATTTCTGCAAATGTGTTCCATTTACAAGTTAATTGCTCTAGGGGCAGCGACCTCAGATGTCTAAATAGCATCTACTAACAAGAAATATACTTGGAGCCTAAATTTATGGAATGGCAGTCACTTAATGGTGGCTTACAGGCTATGGCGTGGCGGTAGCTCGAGGAAGAAACATTCTTGCATACAAAGAGATGTCCATGGCTCTTTCTAAAATCAGTTTGGTTTTTTTTTCTTCCCGACAAAGAGATGCCCATGACTTTTTTTAAAAAATGGCAGCCAATTTTCCCCAATACTTGATTAAACAATTAAAGTAAAAATAGATTGACCATATGTATTTACTTAAGGTTGAGTAGGTCTGTTACATAATTTTAATATAATAAGTATAATTTTATAAATATAAAATAATATGGTTATTATTATTTATATAGTTATTAATAATAAAAAAGATTAGCCTTTAACAAAATACACCTAATTGTTATTAATACAATGTGTGATAAATATACATTGGTAAATGTGGCTGTAAATGTATTTTATATACATTTATGAACTTATATCAATCACATTAGTATATATAATTGTGCTAGTTTATATATATATATATATATAATAACTCAAAGAACAATTCACATTTCATTAGCCCTAAACTTAGGGAGGTTACATAAGATTTTTGGAATAGGCAATAGTAAATTCATCCATTTAATTCCATTGTTGAATATCCAAAATATTTTGATACCTACAATATAATCGAACATAAAATCAGCCAATCTGAACCTTTACTGAGATTACATAAATTTTTTGGAATAGGCAATAGTAAATTCATCCATATAATATATATGCAATAGGTAAGAATAATTTGTTGGTTGTTAAGTTTTGTTTTTAAATTTTCTGAGCGAACTATGTTTTGATTTGGATTTGGAGAATATTAGGTCTCTAAAAAAACTATATATATGGCATATAGTTTAATTTTGAATGGAATAAAATATATGAATACATTTTTATGTGTAACGTTTCTGCAATGCCTGCTCCTCAACTTTCTTTGTGTAACTCAGGCAATCTGAGCCCTCCTTTAATGATAAATGCATATCATACAGTTACGACAATCAAAACCGCATTTCAAAGAGTCAATAAATTGTAAATATGCTTAGAGTTATGGCACATACGAAAGTTTTGCAAGTGTATTATACGCAAAACGATCACACTAATTCTGGTCCTTCCGTTCAACATTATTTGAACTGTGATGAAATAAAGGAACTCAATCTATTCTGTCTATTTCTACACATAAATCCGATATTTTATTTTATTGTGAAAACGTGTAACATAGCTTGCCCTAGACTGCCGGGAAAATTTAGAATAGCATTGTTTCTTCTCAAAGCGAAAGCTGAGAAATCATGTATAGAAATTGCAATGTCTGACGTTGAATAAGAGCCACGTCAGATCCTTGAATGCTGTCCAGGATTCCTAATTTTGGAGATCCATGTAGAATGCATGATTTAAATACAAAAACCCTATTGAAGCCCGATATCACGTATTACAAAATACAATGATGGCAGTAACTGCAAGACGTTATCCCTATATATAGATTTTCGCCGTGGGGTCGTCATTTCAACCTATTTTTTAGGGTTATCGACTTGCAGAGTCTTTTTCGAAATTTGCTGCTCTGTACAAACTAATAAATTCAAACATAATCATTGCAGTAACTGCAATACGTTATGCCTATACAGAGACTTTAGACGAGAGGTCATCCTTTCAACATATATTTTGGCATTGCTGACTCGCAGAGCTTTTCCACAGACTTTGAAAGTATGGTATGTACAGATTAATCAATTCAAAGTATTTGACATATACATCTCGATATGCTTTTTTAATAATACTATGGTTGCAGTCGCTCCATGAAATGATTATGAGTTGTCCGAATGATTTTAACTTCAATTCCTGGAATGGTTCCATGACGTTAACATTCGTGCTCATAGGGAAACCTTGTTTTATTTTATGTAGCACT
Organism: Pinus albicaulis; assembly: GCA_034641835.2. Taxonomy (NCBI): domain Eukaryota; kingdom Viridiplantae; phylum Streptophyta; class Pinopsida; order Pinales; family Pinaceae; genus Pinus; species Pinus albicaulis. The sequence continues at coordinate 1,382,672,957 of CM076572.1, forward strand.
CACCAGTGTAGAATACTAATAGTTACGCATATGATTGAATGCACAGAACATTTTAAATGGATCTCTAAATTATAAATATTTCTTGTTTTATTTTATGTAGCACTCACCAGTGTAAAATACTAAATGTTACGCATATGATTGAATGCACAGAACATTTAAAATGGATCTCTAAATTATAAATATTTCCAAGAATTCTCTTCAGAAGATTCAGTTTTCAATTTGAGTATTTAAAAGTGCTTCCGATAACATTCTCGTATATATAGTATATACCCTTACCCATTGCATGTATGACATTGTTGATATACCCTTCGCAATACGCTATTTTTCTTTACCTTTAAAATTTAGCAAAGTAAACTAATGTATCAAAAAACGACTCTTTATTATTTCAATGAATATCGTATATATTTATTTCAATAATAATCTCCCTGCCATAATTATCTTATATATGTTATTTCAATATTTTTCAACGATTATATTATTCAAACTATTTCATTCAAAGTGTATAGATTTTTGTAATTTTAACTAAAGTTTTATTGCTTAATTTTATTATTTTTTCTTAATTTCAAAAATAATTTTGTAATTTTCTAGTAATCTTATTTTTAATTTTGGATTGGCTGAGCAAATGTTGATGACACATAATTTCCTTAATGGAGTGAGTTTTATTTTTGGAATTAGTAAAAAACCTAATTTTTTGAGTGGCTATTTTATGGGTGAGTGCTTGACACTAACACTATAATGCCTCATCCCGCTACGCCTGATATTGGTAACCCTGATATGTGTGATAATGCTACTACTCTACCCAATGTTGCAAGTCCCTTACGCAAGTGAGGGGAGAGGGGGAAATGAACAATTGTGCAAAGGAAATTTGGTATTCATCATCGTTATTCTACATTCTGCAAAAAAAAAGATCTCTTATGTTTAGCACAATTTTTTAAAAGCATGTCGAAGTTTCTAGATAGAGGATAGGCATGGAGAGCTTTGCTTGTTTAGGTTTTTCCATGTTTGGAAAGATGTGCAAAAACAAAGCTATGCATGTCTATCCTCTTCCTCAAAACTTCTATGTTCTTTTGATTCAAAAACATTTAAAAAGAAAAACGGAACAAACTTTGCTAATTTGACTAGTAAATTAGAGTTTGATTTTTAACACTTTAGCGATGTTTGTGTCAAAGAAGTCGAGGCATTAGGGAAATTGCAATTGCTAGATAGCAAATCAAGTGAATTAAATTAGTGGCAGTGGTGGCACAACTTGAATTCTCTTGATGAATGCTAAATATGTGGAAATTTCTATCATAAGGCTAAAAAAGAACAAGAATAATGCATCCATGCGAGTGTGGAAAAATGATCTTGATCGAGCTTGCAAATGAGTGCAGCTGTGGTGAGTAAACCGAGTTTTATGTTTACAGGTATTTGTTGGTAAGGCAAAATATTAAAGACAAAATAACACAAATAATTCACACACACAATAACACACGAGTTGCGGCTCTTCTATTAATCACACAAACTTGATTTTATTACAATGAACTCGGTGATGGGTTTTTATACCTTTTCGATTAGCGACTCACCTAATATAACTTTACATGCAAACACACACTAATTTCATCTATCACTTAACTTGACTTGACTCAACACTTATTTAACTGACTCTCTAAATATAGCAAACTCCTCATGCGAGAGTTAATTAGTTTTTTCTAACACTCTCCCTTAATTACAATCAATAAACTAATACATGGCTCTTGACAACTTAAACATGCTTGTTGGTCTATGTCTCAGCGAGGCTTTCAAGACCCAAGTTTCTTTTGTGAAACTCAAACACATATTTTGCTAATGGCTTTTTAAATATATTAGCCAATTGATCACTCAGTTTACAAGGCTTCAAGTGAACTTCTCCATTCCTCACAAGTTCTCTAATAAAGTGATATTTAGTATCAATATGCTTTCTCTTTTGACGAAACACACTATTATTAAAGAGTGCAATCATTGAGGTGTTGTCACAATACATTGTTGTTTATCCTTGTTGTTTCTACTTGAGTCCATCCAATACTCTTCTTAACCATAGTGCTTGACATGCTGTTGATGTTGCTACTACATATTCTACTTCCGCTGATGAAAGTGTCACAATAGGCTACTTCTTAAATGAACATGAAATCACACTTGAACCAAGATGGAACACATAATCAGAAGTGCCCTTCCTATGATCCAAACTACCTACAAAATCACTATCTATGTATCAAATCAAATCCTTATTTTCTATGCTTGCATACGTTACACCACAATCTCTATTTCCTCCTATGTATCTCAAAATTCTTTTTCCTACACTCCAATGTGTGTCTTTTGAAGTATCCATAAATCTGGAAATGAAACTCACTCCTTGAATAATATCTGGTCTTGTAGCTGTGAGATACATCATGCTTCCAACCAATATTTTGAATAGAATTGGATTGAGAGCTGATCCTTCATCATCCTTTCTTAACTTTGTACCTATTGTAACTGGTGTAGGGACAATTTTACAATTATCCATCGTAAATATTTTCAACAAATATTTAGTATATTTATTTTAGAAAATAAAAATCCCCTTTTTAGATTGCTCAACTTATATGCCAAGAAAATATTTCATGAGACCAAGATATATCGTCTCAAATTATTTCATCATGATTGCTTTCAATTCATCTAAATCAAAGTCACATGTAAAAATCATGTCATAAACATATAAGAAAACAATCAAAATATGACCATGCTCATTTACCTTTGTGTATAAGGTAGGCTCAATGTTGATTCTTCAAAATACATTCTTAATAATGTAGCTATTAATTATTCTATACCAAGTTCTAGGTGCTTAATGCTTCAGTCCATAGAGTGTTTTCTTCAACCTGTAAACCTTATCTTCTTTACCTTCAACTTCATATCTTGTAGGTTGTTTCACATAAATTTCTTCTTCTAGAACTCCATTAAAGAAGGTTGATTTCACATCCATTTGATATACTTTCCACTTGTTCTGAGATGTTGTGGCTAGAACTGCTCTTACAATATCCAATCTGGCTACTTGAGCAAACATTTATCCAAAATCTATTCCCAGTTGCTGCGAGAATCCTTTTGTTATAGGTCTTGCCTTAAATCTGTCAATTTCACCTTTCTCATTCAAATTTTTACCGTACACCCATTTCACACCAATGATATTTTTTTCACTTGGAAAATCAACCAAATCCCATGTATAATTATTCTCAATAGCTTCAATTTCTTCATCCATGGCTTGCACCCAATTTTCTTCTCTGGTTTCTTCTTCAAACGAAGAAGGTTGGAATGAAAACAATGAAAAATTTGAAATGACATCTAAATCATCATAAATATATTTTATACTTCTCATATTTCTCTTACTATTGCTTGATTCATCACTTGCTTGGCTACTGGGAGAATTTTGATCTGTTGATCTGCTCAAAGATCCATATTGCTCTGAAAATCTTGGAGTCCTTACTGGTGTGACGTTGTTAGGTGTCTTCTCTTGTGATTCTAGATGCTCCTTTTCTTCTACATCATCTTCTTCCATCAGTGGTTCTTGTGCATCGACTGTTTTGTCTAGAGTCCCATTCCATGACTCTTTTTCTTTGAACACAACATCTCCTCTAATTACGGTCTTCTTGGTGACATGGTTATACAATTTTTAATATATTGACTCCTCACTATAACCGATAAATATGCAATTTTCACTTTCATCATCCAACTTGTCTCTTATCAGCTTAGGTACATGTGCATAGGCTACACATCCAAAAAATTTGAGATGAGATACGCTGCAAGAGATACCTAACCATGCTTCTTATGGTACTCCATTCACTACACTCTTTGTAAGAGATTTTTTTGTCGCATAAAAAACACATGCATCTACTTCTACCCAATACTATTTAGACAAGTTTCTTCCTTTCAAGATGCTACTTGTTATGTTCATAATTGTTCTATTTTCTCTCTCTACTACACCATTCTCATGTGGTGTGTATCTTGTTGTAATTTGTCTTATGATTCCATGTTGTTTGTAGTAATCATGGAATTCCTTTGAATTGAAATCTCCACAACAATTTGACCTCAATACCTTGATCTGTTGGTTACTTTGCTTCTCTGCTAAGGCTTTGAATTACTTAAACTTTGCAAAAATTTTATACTTCAAGAAGTAAAACCAAGTATTTCTTTTATAGTCATCAATAAAATTAAGGAAGAAACAACTTCCACCAATCCATTGTGTCCTCATAGGTCCACACAAGTCTGTATGCACCAACTCAAGTGGATGCTTTACTTTGTATGTAACTCCCTTTATAAAACTCTCACGGAGTTTCTTTCCCAAGATGAAACACTCACAAATACTATCAGATTATATGATGGGAGGTAATCCTTTGACTATCTGTTTCTACTACAATAATCTTAAACCAGAAAAGTGCAAGTGTTCAAAGCAAAAGTTCCATAACCAATAATCATTAGAACATGAAAGTGTAAATGAACTGACTTGATCACTGTAATTCATAATTAGATGAAATGGTTTGTTCCACATCATCTTCACCTTTGCAATGAACTACTTTCTTGGGGGCTTGTCATAAATAACACACTCTTATCCTTGAAATATAATTATGTATCCCTTCTGTGTCAATTGACCAACACTTATCAAATTATGTTTGAGACCAAGAACATAATATATCTCTGAGATTGTCTTTGGCTCCCCCTACTTGGTTAGAATGTTGACCATTCCTTTTCCATCTACATCCACAGTCTTTTTATTCACCCACTTTACCTCTATCTTCACATATTGATCCAAATTTGAAACCCAACTCTTGTTTCATGTCATGTGGTTACTGTAACGATTATCTAATAGCCACACATTATCAGAGGGTTCATGCATATCATGGCATTATAATAACATGGAGTTAGTGTTATTTGTACTAACATTAGCTCTCTAGTTTCCTTGATCAACTATCCTCTTCTTGCAATCACGAGCATAATGACCAAATTTATTTCAATAATAACATCTCAAATTTCATCTGTCAAACCTTTGATTATTGTTGAAGTTTCTGCTACTGCTTCCACTTTCATGTTCCTGCTCTTCTCGACCATATCTTTGACCACCATATCTTTCGCCTCATCCTCTGCCTCTCATTATACCTCTACCTTGACCTTTGTCTCTTGAGATGACAACTTGGATTATGAAAGCAGTTTCTAGAGTGGAATACTTATTTCTATCTATCCTTGCCTCATGTGATAGAAGTGACCCATCAAATCATCAAGTGTGAGTTTCGAAAAATCCTTGGCTTCATCTATAGCCGCTACCACAACATCAAATTGGGTAGAAAAAGATCTCAGGACCTTCTCAACCACTGTGTTATCTTTAATATCTTCACCATACATTTTTATTTGATTTATGACATTCATGACCCAATTCATTAATGAATTGATGTCCTTTGTCTCCTTCATATGCAAAATTTCAAAATCTCTTCTATTATTTTGCAACTTAACAATATTGACTTTGGCCATACCTTTGTAGCTTGTTTCCAATGTATCCCATGTTGTCTTGGCTGAAGACGTGAAAATAATCTTCTGGAACACTCTTGGTCAAATCCCTGTTGGATAAGCTGCAATGCTTGTGCATTATTCCTTTTGTATTTCTTCCATTGTTCCCTCTCTACATTAGTGAGAGCTCGTTCTTCTGCTTCACTCTTAGGTTCTGAAAACCCAAACTTGACATGATCCAAAAAAACATGTGCCTTCAATGTGGCCTCCATCTTAATTTCCCACACATCATAATCCCTCCCCGTGAAAGGAGGAAATTGTGGCTGATAACCGGTTGTTTCCATATTTCTTCAAAAAAATTCTCTTCTATTGTAAACCATAAATTTCTTCTTTTATAAACTTTGCAAAGCTCCTCTTTCAAAATCCCCTTAATTAATATATATATATCTATATCTATATATCTATATATATATATATATATATAATTAAGAAACTTTCATAAAATCTTTAGAAAATACCATATTTAAAAAAAATTCAAAATCCATTTTTGAAAGATTTTAATACACCAAAACATCACTTTTAAAAATTATTACGTATTCAAAAATCCTTTTAATATGGCTTTAAGAAATACTCCTTTGAAATTTTGTTGACAATTTTTGTTCAATAATGTGTCAGGGAGGGTTGTTGACCTGCGAGCTAACACTCCTCAATGATATGGAGAGCTCACATTAGTCTTCTAATGCCATCAATGACGAAGGGAACATGCATGCACTCGAAACGCAATAAGTGGACTATCTATAACATAGATCTTTGTTGAATAGACTTGCATTATAATTACTTGTATATAAAATACGAGGTGCATTATTGCTTCAAACAAGAGAAAAAAATCTTCTCTCATACACGGATTACTATTGATCCGCTCTCTCTGGCTCTTTGTAACCTTGCTCTCATAATAATTTGTTGGTAAGGAAAAAGAAAAAAGACACAAAAAACACAAATAGTTCACACACACAATAACACATGAGTTGTGATTTTTCTATTAATCACACAAACTTGATTATATTACAATGAATCTAGTGATGGGTTTTTATACCTTTTCAACTAACAACTCACCTAATATAACTTGACATGCAACCACACACTAAATTCATCTATCACTTAACACGAATTGACTCAACACTATGTTAATTAACTCTCTAAATATAGTAAATTACTCATGCATGATTTAATTAGCTTATTACACCGTAGGTGTTTACTTTTGATCATTCCACCCTCACCATAGTCGACCTTTTTATTTTCTGTCGTTGATTCAATTAAAAAACTATCACATTGTCACTGTTGGATCTGTGTAGCATTAGAAATGGAAACTAATTGCAAGCCAGCTTGAAACTAATTGGAAACTAGTACGTGAAATGGAAATTGCAGCACACGAAATGGAAATTAATTTTGAGTATAGAAATTTTTTGATTTGAGTGTTAATAGAAATGGAAAGTAATTGCAAGCCAGCTTGAAACTAATTGGAAACTAGTACGTGAAATGGAAATTGCAGCACATGAAATGGAAATTAATTTTGAGTATAGAAATTTTTTAATTTGAGTGTGAATAGAAATGGAAACTAATTGCAAGCTAGCTTGAAACTAATTGGAAACTAGCACGTGAAATGGAAATTGCAGCACACGAAATGGAAATTAATTTTGAGTATAGAAATTTTTTAATTTGATTGTTTTCTTTAATAATTTTAAAAGCTAAAAAGCTTAGAGAATCTGGGTTAAATGTAGAAATTTGAATAACTGATATATTATTCACTGAGATTCTCCTGATCACACACTATTTTAGCTTCATGCATAATACAGAATCTCTTCTACCATTGATCATTAATTGTGAAAATAAAATCAATTGCATGCACACATTAAAACCACGAACAATCACACATATGAACACAATATTTAATGGGAAAGCTTAAAGCTGAAAAACCCAACTATCTATATATTATATGTCATGGATATCATGTAACAATCATAGTACAAAGCTCCTTACAAGCTCTCATGCACACCCTCAATTGCTACACACTATCAAGCTAGATCTAGCAAAACACATGCTCCAATCTTTTGCCACTTGATAGCCAGCCTATATTGCGTAATTAATGCTATGGGATGGCTTCATTAAATAGAAAACGACACGACATCTGCGCAATCCTCATGGGCTTCTCACTATCTAGTGTGTTGCAAATAGCAACGGTATAATCACAAGCTTGATAGTTAACTTGCTCTTTTACCTATTTATATGTGGTCTCATGACACAATACTTGAAGTAAGCGATGCATTCTTTAGTTGATTAATGAGTTTATAATTAGTGAATTAATTAATAATTAATTCACACCACTCTCACTAATTGTATCAATTAGTTAAGCGAAATACAAATAGCTCAACTATGTTTAGATTAGCTAAGGCACCAAAAACTCCACTAACTTCCTCATTCAAACTCCACCAAACTGTCATGAGTTTAAGCGAGACCTTCGTACAACGACTCCACTTAACCCTTAGGAATAGCGTAATTCCTTTTGTCGGCTCCTGTGCCACATCTGTGCACTTAACTGAAGTGCTCCAAGAGAATAAGATAATGTTTATAGTCCAAATATTATTAAGAGCTAATAATATTCGACATATCTATTTTTAGACTGGAAATCTAAAAATAGATTATGCCCAATATGTCTAAAAATAGAAGTCCATCTATTTTTTCCAACTTGACCAACCATCCACAAATAGCATCCTGCAACTCATAGAACATGATCCATATGTCTAAAAATAGACATAGTCTAAAAATAAACTTTGCGCCAAAAATAGCCTGCGGGCCCACTTAGTGAAGGCGACTTCTTTCCACTAAGCTCTTCATCTTGTTGCAATCTCAACACTCCCTCTCGACAAGATAAGGATTATCTGCAACCCCTATCCTGCCCCTGTGGTATTCGAATTTTCTCCTAGTGAGCGCCTTCGTCCAGATATTAGCATCCTGATCCTCCGTGGGAATGTATGAAAGTAACATGATCTTCTGCTGCACACAATCTCTGATATGATGATACCAGATGTCAATTTGTTTAGATCTATCATGAAATATTAGATTAACCGATAGTTTAATGGAACTCTGATTATCACAATAAATCACAGTAGGATCCAAGTGTGAACCGAACAACCCGACCAGAATCTTCCTCATCCATATAGCCTCGCATGCAGCCAAACTTGCTGCCATATACTCGGCCTCTACTGAACTAAGTGCCACAGATATCTACTTCCTACTGTACCAAGAAACTGCTATCGACCCGATACTAAAAATCCCTCTAGATGTGCTCTCTCTGTCCGTTGGGCTCCCTGCCCAATCTGCATCCATGAAGCCACACAGCTTCACCTCATCCGACTTTCTGTACCATAATCCATATCCCGATGTGCCTCTGAGATATCTCAATGCATGCTTGCCTGCCTTCTAGAAGAGCTTGGTTGGCTTAACCATAGCTTGTGAAAGCTGGTTCAGAGCATAGCATATGTCAGGTCATGTATTGACCAGATACATAAGTGACCCCACCAACTGTCGATAAATAGTGGCATCCACTACCTCCGCTGAAGTAGCATCCTCCTTCCTCCATCCACCAGGAAGAGGAGTATCAACAAGCTTGCAACCATGCATGTTGAACTTCTCCAGTATCTCCTGGGCATACTTGCCTTGAGAAACAAATAGTCCATCACTGCGCTGCCAAATTTCTGATCCCAGGAAATAATGAAGGAGGCCCAAGTCCTTCATCTCAAAATCTTTTGCAAGATCATCCTTGCATGAGAGAATCAACATCTCATCACTTGTCAAAATCAAATCATCTATATAAAGTACAATGATCAGCAACTTACCCTCCACCACAATCTGGTATAGGTTCAGATCCACCTCACTCTTGGAGAATCCAAGTCCAGTGAAATAACTGTCTATCCATGTGTACCAAGCACGAGGTTCTTGTTTCAACCCATACATCACTCTCTTGAGGATGCACAAATGCGACTCGCTGCTGAAGGTCTCGAAACCTTCAGGTTGCTCTATGTACACCTCCTCCTCAATGACTCCATTGAGGAACGCAGTCTTCACATTCATCTGATGAATGTGCCACCCCATCTGCGTTGAGAGAGCAAGAATCTTCCATATGGAAGAATACTTTGCGACAGGTGCAAAGGTCTCCTCATAATCGATCCCCTCAATCTATTGAAAGCCTCGAGCAACAAATCTTGCCTTTTACTTCTCCACACTCCCGTAAGCTGCCTGCTTCACTTTGTAGATCCATCTCAAACCCACCACTGATTTCCCTTCCGGCCTCAGGACAATCTCCCATGCACTGTTTCTGACAATCGAATCATACTCTTCCACCATGGCATCTACCCATGTGGGGTCCTCCATAGCTTCCTCGAAAGAGGATGGCTCTGTCACGATACACTTGCTCATAAGAGCCATGTATCCAGTATACTGGTCAGGTGACTGTCTCTGTCTATGTTGTGATGTAGGTGCTTCTACAACCTTCTCTGCATCTTGAGCCAGTTGCTCAACTTCTATAGTGTGCTTCCGCCCTCGGATGGTTGGCGCTGCTTGAGTGGTCTCTTCCACTCCATGAACTTCCTCTTGCGGTTGATCCACATCCTGAAGCTCAACCTTAGGAACTAATAGCTCCTCATCTGGATGCAAGTGTGGCTCCCTCTCAAGCAAACACTTCATGGCTTTCTCCTCCTGAAATTTGATATCCCGTCGCACAATAGTCTTGTGACTGTCTGGCAAATACACGCGATAGTTGTGGGGTGTATCAGTGTACCCCACAAATATTCCAACCTCCGTAGTCGGCTCCAGATTCTTCCTGGCATCCTTCGACACATGAATGTAAACAGGTGAACCAAAAATAATCAAATGGGAAATATCAGGCCTCTTACCAGAAAACGCCTCCTCGGGTGTACTCGTGCCAAGTATCCTTTGAGGACAACGGTTCTGCACATATACTGCAGTATTGCATGCCTCAGCCCACAAGTGTATGGGAAGGCCATGATCATGCAACAATTCCCATGCAGCACCCACGATCATTCTATTCTTCTGCTTAGCAACCCCGTTCTACTGTGGGTTATGAGGTGCTATGAGATCTCTTTGAATTCCTTCTGTGCTATAAAAGTCCTTGAATTCGCTAGAGATGAATTCACCACCATTGTCGCTCCTAACAACCTTCACCTACTTCCCCGATTCTTTCTCAACCAGTGCCTTGAACTCACAGAACTTTGAGTATGTCTTTCTCTTCTTCTGCATGAAGAAGATCCAACACTTACGAGAAAAATCATAAACAAATATCACATAATACCTGTGCTTTGTTGTCGAAGCTACTGAGAAAGGTCCACACATGTCTGTGTGAATTCTCTCAAGGATCGTCATGGCGCGACTATCCTTCTCGTGAAAGGTGGCTTTCACAAATTTTCCCAAGGTACATCCCTTTCACTGATCTGACTGTGCAAGAGTACCCTTAGGAAGCTCAGTAGAAATCTACTGCAGTATCGTCAAAGCTCCATGGTGAACGTGGCCCAATCTCCAGTGCCATAACTCGCCATCATCCCGGCTCACCACTCCTTCTGCCTTGCCTGCCATTGTTATGTAGCCATCTACTTGCAATTGATAAAGGTTCTTAACTCGAACCCCTATCCTTCGGGTCTCACTAGTTGCCTTACTGCATAGGAAAGCCTTTCCCTCGCTAAAGACAACATCATATCCCTTGTCTTCTAACATCACCACAGAGATAAGATTCTTCTTCAATCCTGGAACATGCATCACTTCCTTCAATACGAAGGGTTTACCAGACTCCCTCTCAAAGGAAATGGTACTGATACTGGTCGCACTATATCTACCATCATTTCCCATCTCGATGTGCACTCCAAGATCTTTCTCATCCAGATCAGTAAACAAATCTCGATCTCCTGTCATGTGAAAAGATGCACCACTATCAAGAAACCACACTGATCTCGTCATACTTGAGACTAAGCATGCGATCAGTGAAAAATCCAGCTCAAACTGCGAGGCTAAGGCCTCTCTAGCTGCAGTCCCAGTAGCCTGCTTATTTTTCTTCTTCTATGGAAAATTAGTGGCGTAATGTCCATGTTGGTGACAGTGAAAGCACTTCACCTTGGACATGTCCTGCTTCTTGCCTTTCACACTAGATTGAGAAGCTTTCTTGCTCTTCCCCTTCTTTTCTTTGGCAGCCAAAGCACAATTCTCTTCATCATAGTTCTTTGATGAAGATCTGTCCCTGGTACTTCGCCTTATCGCCTCTTGCACAAGATCTGACCAAAGTCGCTCCCATCCTGGCAATTTCTCCCGACCATTGATAGAGTCCTGATAGGAATGCCAACTCTTCGAAAGCCTAAGGAGATCCAAGCTCACCAAGTCCTCATCATCAAAAGTCACCCCCACACTTCCCAGCTCATCCCTGCATTGGATGAACTTCGTGAGGTACTTGGGCATACTATCTCCTTTCTCCATTTTTATGTTCCTGAGTTTGTCCTTGAGTGCCAACTTCCTCTGGTCACTCTTGCTTTGAAATAAATTTGTCAAAGCTTTCCACATCAAGAATGGAGAAGCCTTACCATGAAGGCTGGATACTATGTGATCCTTCACACTTTCCAACAGAATCCTTCGACACTTTGTTGTCTTCTTTTTCCATGCATCAAGTACGGCAGCATCAGTAGAAGTAGGCTTTGGAATTTCTTCATCTATGAAATCCTTCAAACCATTGTCATCTAGCACCGCCTCCATCCTGTCCTTCCATGCAATATAATTCGAGTTTCCCTCAAGGGCATACTCCAATCGCAATTCGTTGAAAGACATCTCAACTTTGACACCAAGAAAACACTACTGCAAGTTCGAATTCCACCAGCACAAAACTCAACCGCTTCAATGTTTTGCAATTGCTCCAATGATCAATATGGCTTCGATACCATGTAGAAATTTGAATAACTGATATATTATTCACCGAGATTCTCCTGATCACACACTATTTTAGCTTCATGCATAATACATAATATCTTCTACCATTGATCATTAATTGCAGAAATAAAATCAATTGCATGCACACATTAAAACCATGAACAATCACACATATGAACACAGTATTTAATGGGAAAGCTTAAAGATGAAAACCCCAACTATCTGTATATTATATGTCATGGAGATCATGTAACAATCATAGTACAAAGCTCCTCACAAGCTCTCATGCACACCCTCAATTTCTACACACTATCAAGCTAGATCTAGCAAAACACATGCTCCAATATTTTGCCACTTGATAGCCAGCCTCTATTGCATAATCAATGCTATGGGATGGCTTCATTAAATAGATAAACCACCTGGCTTGTACTGCGCAATCCTCATGGGCTTCTCCACCTATCTGTGTGTTGCAAATAGCAACATTATAGTCACAACTAATAGTTAACCTTCTCTTTCACCTATTTCTGCACTGGTCTCCACTGAAACTGTCCATGCACTGAAGTTAACTGATGCATTCTTTAGTTGATTAATGAGTTTATAATTAGTGAATTAATTCATAATTAATTCACACCACTCTCACTAATTGTATCAATTAGTTAAACTAGATACAAATAGCTCAACTATGTTTAGATTAGTTAAACTGAATACAACTCCACTAACTTCCTCAATCAACTCCACCAAACTCTGTCACATGAGTTCTAACTGAAGTATCCATGCAATAGCTCCACATAACCCTCGGGAATAGCGTAATTCCTTCTGTCAGCTCCTGTGCCACATCTGTGCACTTAACTGAAGTGCTCCAAGAGAATAAGATAATGTTTAGAGTCTAAATATTATTAAGAGCTAATAATATTCGACATATCTATTTTTAGACTGGTAATCTAAAAATAGATTCCGCCCAATATGTCTAAAAATAGAAGTCCATATATTTTCTCCGACTTGACCAACCATCCACAAATAGCATCCTGCAACTCATAGAACATGATCCATATGTCTAAAAATAGACATAGTCTAAAAATAGACTTTGCGCCAAAAATAGCCTGTGGGCCCACTTAGTGAAGGTGACTTCTTTCCACTAAGCTTTTCATCTTGTTGCAATCTCAACATTAAATAACTAGAGTTAATTATTTTAAGGTTTGGAATTTTTTACGAATTTGATTATAAATATTTTTAAGAATCGGAAAATAAAACGAAATTAAGAATTTGATTAGAAATTTTTGAAGAAAACTAGTACGTGAAATGGAAATTGCAGCACACGGGATGGAAATTAATTTTGAGTATAGAAATTATTTAATTTGATTGTTTTCTTTAATAATTTAAAAATCTAAAAAGCTTAGAGAATGAGGAAAGAAAATCTTGAATTTTAAATTTTGAAGTTGTTTTTTATATATATTGTTTTCTTTAATAATTTAAAAATCTTATGGGTGGAATTGTATGGAAGCCTTGTTCAAATGAGCAACAGGAAGCCTCCACTCCCACCTCTGGAAGTGAAGGATTACAGTGACAAAGTGGATGTGTGGAGTGAAGGGGTGATCAAGTATATAATGCAGAGTGGTATTTTTTCTTTTGCTTCATATTTTTCTTACTATTATATTTTTTCTTTTGCTTCATATTTTACAATTGTAGATAAACTGGTTGAAACATAAATGCAGGTACAAACGACAAAGGATAGAGTTGAGCGTTCCTGTTATGAGAATATAGAATCCTCAAACATACTTCCTTGACTGGTTTATCCAAGCAGCAAAAATCACAATCGGATTTTATTTATAATTAGTTGAACTATTGAAGGCAATAGTGGGTCATATCCAAATAACCAGACACTGGCAAAGTGGAAAAATTGGTAGACTAGAATTAAAGTTACTGGATCACATGGTTGTGTTTTCTTTCTTTAGCTATTTATGAATGTAGGCTACATTGAAGGTATTGAGTATAGAGCATGAAATGATATCGCGAGTAATCGGTAGTCTTCAGTGCTCTATTGTCTTTATCAACAATGTTGTCCCTCACATTCCATTGTAAATTTGAAAACAAAACCTACAATTTTAAAATGTGTTTACAATATGTATGAAGTTGCATAGTATTTGTTGTCAAAGTTATAAAATTAGTTCAATTATATAAATTAAAATAACTATTTACATACATCATATAAATTAAAGTTAATTATTTTAAGATTTGGAATTTTTTAAGAATTTGATTAGAAATTAAAAAAAAAATATGTTAATATACCTATATTATTTTTAAATACATAAATAAATTTATTTACGATTAAAAAATATTTAAACATGTAAAATTCATAAATTTATATGCAATTTCAGCAAAATTTTCAAATTTAACACTCTCCTAAACATAAATAAATTAACTACGGCATAACAAGCACCCATTGATTCAAGTATAATTTGTGTTCCATGTAAATTTATGGTGTTGGAGAGGTCAAGCAGTGTTTGATTCATTTATATTTTGTCTTTGGTGATATTTAAGCTTTTGATTCAAGTTTGAATTCAAATTCGGATTCAATTTGATACCGAAAAAAAATAAACATTAAAATTCAATATCTAAAAATTTTAGAAATTAATAAATTCAAATGTCAATTCCACTCAATATTTGAAAATTATGACATATTTTGGTGATAATTCATTTAGGATGCATAACCACAAGACAAAATTGCTACTTCAAGCACAACAATGAAAGAGCAACTGCTAGTTTTAAAGTGCGGAAAAATGATCTTGATCGATCTTGGAAATGAGTGCAGTTGTGGTGATTAAAGCGAAGTTTATGTTTACATGTATCTAAGAGCCCTTTTAATGGTTGAGCGCCTCTATCTCCTCGCTAAGAAAAATATGATGAATTTGTAAGAGAAATATTATGGCTCTATGTGGAGTGTTGTCAGAGTAGTGAAGGTCCTTTATACTAGTGGAGTCGTCTTTAACATATTTCAATTAAATATTAATCTTAATCTAAATGTTGTTTCATTTATCTTAAGTCAATATTACACTTAACGTATAATACTTTTAACAACTATTTCTTTTAGAAAGTGGTGTCACGAAGGTGGTAACAATGGAAGCAGGTGTAAACTTATATTTACAAAAGCTAACACACAAGTTAAATGTTTCATTTTGGCATTTTTTTGGTTCACACTACAAAATATATGCCAACATGAAATAGCTTCACCTTGGGCATTAGTGCTTTTCAAACGCCCATTTCAAATTTTCGAAAATAGTGTCCTCTCATTACATAGCTCCAGAATCGTGTCCGTATGTTGTAGAGACCCGCCACAATACAATTAACTATACACTAATCCAATAACATAGGAATTCATTATGTAGCTAAGCACAAAAAATGCAAGCACTTCATGGTTGCTGGTTTTTATCGGAAGTTCGCCTCGTGACACTTCCATAATTATGTGGTAGTTGTAATGGAACTCACGGAGTAATGCTTCCTCTTAATCTCAATCTCAGCTAGGCTGGGAAATCAGGTGACATGAACGAGCCTCATTTACAGATCAAATTGAAGCTTCCTTCAAGTCATATTTTCACACAATTAGCTTAAAGGTTAGACAGACATGGAAGATACTGAGGCTGAAGCTGATATTCTTGATTTTATTCATGACCCTGGGAACACCCGAGGCCGTCTCAGTTTATTTAACCAAACCATTCATACTTACTGGTTGGTGAAGTGCCTCCTTGCAAAAGCAATCCAAAGTGCACATCCTCCGGAGTTCAAAGTGCAACCTAAGACAGAATCCTTTCTTAAAGATTTGCTGGAGAAGATAGAAAGTCACTTGCAGCATATCAAAATAACTCAATATCAAGTAACTGACCGCATTCAGAGAATGGATGATAGGATGGAACGTATGGAGAAACTGCTACAGCAGCTGCATCAAGTGGACATGCCCGGATCGCATGCAAAGGACCCAGCCCCAATCTCATCTTCTGATGGATAGTTTTTTTTTTCAGTTACATAGGATTTAGTTTTTTTGAAGTATGGCAACTCATGCTAGGTTTCATAACTGAACTTATTTTTTGTTACCTGTTTAAATCTGGTGGAACAGTAGGACAGTTGGTGAATGCGTTATATAGATTAAGAAGACAATATCAATTTTGGCAAGCATACAAAGCACTAAGAAGGCCAACAGACCTGGTTTCCTACGGGCAGGTTGAGTCCAAGTATATATATTCTGATGTAGCTTGTCCCGATTTTATAAATGAAAAATAGAAAAGGCACTACCTAACTTACAAAAAAAAAAAAAAAAAATACTCCCCCACAAGGTTACATTAACATTTTTTTTTTTTTAAATTAAGGTTACATTAACATTATTCTCACTATTATTTTTGGATTTTAACTTTATCATCCATGCTTACATTAACATTATTCTCACTATTATTTTTGGATTCTAACTAATCCTCCATGCTTCCTCTAAATGTAAAGTTATCATTATTGTCCCCATGCTTTTTAAAATAAGAATTGGATCTCAATGTAGATTTCGAAAATATTTGGGAAATCATATAAAGTATGTAAGGAGACAATTGAGTTGGCCTTATTTCTATTATTAATATTTTACTAATGTATATTATTATTATTATTATTAAACTAAACATTCACACTTTTACATAAGAAAAACATAAATATTATTATTAAACAAAAATGTTAATGTTAGGATATTCCGACACATAGGAAATAGTTAAAATAACTTAGTCTAGTGTAGAGTTAGGTAAAGTGTGTTTCTTTACCATGTATATTTGTAACTTATAATCCAACGGTCACGATTTGTAGTGATCTGACGATTATCTCTCACCTCGGTATTAACGACACTTGATCCGTGGCTTAACACCTGATTGGCCCATGATCTCTATTTAAAGAGCATGGAGGGTCATTTGTCCCGTAACCGTTTTATGAGAGAAACATATGTAACTTTTCTTTTTATATTAATAAATTTCCTGAAGTGGCTGTGTTGGCTCAGGCCGTGGACTATTTCCCTCTTTGAGGGTTTTAACCACGTGATTATACTGGTGTACTGATTTGTGATCTATTTGTGAGCGGTGACCTTTGGTTCTTGATTTAAGGAACTTACCCTGAAAATTCCTACATGGTATCAAAGCTATTTTGAGGGCCACATCCATTGTTGATCAAAATTCGAAGGTGGTTTGACTGCACGCAAATGCCGTTTTGTAGATATACTATTTCTAAACATTTTTCAGATTGGAGAATTGCTCGGTTGTGTCTGGAGCATCTGGTATAGTGAGGAACATCTTTCATTTCATGTGAAAAGGTTTCCAGCTACCCAAGTTATGACAGTTTAGATCTGGAGGTATAAAGCATCTGTTTTGCATCTATATTTGTTAATAGTTCTGCTTATTTCAGTTCGCTCTTTTTATTTTCAGTTTTTAGGTTTTATTTATTTGTCGGATCTATACCCTCTTCTCTTTGTATGCTCTTTGTTGTGCGCTGTGTGCGATCTCGACAAATCAGAAACAGGAAAAGAGACTTTTTTTGCTACATATGCTCTTTCCCCGCATCTTTGTGCGATCTCGGGAAATTAGAAATAGTGAAAAAAGTGATAGTTGCTGGTAAGGCTAACCGATAATCTAACATTCTGTTATAAGGCTCTGCATTTCCTTTTTTTTTTTTGCTCGGTTTTGTGTTTTTTTGTGCAGGAAAAGGCACGCACACTGAAGAGTACAAAAAAAAAATACCCTTCCTCCTTTCATACAATAACGTGATCCTTTTACTATCTCACTTGGTGAGGGGTTAGTTTATGAGAATAGAGGTCTTGGGTTCAAGTCTCCTTTTCAAGCTTCTTTTGTAAAAAAAAATTGTTCAAAGGGGCAGATTTTTTTTTTAAAAGCCACACTTCACCTCGTTCTCGTAACTATTTGTCATCTACAACTCAGATTTTTCAAAAGGCATATCTTCTTCATCCGGAAGCCATTTTTCGAGATGTTTTTTTGAAACGTCCTAATTTTTCGAGACATTTTCATTGGAGCAGTTAGTTTCAACTTTTCTTAGCTTCATTTTAAAAAAAAAAAAAAAATTGAAAGTGCATGCCCGGTTTTTCTTAACAGCATCAATTATTTTGAATGGCTACCTCACATGGTAGATATACTTAGAAGTAAAGGGTTTTATTGAATAGCCACATGACAAGAAACTAAAGCTTCCGATGATGATAAAGCTGCTAAATGAAAATAAACAAGATCAAGCATGAGGGTTGATAGGAATGTCCATTGCTCAAGATCTTCGATTTCATATCATTGACATTGATACCCCTGATGAAGCCCTGGAAAAGATAAAACTTGTTTTTGGCATTCAAAATAAAATCAAGGCCCACCAGCTTGAAAATGAGTTGCTTACTTTGGACCCCAAAAATTTCTCCTCCATTGAATATTTTTTGTCCAAATTCAAGACCCTCAGAATTATTTTAGAAGGTTGTAAGATAAAAAAGGACGATGGTAGCCTCATCTATTGTATTCTTGCTAAGCTTGGCCCAGCATACTCTATTTTTGTTTCCACCTTCCATTCCACCAGAGAAGCCATCATTTCTTCAGGAACCACCTACAAGAATCCCTCCTTTGATGCCTTTTGTGATTCTTTGATAAGAGAACAAGAAAAACTTTTACACCTTGGTCTTAACACTACTAGAAACACTTCTAAGAAAGCCTTAATAGCCCAACAACAAACATATCAAAATAATCCCAAGAAGCAGTATCCTAAAAAATATGGTCCTAAACCAAACAAGGGCCCTAAGCAATTTCAGCCGCAAACTGAAAAATCAAATCACCAAACTAATAAGGCAAATCAAAACAAATGGAAGAAGACAGATAGACATTGCAACTTTTGTAATCGGGATGGCCATATAGAGTCCAAATTTTTTAAGAATATGGAAGCCTTAGAAGCAGCAATGAAGAAGCACAACATCAATTTGGAGCACTCTTCACCTTCAACTTCAGGCATGGCACTTTCTGCTTGTGGGTTTCAAGCATCAAGATCTGGTTATGCATTAAATGTATCTTCTTCTTCTCTTTCTCATGAGTGGCTCATTGATTCTAGAGATTCTTACCACATGGCTAAAAATAAATCCATGTTTTCTTCTTTAAATGATTATAACACCAAACATATTTATGTTGGTGATGATAGATCTCTTAGTGTTGTAGGATCTGGAACCATTCATCTAGATAATGGTCAGTTTAATGATGTACTATGTGTTCCTACCTTTTCATGAAACCTTCTATCTGTTTATCAGATAACTCATTCAGGTTAAGGGAAAATAGTAGAATTCTCACCTCATGATGTTGTAATCAAGGACCTCAAAGATCCTAAACATATTTTAGCTATTGGAATTGTTGATGATTTCACAAGGTTGTATAAGTTTGACAACTTTGATTCATCCTCTCTTCCCTCCATTTTTGTTGCTCATAATGATGACGTGAGAAAAATTTGGCATGAGATATTTGGTCACTTAAACTATCGCTCTCTTCAAACTCTACGTAAGGAAAATACGGTGACGGGCCTTCCTATGGTATCTTGCTGAGATGGTATTTTCTCTGGATGTGTACTCAGAAAACATCATTGAGATAGTTTTGACAAACGTGCCTCTTGGAACACTTCAGCCCCTTCGCAGCTTATGCACAGTGATTTATGTGGTCCACTTCTTGTTGTTTCTTTCTCTGGTTGCAAGCACTTCTTAACTTTCATTGATGATTTTTCCAGATGCACTTGGGTATATTTCTTAAAACTCAAGAGTGAAGTTTTTAACATGTTCTTGGCCTTTAAGGCCTTTGTTGAGAAATAATCTGGACATCAAATTCTTAAGAAGACGACAATGCATATTGAAGAATATGTTAACAATAAATTTATCACTTTTCTTCACATACTATCTCATATACCTACAAATAAATGGTATTTAGCGGAAGAATCACCTTAAAAGAAATGACCACTGTATAACTAATCTACAGGACTTGGTTCCACTTATTTACTTATTTACTAACTCAAATTACAGTAAATCAGCAATTTCAAGTAAAGCTAAAGAATATAACTCCAGAAGAAGCTTGGAGCTCAATCAAACCAGATGTAAGTCACTTTCGTGTTTTTTGAAGTGATGCTTGGGCCCATATTCCAGATGCGAAACATAAAGCCTTAGAACCTAAGAGTGAAAAATGTATTTTTGTTGGATATTCTGAAGATGTCAAAGGATATATACTTCTTCAACCAAAATCCAAAAATATAATCATTAGAAGAGATGTAAAGTTTGATGAAAATATATCGGCCTGCGAGCCTAGTTCGGCGGGTGTGCCACCTTTGGCTTGCGAGCCTGATTCGGCATATGTGCCACCTCTCTCTCTCTCTCTTCTATTTTTAATAGCATTCCTTCTAGTTAAAATGATGACAAAGAGGATGACAATCCTCCTCCACCTCATGAAATTGTTCCTTATACTCCACCGCTTCCAAGATGGGTCTGCTCTACTCGGGATGTAGCAGGTTCTCTTGCAGGTGACCCTGCCAATCGATGACGTACATGTTCTCAGTTCAAAAGAGCTTCTTCCTTATTGGATCAAGTTCCAGAAAAACTTGATCCATAAACCTTTAAAGAAGCCTCTGGTCATCCAGATTGGGATGAAGCTATGAATGAAGAATATTGTTCCTTATTGGCGAATGATACTTGGGATCTTGTTCCTCTTCCAAAAGGAGAAAATCTGTCAGATGCAGATGGGTTTAGAAAACAAAGTTTGGACCAAATGGAAAAGTGGATAGAAATAAAGCTCGTCTTGTCGCTAAAGGATTTTCAGAAGTTAAAGGCATTGACTATACTGAAACCTTCTCCCCTGTTGCCAAAATGAATTCTATCTACCTTGTTCTTTCCCTAGTTGCTTCCTTTAAATGGGAAGTCCATCAGATGGATGTTAAATCTTCCTTATTACATGGAGATTTACATGAAGAAATATACATGGAACAACCCCCTGGCTTTATCCAAAATGACTCTAGCCTTATTTTTCACCTTAGGAAGTATCTTTATGGTCTCAAACAAGCTCTTCGGGCTTGGTATGCCAAAATGGATAGATTTCTCTTAGATAATGGATTTTCTAGGTGTCATTCTGACAACACTGTCTACACCAAGAAAGTGGGTAATTTCTTCACCATCCTTGTTCTTTATGTTGATGATATTATCCTTACTAGTAGTGATCCAAACCATATAAACCATGCAGAGTCTAGCCTCAAAAAGAAGTTTGAAATGACAGACTTAGGACACTTGCATTATTTCCTTGGTCTTCAAGTCTTGCAATCCAAGGAAGGCATTAACCTCTCTCAGTCCAAGTATGCATGTGATCTTCTACACCACTTTCACATGGAAGACTGTAAGCCAACCTCTTATCCCTTTTAGTCTAGAGTCAAGCTTTCAGTCAACTGTACTACCCTTGAAGTTGATGCTACCTTATATCGTCAAATTTTTGGTAAACTTCTGTATCTAACCCATACCCATCTTGACCTTTCCTTTGTTGTTGGTCTTGTCGCTCGGTTTATGCACCAACCTCATGAAAGTCACTGGAAAGCAGCTAAAAGAATACTTCGATATATTCAAGGTAAAGTTGAGTTCGGGATTCATTACAGTGCAGAAGCATCTCCATTGATGATTGGTTTCACTGATTCTGATTGGGTTGGTGACCCTGATGATCGAAATTCTACTATAGGATATGTATTCACTCTTGGTTCAAGACCTATTACTTGGTATTGTAAGAAAAAAAGTGCCATCTCTCTTTCTTTAGTAGAAGCAAAGTATCATGGTGCAGTTGAAGCCAACAAGGAAGCCATGTGGCTTCGTTATATTCTATCTGAATTTGGTCTTCATCAGTAGCATCCAAATACACTTTGGTGTGATAATCAGTGTGCCATTTAGCTATGTAAAGATCCAGTTCAGCATCAACATATGAAACACATTGAAATCCACATACACTTCATCGGAAATATCATTCATGATCGTGCTCTTGAAGTGTATTACTATCCAACCAATGATCAAGTAGCCAATATCTTTACAAAGGCTCTCACAAAAGCGAAGTTTACCAAACTTCGATCCATGATTGGAGTTCAAGAAAGTTGTCATTAAGGGGGGGTAGGCTCTAATGCCTCCTTCCTTCTCCTATTGTGTCACTTTTGTAAATCCTTCAATCCTATCCCAATTTGTTCTTAACAGGGGATGTTAGGATATTCGACACATAGGAAATAGGCTCCTTTTGTGTCACCTTTGTAAATCCTTCAATCCTATCCCAAGTTGTTCTTAAGGGGTGATGTTAGGATATTTCGACACATAGGAAATATTTAGGAATAACTTAGTCTAGTGTAGAGTTAGGTAAAGTGTGTTTCTTTACCATGTACATTTGTAACTTATAATCCAATGGTTATCTCTCACCTTGGTATTAACGACACTTGATCCATGGCTTAACACACAATTGTTCCATGATATCTATTTAAAGAGCATGGAGGGTCATTTGTCTCGTAATTGTTTTATGAGAGAAACATATGTAACTTTTCTTTTTATATTAATAAATTTCCTGAAGTGGTCACGTTGGCTCAGGCCATGGACTATTTCCCTCTTTAAGGGTTTTAACCACGTGATTATATTGGTGTACTGATTTGTGATCTGTTTGTGAGCGGTGAACTTTGGTTCTGATCTAAGGAACTTACCCTGTAAATTCCTACAGCTAATACTTTGGTACAATAAAAACACAAATATTATTATTAACAAAAATGTTCACACTTCCATATTGTGAAAACACAAATATTACTATAAAATAAATTTCGCACAATGAAAACAAAAATATTACTGTTAAACCAAAGTTTTCACACTTCCTCACATCGAAAACACAAAAATTATTATTAAACAAAAATGTTCACACTTACACACAACAAAAACACAAATATTATTATTAAACAAAAATGTTCATACTTCGGCACAACGGAAACACAAATATTTAAGTTACATCGGTTGGTGGGTAGAATAAAGAATGGAGCAAACACAAACATAACAAAATGAGTTCGGGTGATATGTGAGTTGCAAAACATGGCACATAGGAAGTTGTGCAGAGTTAAATGTACAGAGAAAAAAATAGAAAGATGATTGTGCCAAAGAAACATGTGAAGAGACAGAAAAGCAAGCACTTAATCAATTATATAACAATAATAATAAACATAGAGACTATGTTACATTGCAACTATTAATTTTGTTTTAATAATAATTTAATTCTTAAAAATCACATCTGTTATTTCAATTACTATAACAACAATACGACACCTATACCTTTAGCCTCTACGACATTGTTTTTGAAATTCACTTTAAAACTTAAAAAATTAAGTATGTCTATCATCTTGTCTCTTGCAATAAGACTTTAATATCAACAAAGGCATGGAAAGGATTTAATATTAATGAATATTTTTAATAATGATAAGAATTAAGGGTGAGATATATCTTTATTTTTCTTTTCTTTTTTCAATTTAGTTTAAAAAAAGTTATAAAAACAAAACAAAATAAAATATATTACATATAAAAAAATATTATTAATAGAGTTGTAACATCTTCTAGTGACTAAAATATATTTTACATAATTTATCAACGTGTAGCTTTTTGAGTTACTATTCCATATCTTTTCATTGACTACTTAGATAAAATATTCATTCATTACATAGAGTAACTTTAGTAAAGGGATAGCAAGATACATAATCGTTGACAACCAAGGTTGTAGCATATTAACATAAACTTCATGTCGTCAAATGACCTTTTTTTCATTGTTCATTTAGTTAGGATAGTTAACCACTTGATAATGTAAGTGTCATGAAAGGAAGCAATATCATTAGAATGACACAATAGAAAAACACATCATGCTACACCATTATAGCCAGGACACTTCATAATGTGAAAACCAAAAAATATTTATTTTTTATTAAACGCTTGTGAGGGTGTTCACCCCTCACTCGATGGTTATAAGGGAGTTTATACCTTGACCATTTTCATAAAATATTACAGAGAAATATCATTTAAATACTGTAACATAACTAGCTAGAGGCTATTACATCAATCATGATATCATTTACCCAGAAATATTTGATCAACATGTCTTTTGTGGCTTGGTTATTCCCATCAGTGGATTGTCGTGCAACTAACATTCCTCAATATGCATTGAACATAGTTATTTTCTTTCTATAATTCTAATCATAATCTATCGTTCACTTACGTCACAATGATTTCCTCCAACTCTTACTTGCCAACAAACCTTGATGTCATAATTAAATAAAATATTAATCAATTAATAATACTTACTAGTGATGTTTCAAACATATTTTCATGTGCACAAATAAACTATAAAAAAAATATGGAGACATGTCACTTTTATTAACACTGAACATACATTAATTAAGGGTTCATAACTCCCTAAACATGTTGTTCTTATCCATGCATGCATGTCATTTAAAATTTATATTAAAATATTTGATAATTTTAATTGATAATTTATTTAAATATTATTTTTAAATGATAAGTATAATGATGATTAATGTTGACTAAAACCTATATGGTTTACCATATCATATCATGTGAGGTAAAATATTAAATAGAATTCTTTAACATTTTAGTTCCATGCTAAAAAAAGAAGTGAGAAAAAGGCTCCCATATCACCATTGTTTTGTTAAGCTAAAAAGTCAAGAAAGTTAGAAGGGTGATTATTTTTTTGGAATATTAGATCAAAAATGAGTATAAGATGGAAAATGTAAGGTAAATCTCTTTTCATTTTTAACCATCCTATAATTTCATAGGTCACAAACTTTTTCATCCCAAGTAATTTTGTGAATTGAACAATTCCTAATTCCATAATGAATCTAATGACAATGAGTTCTAATCTTGGCAATATTCATTTTCTTCTTAACACTAGTCAAGAAAGAGAGATAATTTTGGTTTTCAAGATTCAGGTTCATCACCTTGCTAACAAATCATAGTTTCTTTTTCCCCTCTAGCTCTTTATTCCCCCATAGTTTCACCTTAAATTTGGAATTAATATATTTAAAGTATTATTCAAATTTTGCAAGACGATTTCTCCTTTATTCCCCCATGACATATCCAAGACTGGGTATCCTTATCCCACCTTCATTTGAGATAGAAGTGGGGATTTTGGCTAGCATTAGAAGAAATTCTAGGAAACCTCTCAAGATGCATGTTGCACAACTTTTTCTTATACATAATATGCCTATTCATATTCATGTTTTTGATGGGGGAAACACTTCCTTCAATCATGAAGATAGGGAAGGGTGTATTTCCTTTAATATTGAGGTTGTAGGTTATACACTAATTTTGGACTTATTCAATATTCCTCCATTATTATCTAGATATACAACCGAAAAACTAACATGCATAAAGAATAACAAGATTGACAAGAATCTGAAAGAGGGGCTTCTTTTTATCCCAAATCAAAAGATCTGTTAACTTAAAATGTTTTTTAAGCCCATAGTAAGCCTCCAACCTCCATTTATATTTTTCTCAATGCTTTAATTTCAATTGAGGTTATGATGGATGTTAATTCCTAGATATCTGTATGAAGGAACTTTCTCGAAGGAGTTATTGTCATAAATGAAAATATCATAGATAATATTTTTGGATTTAGTTATCATGACTTCAGTTTCATCAATATTTACAGTCATATCCATCATGGAGAAAAATCTTGAAGGAATTCAAGTTTCTTACCAAGATCATAATTGTTTCTTTACAAAAGAACAATATCTCTAGCATAAAGGAGAATATTTATGACCATATCAGTGATCATGGGGCAGACACAACTTGCATCCTCCAAACACTCTTCTCGCATATCCATTTATGCGCCAAAAAGAGTAGGGGACAAGGAACACCCTAGATTGAATTTAATATTGTATTTAAGTTCCTTTTTCCACACCTTGGTGGTCTTAAGATTTCCAAGGATATTATTGTTTAGCCTTGTTACAATAACCATCAAATAAACACGAATCATTGTCTCTTATATCCTCTTCCATATCTTTGTTCTAGGAATGGTGTCAAATTTTTTTCTAAAGTCAACAAAATAGTAGAGGAGATAAATTTTACTATTATGGCATTCCTTTGCAATTATCCTAAGAGTAACATGATGGCATATGGTTATCATATTTTTTTTTTATCTTGGTAGCCTTCAATGTCGTTAGCTTTCACATTAGTGAATTTCTTAACCCTAAACTCAATATCTTCGAAATAAAAGATATCATCCTATATAAGGGAATTCAAAATGGTTTCCATGGGGTTAGGGAATTCATAGAGGATTTTAAGGTAAATATTCTGGTTCTTCAAGGGAATCAAATAATTTTCTTTAGTTTTATGAATCAAAATTTTCCTCCAAAATATTGTAGGATGGGAATTAGAGAGGTGAAGTAATTCTTCTTGTTTCATGCTTCTATAGTATAGTTTTTCTCTTAATAAGAGATTTGTATGATTTTATCTTATCAAGCTTTAATGTTTTGTTAAGAGCATTCCTAATTTATTTTATAGCAATTTTGCAGTCATTAACATATCAGGTGTTGTTAGTTCTAACATTATTTTTGTATAACATCTTGATAGAGAACTTGCTAACGGTAGCAGAGAGAGTTGCAACAACAAAATGACAGAATCTTTCAATTTTATTCTTGTTTAAAAACAAGTGGCTTTGATTCTCACAATTCTCATCCATGTGTTTCTTTTGCATGGAAACGTTTAGAGTTAATTCTAATGGTCAATGATGAGAGTGAGGATTATGGTCATTTAAGATGCTAAAGTTTACAATTTGGTTAGAAATAGAGATACTTCATGGCCCATGAATAAAGGTATTTTGGTTGGAGTTTGGCCACTTGAATACATGTATAAGTTCTTGAGAACTACAAAGTTTGACTTTATTAGTACCAAATAAATTCTCAATTAGTTCTTCAGATATTCACTTGAATCTACTAGGTAAATCAATATCCCCATCTAGCCATAAAGGATTAAGGCTTAAATCATTACTTATAAGAATAATTTTTTAGATGGAGTTGTAGCATTAAAAGCTCCTAATAAGGGGATGTTACATTCATTCCATAGATTATAAACATCTTTCTCTAAGGTATTATAAAGGAAATTATTATGGATATTGTTCTTCTTATAAAGAGTATAGTTGATAAGTACAAAATTAAAAATTCCAATATAAATCCTCTTAGCATTAATGTTAGAGATTTCAATCCAAAGTTACCAATTAAGGGGGTCTATCTTATGAATCCAAGAGTGAGGAGAGATGCTTTGTTCTATATAACATGTTATCCCCCAGTTCCGTCGCTAGAGGATTTATTGTTCCAAGTTGACAAGAAAATGAACCTATCTATGAGAGGGACCTTAGACTCATAATGCTCCCAACTTACAACTAAAAAAAATATTAATTTAACTTGAGATCCAAGTTAATATAGGAACTTTAATACATGGAAATCCATGATGGTTTCAAAATAAAATATAGAGTGCTCCAAATTCCTACCTATTATTCTCCTTTTCTCTATATCCCTAATAATAATTTTCATATTTCTAATGATTTCCCATTTTCATTCCTATATGGCTTCCTTTACCTTTTGAACTTCGTTCCTTGTTTCTGCTTGGTTTGCTTTAATGAGGTCCCCATTTTTAAAGATTTGTGTTCTTTTTAGGCTTGGTGATTTACTAAGTATGACAAATTTATGGTCACTACAAGTTATCCTAACATAGATCAACATCTTTCTTGACTCTATGAGATAAGTTGTTTCAATTTATGACTTATTTTTTAGTTATTATTTTACTAGTTCTAAGGTGTCCTTATCTTTATGCTCTTTTAGACTCAAAATTAAGATGTTCAGGGTTATTTTATTGCACTTATGATCTACATCAATTAGCATGATCATTTCCTCTTAGATGAGTTTGATATAATATTTATTATCTGTACTACTTAAGGCCATATTGTTATTTAGTTTTCCCTTTAACTCTTTAACCTTGTTTAAAAAGATGTAATTATCTTCAATCCTTGAGCTTTTCCATTTCTTGTACCCTATCTTCCGTTATTTTTATATAGGTCTAGAAACCTTAATATTTTATTTTCTAAGAGTTTGAGTTTTCTCTCAACCATTGTAATTAGTTTTTTTTATATTGTATTTCTATTTATTCTCTCATTTTTTACATTGAAACACAATGGTCATTAAGTCTTTCTAAGATGAATTTTCTTGGCCTCCTCTTACTAGATTGAGGTTGAGATATTTGAAGTGTTTATAATTTTAAAGAAATAGAAATAAAAAAGTGGAAGGAAGAAAATAGATAAAAAAATTTACACTACACTAACAACATAGCTATTTTTTATATAAATTTCAATCTTGATTTGTCAATACTACTATAAATGTTCTGAAATATTTAGTAGATGTTAAATCACTACTATCTACCTAATAATTATTGATACTTAAATTAAACTAGTATACTATCTACCTTATCCACCTAATAACTTATCCACCTAATAATTATTGATACTTAAATTAAATTAGTAGTATAGAAGAGCTAGTTTAACACTTGAAATATTTCAAAAACTTGAAAACTATTCTAGTGGATTTTTTTTGTCTAATTTATCTAAAATCCTTTAGGAATTCATTGAAATCACAAATTTTATGTAATAATTATTGATACTTAAATTAAATTAGTAGTATAGAATAGCTAGTTTAACACAGGAAATAATTCAAAAACTTGAAATCTATTCTAGTGGATTTTTTCTTTCTTATTTATCTAAAATCCTTTAGGAATTCATTGAAATCACAAATTTGATGGGTAACGGATGCATAATCTAAAAACCTAGTGATTTTTCAGGGTGCTGAATCCATATATACAGTAAAAAAACCAATTTAATTAACACAAATCAAAATTTCACTATACAGTTTAAATTTTTAAATTTAATTACTGCCCTATAAATCACCACCGTTACATACGAACTAGGACTGGCTATGTAGTCTTGGCATGCAGGGAGACCAACGGCTAACGAGTTCATATTCCAAGTCCAACGGCAGTGTGGACGGTGGAGAAACTTGGCAGGAGGTGACACAGCGAACATTATTGACGTCCGGGACCAACCAGAGGAGCCCTTGGTGGAAACGAGTTTGAACTTAGCCAACGGAAACGACGAAGGTGGAACTGCAACGGGTAGATTAATATAACTATAAGATATAGAACTTATGCATATTTCTCTTAATAAAATCAACTCTTTTTTCCTCTTATCTTTTAAAAGACTCTTATTTTGTTTTCCCTTTTAAAAGATTCTGGCTGACAGCAATCTTCATAGAATGTCATATCAGATGGTGCATGACTCTCCATATGGTACTTCCACGATCCATATTGATGACTCTCCATATTGATACTTCTACAACTATATCGATGATTACTTTAAAATCGTTGATATAGTTGTAATGTTAAAGAATTGTTGCCATATACTTCATATGGTTAAAGAATGACTTTAACAATAGTTATCCTAGAAAATAGGTTGGCTTTCGGTTTATTTGTAGGTGGTATTATATTATATTTATTATTATTATTATTTAGTAATTTAATTATTAATGTTTTATATAATTTGAAATAATATATATATATATATATATATATATATATATATATCTCCAAGGAAGGGATTACATTTTCATAGACTAATTGATGTTAAAGGCTTATATAGTAAGACCTAATAAAATTTTGATGACGAGAATTTATTTGATGGGATTGAAGGACAACAAATAACAACAAATTTATGTTTGATGTGAATTTGGGAAAGGACAGCAACAACAGTGACAATATCCAGTTCAAATCTTCATGCAACCACGTATCACTTATCAATAGCACCTACCAGCCTTCAATTCTCTGCCAACCGTATTAAATGCACAGCCAACAACATTCCGGGGGGCATCCAACCATGAGCAGCAAAGGGGAAGGCAACCCACCAGAGGAGGTGACATCACCCACCTCTTGACCAATGGCAGCAGTTCCGGCGGGGCAATGAAAAGAGTCCCTACATTGTACCTTGATCCCATAGATTTGTTTAATTTTTATTTGACCTATTATGTTTTATAGTTTTAATGTTGGGTTGATTTTATTTACTGTGGTACATTTTGTTTTAACTTAGATTATATATATATTGTAATGTTTTATACATATATGCTATGAGTGCATTTTGACATGTAATGTTGTAAATGCTGAGAAAAGCAGAGAACAACATTGACTGTGTAATGAAATTTCTTGCCCGAAGGCAGAAAGGAAAAAGATAGAGAGAAAAAACGCTGTGTTTTGTAGCGGCTCAGTACATCTTTTGAATCCAGAAATTTGTTATTGTGTAATAGTTTAGAAGTTTTATGAAATAGAATTTACATTTCATCTCTCTATGTCCTCAATTTTTTTTAATCTCTGTGTTGAGTTGAGGAATTGTTTTCTTCCTCTGTGTGTTCGAAATTGTTCATAAATTCCAACATGGTATTAGAGCTAGTCTAGGCACTCAGTGAACGAAGCAGAGATCACTCTTCACTGCAGAAATTGTAAGAAGGTTGTTGAAGCATATTTCTCTAGCAGAGAAAAAGCTTTTGTTTGTTTGTTTTTTTAACACAGTCAAGAGAACCACCGTGTTTGCATAGTCACGATGGCAGCAGCAGGCACCAGTCTGACGAATCCCTAACTTCTACAGTTTAACGGGAAGAACCATGAATATTGGGCAATCACGACAAGAGCCCTGTTTGCTTCACAAGACATATGGGAGCTAGTTGAGAATGACTACCTAGAACGAGCAGACACAACAGAGTTGGCTACTTTGACAACAACAGAAAGAGACTTGTTAAAATATAATAGGAAGAAAGACTCCAAAGCCCTCTTCTATCTCTTTCAATCAGTGCATGAGAGTATTTTCCCAAGGATTGCAGTAGAAACAAAGTTTAAGGATGCGTGGGATATTCTCAAAACAGTGTATTAAGGCATGGAGAAGGTGAAGACAACAAAGCTGCAAATGTTGAGGAGAGATTTTGAAACTCTCTATATGAAAGAGTATGACACTATAGACTCATTCTTCACTCATGTGATTGGGTTGGTTACCCAGATAAGGTCTCATGGAGAGACACTTGAAGAAAGAAGAATAGTGGAGAAAA
The DNA here is from genome assembly GCA_034641835.2 of Pinus albicaulis. Classification (NCBI taxonomy): domain Eukaryota; kingdom Viridiplantae; phylum Streptophyta; class Pinopsida; order Pinales; family Pinaceae; genus Pinus; species Pinus albicaulis. The sequence goes on from CM076572.1 coordinate 1,382,704,622, forward strand.
TCTTGAGAAGTCTACCCTCAAGATTTGATGCCATAGTAGTGGCAATAGAAGAGGCTAAGGATCTCTCACTATTTACAGTGGATGAGCTTAGTGCATCCCTGATGTCTCATGAACACGGATTGAATAGAGGAACAGATTCCTCATTGGAACAAGCTTCCAAAACTCAAATTTCTTTTGGCGGAGGTAGAGGTCAAGGCAGAGAAAACAACAGAGGAAGAGGTAGAAGCCAAAACAGAGGAAGAAACAACCTTGCAAGTTCGAGTGGAAGGGGCAACAATTAGAACCAAAATGAAGGCTCAAGCCAACATCAAGCTCATGGACAAAGGTATGATAAATCCCAAGTCCAATGTCATTATTGCAAGAAATATGGGCACTATGCCAATGAATGTAGGAAAAAGAAAAACGACATGAATAATAGGTAGAATTTTAATTTTACAAAAGAAGAAAAGAACCAGAAGAATGTGTTGTTAACATGTAATGTAGCACAAGATAGACAAGATGATGTATGGTTCTTAGCCTCAAGTTGTAGTAACCACATGACTGGAAACATAATAATGTTTTCCAATCTAAATGAAAATGTTAAATCTGATGTAACAACAGGTTCTAATAGTAAGGTCTTTGTCACAGGAAAATGAAGAGTAAGTATCCTGACAAGAAAAGGAGAACATAAGTTTGTGCCAGATGTATATTATGTACCTGGCTTGAAATGTAATCTTTCGAGCATTGAACAACTCATAAACAAGGGCTATAATGTATTCTTTAAAGATGATGTGTGCACAATCATGGACATACCTCCAAGCAAGAAAGTCATTGCAGAGGTGCAGATGACAAGTAATAGGTTGTTTCCTCTCAAGCTTAGAATAGACCTGAAGGAAAGAAGAAATGTAGCAGCTGTAACACAAGAGGTCTTTCAAGAGGAAGTGAAAGATGAAAACTGGTTATGGCACTTAAGATTTGGACATCTCAATTTTGGAGGCCTGAACTTGTTGCACAGAAAGGGAATGGTAAAGGGATTACCACTGATTGAGAAACCAGATAGCCTTTGTAAAGATTGCATCTTGGGAAAACAACACAGAGAAAGCTTTCCAGTAGGAAAAATCATAAGGGCAAAGGCATCCTTAGATATTTTCCACTCATATTTGTGTGGACCAATGCAAACACCATCTTTAGCTGACAACAAATATGTTTTGACATTCATAAATGACTACATCAGAAAGACATGGGTGTGTTTCTTGAAACAAAAGAGTGAAGTGTTTGAACAGTTCAACCACTTCAAAGTTCATGTTGAGAAGCAGAGTGGGTACTACATCAAAGTGCTAAGAACTGACAGAAGTGGATAATACATCTCCAAAGAGTTCCTACTTTCTGTAGGGAGAATGGAATACACAAGCAGTTTACCACAAGGTACACACCTCAGCAAAATGGTGTTGCAGAAAGGAAGAAGAGGACCATCATGGACATGGTCAGAAGCATGTTGAAGGCAAAACATTTGCCAAATGAGTATTTCGTTGAAGCTGTCAATTGTGCAGCGTATATCTTGAATAGATTCCCAACCAAAGCTATCATGAACAGAGTTCTGGAAGAAGCATGGAGCGGCATAAAACAACATGTCACCCACATGAGAGTATTCAGTTGTGTGGCTTATGCACACATTCCGGATCAGCTAAGGAAGAAGTTAGACAATAAGGGGGAGAAGTGTATCTTTATTGGATACAGTGATGAGTCCAAGGCATACAAAATCTATAATCCATCCACCAAGAAAGTAATAATAAGCAGAGATGTGCATTCCATTGAAGAAGAAGCTTGGGATGGAAGCTTAGAGAAAATAGTGAATGTGAAGACATGTGTGTCTCACGAAGAAGAAGAAGAGGAAGGGACAACAACAAATAATCCCTGCATGGTGGCTCCTCCTCCACCATCGCAAGCACAACAAACCACACCACAAGCTGGAAATAGAATAGCCTTGATATATCAAGGAAGTGCTTCTTCAAGCACACCATAGGGAGCTGAAACTCTCTCGAGTTCAAGTGGAACTCCAAGTACACCAAGAAGACCGAGATTCAGAAATTTGAGTGAGATTTATGAACAAGGAAAGGTAAATGATAATGTTGGTCTAAACTCTTTATTTTCTTTGTATTGTCATGTTGATGACCTAATTCATTTTGAAGAAGCTGTAAAAGAAGAAAAATGGATTGAAGCAATGAACGAAGAGATTGGTGCAATAGAAAAGAGTAATACATGGGAGTTAGTGGACCTCCTTAAAGGTAAATAAGTCATTAGAGTAAAATGGGTCTATAAGACCAAGATAAATGCTAAAGGAAATATTGAAAGGCACAAAGCAAGACTTGTTGTCAAAGGCTGCAAGCAGCAACAAGGAAGAGACTATGAGGAAACTTTTGCACCGGTTGCAAGGATGGAAACAGTGAGAACAATGTTGTCCATAGCAGCACAACACAAATGGAAGGTTTACCAAATGGATGTGAAATATGCATTCGTGAATGGAGTGTTGAAAGAAGAGGTATATGTTGAACAACCTCCAGGCTATGAGATTGAAGGCCAATAGCATAAAGTATACAAGTTGAAGAAATCTCTTTATGGGATGAAACAAGCACCTAGAGCATGGTACAACAGGATAGATGCTTACGTGGCTGAAAATGTGATGGAGAACCCACACTCTACATAAAATAAAATTATGGTAAGATTATTATTGTTGTTTTATATATAGATGTTTTAATTTACTGGCAATGAATTTTCTCTCATTGTTGATTTTAAAGCAGTCACGAAGAGTGAATTTGAAATGACTGATTTGGGTTTTTTGAGATATTTTCTTGGAATAGAAGTAGAGCAAAATGAAAATGGGATTTTTATTTCCCAAAAAAAATATGTTAAAGAAGTGTTGAAACGATTCAACATGCAGAACAGTAAGGCGGCTGTAACTCCAACCTTCATGGGGTTAAAATTGAGCAAAGAAGACAATAGCAAGGATTTTGATCCAAGTTTATATAAAAGCATAGTTGGCAGCCTTATGTATTTGACTGCAACTAGGCCAGATATTATGCACACTGTAAGTTTAATTTCCAGGTTCATGGAAACACCAAATGAGACTCATTGGCAAGCAACCAAGAGGATTCTAAGGTATGTGAACGGAATGAAGGGGTATGGTATTTTCTACTCCTCATCCAAAATTTTTAAATTGATTGGTTACACTAACAGTGATTGGGCTGGAAGTGTAGATGACAAGAAGATCACATCTGTATATGTGTTTCATTTGGGATCAGAAGTTATTCCATGGGCTTCCAAGAAGCAACCAATAGTTGCTTTATCAACAGCAGAGGCAGAATATGTGGCAGCAACAACAACAACATGCCAAGAAGTATGAATAAAAAGAATGCTTAGAGATTTATGTCATGAACAGGACAAAGGAACAACAATTTATTGTGATAACAACTCAATGATAGCTTTATCAAAGAATTATGTCTTCCAAAAGAGAACAAATCATATTGATGCAAAATTTAATTTAATAAGAGAACTAGTTAATAATGGTGAGATTGTTTTGCAGTATTGCAAGACAAAAGAACAATTTTTTGATATCCTCACAAAGCCATTAACGCAGAAGAGTTTTAACTATCTCAGGAAATGCCTGGGTATGCAAGAAAATAATAGTTGTAATTAAGGGGGAGTGTTGGAATATTAATTCCAACTGCCAGCACATAGCAGAAAAACGACGAGAATTTATTTGATGGGATCGAAAGACAGCAAACAATAGAAAATTTAAGTCTGATGTGAATTTTGGAAAGGACAGCAATAACGGTGGCAATATCCAGTTCAGATCTTCACGCAACCACATATCACTTATCATTAGTACCTACCAGCCTTCAATTCTCCGCCAACCATATTAAATGCACAGCCAGCAACATTCCAGGGGGCATCCAACCGTGAGCAGCAAAGGAGAAGGCAACCCACTGGAGAAGGTGACGTCACCCACCTCTTGACCAATGGCTAGCAGTTCCGAAGGGGCAATGAAAAGGGTCTGTGCATTGTATCTTAACCCCACAGAATAAGGAATGTGTGAAGCTTCAATGTATTGGTTTAATTTTTATTTGCCACATTATGTTTTTTATTTTTAACATTGGGTTAATTTTATTTACCGCGGTACATTTCGTTTTAACTTAGATTATATATATTGTAAATATTTTATATTTAAAATATATATGAATATTGTAGTGTTTTATATATATATGTCGTGAGTGCATTTTGACATGTAATGTTGTGAATGTTGAGAAGAGTAGAGAGTAACATTGACTAGCATTGAATGTGTAATAAAATTTCTTGCTCGAAGGTAGAAAGGAAAAAGATATAGAGAAATAAAACGTTGTGTTTTGTAGCAGCTTAGTACATCTTGTGAATCCAAAACTTAGCTCTGAAGAAAAATTTTATTGTATAACAATTTAGCAGTTTTATGAATTAGAATTTACATCTCATCTCTGTGTGTCCTCAATTTTTTTTAATCTCTGTGTTGAGTTGAGAAACTGTTTTATTCCTCTATGTATTCGGAATTGTTCAGAAATTCCAGCACAAAATCTCCACGCATAACAGTTAGACCACAAGCAAAAGAAAATACTACATCGTCATACACTAACTAATGTCCTTTAAAGGCAATGTAAAACTAATGCTTGAACAAAGAAAGTAGCTTCTTTCAGCTTCAATCACTAGTAGAAATCACATCCACTTCGTGTGTGTGGTGCTTGAATAGGTTGTCTGGTCTCAATTATTTAGTAATGTATCGACAGTAGGGCTATCCTTCGCCCTTGCTATGCCATTGCCAAGGAAAATAATGTTGCTCAGAGACTTCAAAGTGAGTTCACAATGAGCCATAAGATCAGAATATGTTGAAATGTTGTTTTCAACTGCCCTGTACAATCTGCCGCCTTCTATCTTTGTTTGAAGAACTCTCCACCAGTGTGACTTTCCAATTTTTGTCTCTAGGCTTTCTGTACTCTGGCTGCTTTCCATTTTGCTGAACAGTCTATGTTAAAAACAAAGTACACAGTCCTCTGTTTTTTAAAACAAAGCATTTTTATACACAGGGTTTTGTTTGAACGCGGGAAGACTTACATACTACATAACAGAGCATTTTATTTGGTTGATTTTGAACACGGGTTTAGTGGTCCCACAGACACGCGGAAGAACGTGATTGGATTGCATGATATTGGAGCCCGTCCTCAAAACTCATTTCTGGACGCGATGTATTTTTATGGACCAGATTTGATAGTTTATCGCGCATCCAATTGTCACTGTACCACAACCCAGTTTTCGGACGTGATATGATATTATGGACGTGATTTGATAATTCATCACGCGTCCATAAGGTGATGTCATGACCCTTCAATTGTAACATGAATTTGTTTCGTGCATTCGGGTTTAATGATTGTTTGAAGTTTGGCGGGGTATTATTTGATAAGTTTTGTTTTTTAACATTTTTACGCTATAACGTAATATGTTTTTACATTGGGCGATTTAAGGTTTTAAACCTTTGCAATGTTATGTTTTAATATAACATATGCACGCTATAGTGGGGTGGGCCCGAAAGGGAAATACATAGAGTTTATGTTTAGTTTTAGTTCTTACTTTATATTTGTTTTATGTCTGTTTTAATATATGCTGCGGCATATAAAAAGAAAAGGCCCGAAAAGGCAGTGTTATGTAATTTGGTATTGTAAGCACAACAGTGCGAAAAAAAGTGAATGTATTTGTTTTGTAATACATAGCAGTGTATGAAAAGGAGAACATAGTGTATTCTTTTTACACATAGCAGTGTAAAAAAGAGTATTGTAAAGACAGAGTGCTTTTTGTTTTGAATAGAGACAGTAGAATTTTCTGGCATTGTGTTTGTGGAGCAGTCCAGTTTTGTAATCCCTCTGTGTGAGGAAGTATTGTAACATTTTTTTTGGTTAATGAATAGAAGCTTTTCAAAGTGTGAATCTCTGTCTCCTGTGAAGAAAAATTTTATATTTCTCTGTGTTTAGAGGAGAGTATTATTCTCTTTGTAATTTGTTCTAGAATTCTTAGAAATTCCAACATGGTATTAGAGCTAGTCTAGGCTCTTTGAAGGTGTCAAAGAAGCTGAAGGAAGGATTTATTTGTTGCAACAGCTTCTCCAGCAGAGTGAAGACTCATTCAAAATAATCCAAGCTATTTATCAATACAGTTTATTGTGTTACTGTTGAAGACAGTCAGTTTATAAATTTACAGTCAAGTATTTGAAGCATAGTTAAGAGTGCAAGAATGGCTGGAGCCAGCACTAGCATGAGTATAGGTAATACTCAGCTCCCACAATTTAATGGGAAAAACTATGATTACTGGGCAATAACCATGAGAGCCCTGTTTGCCTCCCAAGACCTATGGGAACTTTTTGAGGATGGTTTTGAAGAACTAGTGGATGAAAATGAGTTTAATGACTTAATTCACGTAGAGAAGGACTTGTTGAAGAGCAATAAGAAGAAGGACTCTAAAGTCCTCTACTATTTGTATCAAGCAGTGCATGTGAGTGTGTTTCCAAGGATAGCAGCAGCTAAGAGATCCAAAAAAGCATGGGTAACTCTCAAGACAGCCTATCAAGGCATGGAGAAAGTGAAGAAAACAAAACTACAGTTGCTGAGGAGAGATTTTGAGACTCTCTGCATGAAGGAGTAAGATAACATTGACTCATTCTTCACACATGTGATTGGAATGGTCACACAGATAAGGTCTCATGGAGAGACACTTGAAGAAAGGAGGATTGTGGAGAAACTATTGAGGAGCCTACCCTTAAGGTTTGATGTGATTGTCACCACCATAGAAGAGACAAAGGATCTCACAAAATTTTTAGTTGATGAGCTACATGCATCACTGATGACACATGAGCAGAGATTGGGTAGAAATGAAAACTCATCTCTGGAGCATGCCTTTAAGACCCATATGTATTTTGGAAGAGGAAGAGGTCCAGTCAGAGGAAACAAGAGAGGAAGAAGTAGAAGCCAAAACAGAGGTGGAAGAAACAGTCCAACAAATGCTCAAGGAAGGGGCAACAATCCAAATCAGAACCAAGGCCAAGGCAGCAGCCAGCAAAGTGGACAGCAACATGCTCGTGGACAAAGGTATGCCAAATCCAATGTCCAATGTCATTATTGTAAAAAATATGGGCATTATGCAAATGAATGTAGGAAGAAGCAGCGTGATATGGCTAATAGAATTAGTGCAAATTTCACTAGAGAAAATATCAGCCAAGATAAATTATTTTTAGCTTGTAATATGGCTGAGGAAAAGAGTGAAGATTTATGGTTTATAGACTCCGGTTGCAGTAACCATATGACAGGAAACATAGCCATGTTTTCTATGTTAGATGAGAATGTGAAGTCACAAGTCACATTAGGGATAGATAGTAAAGTTTCTGTTATGGGAAAAGGAGATATAGATGTCTTAACAAGGAAAGGAGAAAAGAAATCCATAGTAGATGTTTATTATGTTCCTGGAATGAAATGTAACCTCTTAAGTATTGGACAACTTGTTCAAAAGGGGTACAATGTTTTCTTTGAGGATGATGTATGCACCATCATGGATAAACCACCCAGCAAACAATGTATTGCTGAAGTGAAGATGACATGGAATAGGATGTTCCCTATCAGAATTAGAGCAGATTTGAAAAATGGAGAAAAAATAGCAGCAGTGACACAAGAGGCTTTCCAAAGCGAAATAAAAGATGAGAATTGGTTGTGGCACTTGAGATTTGGACATCTCAACTTTGGAGGTCTTAACTTGTTGCATAGAAAAGGAATGGTAAGAGGTTTACCATTGATTGAGAAACCGGACAGCCTTTGTGAAGGTTGTATCTTGGGTAAACAACACAGAGAAATTTTTCCATCCGGGAAAAGCATAAGGGAAAATGCACCCTTAGAAATTGTCCACTCAGATTTATGTGGACCGATGCAAACTCCATCACTTGCAAGCAAACACTATATTCTAACATTTATTGATGATTTTACTAGAAAAACCTGGGTTTATTTTTTGAAAAACAAAAGTGAAGTGTTTGAAATATTTTGCAATTTCAAAGCACTTGTGGAGAACCAAAGTGGGTTACATATCAAATTCCTAAGGACTAATAGAGGAGGTGAATATATATCTAAATAATTTCTGCGTTTTTGCAGAGAAAATGGGATTCATAAGCAGTTTATAGCAAGGTACACTCTGCAGCAAAATGGAGATGCCGAAAGGAAGAATAGGACAATCATGGATATGGTAAGGAGTATGTTAAAGGCAAAGCATTTGTCGAATGATTATTGGGCTGAAGCTATACATTGTGCAATGTACATTTTAAATAGATGCCCAACAAAAGAAGTCATGAACAAAGTTCTGGAAGAAGCATGGAGTGGGACAAAGCAAGGAGTCACCCACATGAAAGTTTTTGGTTGTGTGGCTTATGCACACATTCCAGATCAGCTAAGGAAGAAGTTGGACAGAAAGGGGGAGAAATGTATTTTTATTGGATACAGTGAGGAATCTGAAGCTTACAGGTTATATAACCCATCCACCAAGAAGTTTATTGTGAGCATAGATGTTCAGTTTATTGAAGAGGAAGCTTGGGATGGAAGCATAGAGAAAATAGTGAATGTTAAAAATTGTTTGTCTCATGATGAAGATGATGAAGAGATGGCTGAAATACATCCCCAAATAGCAACACCAACACAAGGACAACAAAGAACACCCTTGAGGAGAAATTAAAGTGCTTCTTCAAGCACAACACAAGGAGGAGATTCGAGTGCTACTTCAAGCACTCATACACCAAATGAAAGAGGAAAGAAGTTCAGAAATTTAAATGACATTTATGAGCAAGAGGCAGCAAATGAAGGTATGAACTCTTTGTTTGCTTTATATTGTCATGTTGATGACCCTATTCATTTTAAGCAAGCTATTAAAGATAGGAAATGGATAGAAGCTATGGATGAGGAAATTAATTCCATAGAAAGAAACAAGACATGGGAATTGGTTGAACTCCCAAAAGGTAAATAAGTTATTGGAGTTAAATGGGTCTACAAGACCAAGAGTAATGCTGAAGGCAAAATTGAGAGACACAATGCAAGATTTGTTGTCAAAGGGTATAAGCAACAGCATGGGAGATACTATGAGGAAACTTTCGCACCGGTTGCTAGAATGGAAACTGTGAGAGCAGTGTTATCCATAGCAACACAAAATAAGTGGAAAGTTTACCAAATGGATGTGAAGTCAGCATTCCTAAATGGAATGTTAATGGAAGAGGTTTACATTGAACAACCTCTAGGCTATGAAAAGAAAGGCCAAAAACACAAAGTGTGCAGATTGAAGAAAGCTCTTTATGGGCTGAAGCAAGTGCCAAGAGCATGGTACAGTAGGATAGATTCCTATCTACTGGAAAATGGATTTGAAAAATGTGAGGGAGAACCAACCTTATATATCAAAGATAAAGATGGTAAAATGTTGATTGTGGTTTTATATGTTGATGATGTGATTTTTACAGGTAATGATGATTACCTTATTGAAAATTTTAAAAAGGTCATGAAAGATGAATTTGAAATGACTGATATGGGTTTGTTGAGATACTTCTTAGGAATAGAAGTAGAACAAAATGAAAATGGGATTTTTATCTCACAAGAAAAATATGTTAATGAAGTGTTGGAAAGATTTAATATGTAGGAGAGAAAAGCAGCAATAACTCCCATTGTGATGGGATTAAAACTCCGCAGAGGGGACAGCAACAAGGATTTTGATCCTAGTTTGTACAAGAGCATAGTTGGCAGCCTCATATATTTGACTGCAACTAGACCTGATATAATGCATGCTGTCAGTTTGATTTCCAGATTCATGGAGAAGCCAAAAGAAGCACATTGGAAGGCAGCAAAAATAATTATGAGGTATGTTAAGGGAACAAAAAGGTATGGCATTTTATATACTAGTTCAGAATGTTCAGATTTAATTGGATACACTGACAGTGATTGGGTTGGAAGTGTAGATGATCAGAAAAGCACATCCGATTATGTTTCTCACATGGGTTCAGGAGCCATTTCATGGGCTTCTAAGAAACAATCTATTGTAGCATTGTCTACAGTAGAGGCAGAATATGTGGCAACTACAGCAGCAGCGTGTCAAGCAGTTTGGATGAGGAGGATGTTAAGGAGTTTATGCCAGGAGCAAGCAAAAGGTACATTGATTTATTGTGACAATAGCTCAGATATTGCATTATCAAAGAATTCTATGTTTCACAAGAGAACGAAACACATTGACACAAAGTTTCATTACATCAGGGAGCTAGTGAACAATGGAGAAATTGTTTTAGAACACTGCAGAACTCAGGAGCAATTTGCAGACATTCTGACCAAGCCATTGAGGCAGAAGAGTTTTGAGTTCTTAAGGAAATGTCTGGATATGACTGATAACTCAGCAGTTGAAATTAAGGGGGAGTGTTGAAATGTTATTTTCAACTGCCCTGAACAATCTGCCACCTTCTATCTTTGTTTTAAGAACTCTGCACCAGCGCCGCTTTCCAATTTTTGTCTCCAGGCTTTCTGTACTCTGGGCGTTTTCCATTTTGCTGAACAGTCAATGTTAAAAACAGAGTAAACAGTCCTCTGTGTTTGAAAACAAAGCATTTTTATACATAGGGTTTTGTTTGAACGCGGGAAGACTTACATACTACACAGAGCATTTTATTTGGTTGATTTTGAACATGGGTTCAGTGGTCCCACAGACATGCGACAGAACGCGAATGGATCGCGTGATTTTGGAGCCCGCCTGCGAAACTCATATCCAGACGCGATGTATTTTTATGGACCGGATTTGATAGTTTATCGCGCGTCCAATTGTCACCATACCCAAACCTAGTTTTCGGATGCGATATGATATTATGGATGCGATTTGATAATTCATCGTGCGTCCATAAGGTGACATCATGACCCTTCAATTGTAATGCGAATTTGTTTCGTGCATTCAGGTTTAATGATCGTTTGAAGTTCGGCGGGGTATTGTTTGATAAGTTTTTTTTTTTAAACGTTTTTACGTTATAACGTAATATGTTTATACATTGCACGATTTAAGGTTTTAAAACTTTGCAATGTTATGTTTTAATATAACATATGCGCGCTATAGTTAGGTGGGCTCAAAAGGGCAATATATAGAGTTTATGTTTAGTTTTAGTTTTTACTTTATATTTTTTTTATGTTTGTTTTAATATATGCTACGACATATAAAAAGAAAAGGCCCGAAAAGGTAGTGTTATGTAATTTGGTATTGTAAGCATAACAGTGCGAAAAAAAGTGAATGTGTTTGTTTTGTAATACACAACAGTGTATGAAAAGGAGAACATAGTGTATTCTTTTTATACACAGCAGTGTAAAACAGAGTATTGTAAAGACAGAGTGCTTTTTGTTTTGAATAGAGACAATAGAATTTTTTAGCACTGTGTTTGTGGAGCAGTCCAGTTTTGTAATCCCTCGGTGTGAGGAAGTATTGTAGCTGTTTTTTTTGGTTAATGAATAGAAGCTTTTCAAAGTGTGAATCTCTGTCTCCTGTGAAGCAAAATTTTATATTTCTTATGTTTAGAGGAGAGTATTATTCTCTCTGTAATTTGTTCTAGAATTCTTAGAAATTCCAACAATATTCACACACTATATATTTCCAAAAGCATGTGATGTCTCAATGAAAAAGAAGTCCCAAGGAAATAGTTCTTCGTATGCTGAGAAACTCTATAATCTAGCACTAAAAACATACACGTTACAACAGGAAGAAATTTGGAAGTGCCAGTTCTTAGGCCTATGCGGGGGTTAATGGCTGTGTTTCTATGGGGGTGGCTAGGAGATATAATTTTATTGTATTATTTATTGAGATTATAATTTTGTTTTGATTATGGGGGTGGCTAGGAGATATAATCTTATTGTATTGTTTATTGAGGTTATAATTTTGTTTTGATTATCAATTTAATCAATTTTCAGTAATAATTTGGCAAAAAAAATTCAAGAAATGTCTTTTATAGTGTTTATGTGTAAAAATAAATCTTGCACCATCAAAAGCTTCTAAACACACAAAACCTAAAACACCTAAATATACAAAATCTTAAAACTTAAAAGGTAGATTTTCAAAATTTCAACCAAATTTTCTTAAAATTATGCAAAAATCACAAAATAAATTGTATCCAGTTTAGAGTACGCGTAATTCTGTATGCATAAGTCAATTAGCAAAGTCCATAGTAGGCTGATCTTCATTCTCACACTTTTGCATGACAGCTGATCGGTCGGGCATCTTGGCTATGATCAACGTCGATTGATGTACTTTGAAAATGTCAGTGGGGACGGAGGAACCGATGAAAGATAAGGCAGAGGAGTTTTTCTCTTGAACAGTCGCGGGGATTAAATTCGCATTAAATTCACAGTTGACTTGCGTAGCTATGGATCAAAAACTTCAAATCTTAGGTTCAGCCAAACAGAGTAAAAAAATATAGAGTGGTCGCTTAGTATATTTTTCTAACCAATTTACTTCAGATTATATTTTTCCATTACATTGAAAAACATTATACTAAAACCTAATTTTCTAAACTTGCATATGTTGCCGGGAGTAAATAAAAGTTGCTGAATAAATGTTAGGCTATAAGATTTTACCAACTAAATGTCTATTTATTCTTAATTACTGGATGTGTTGTGTAGTGAAAGGGTAGGTTTGTACTTAAAATATTTTTTAATTCATGTCCTTTAACCTGCAAACTAAATACCCAACCCCTCCAGTCGCTTGACTTACTTGTATACCACAAGAATGGCTGTTGTCAGTTTATTTAACAGAATAGTTGGGATTAATTTTCCATTTAACAGAGTAGTTGGGATTAATTTTCCAACAACCAAAGGAAGCCCGGAAAATTTAGAGTAGGAGTGTGGCTTGTCTAACCGAAAGCTGTGACATCATCTGTGCACGCTGCAGTTTCTGGGCTTGAATAAGACCCGAGCCAGATCTTTGAATGGTGTCTGGGCTTCCTAATTTTCGCTTTTGTGGGCCAATCTAGAATGGACGGTATAATACAAAAAACCGATTGATTGAAACCCGATGTCACTCAACACAAAATATAATGATGGTGGTAACTGTATATAGAGATTTTTGCCGTGGGGTCGTCCTTTGAACCTATTTTTTAGTTTTATCGACTTGCAGAGCCTTTTTCAAAATTAGTTGCTCTGTACAAACAAGTAAATTCAAACATAATCATGGTAGTAACTGGAAGACGTTATTCCTATATAGAGATTTTTTTAGCGTTATCAACTTGCAGAGCATTTTCGCAGAATTAAAAATAGATGCTCTATACAGATTAATGAATTAAAGATATTTGATATATTCATCTTGATGTGCATTTTTTTCATTTCTATGGTTGTTGTCCTCCATGAAATGATGACAGACTGCATATGTTTTAGTTCTATAATTGCAGTCGTTCCACGAAATGATTTCGAGTTGTGCGTATGATTTTGACTTCAACTGCTGGAATGGTTCAGTGACGTTTCCATTCCGATTTGTAACAGAAGTTTCTTTTACTTTATACAGTAAAATACTAAATTTTAAGTATATGGTTGAAATTATAGGAAATTTAAAAAGGCAGAATACTAAAGATTAATTCCCTACATTCATTTATTAAATTTTTATATTTAAATAACTTTTTAAAAAATAAAGATTCATAATAAAAATATAATTAAAAAATTTACAGTTATCCATAATTTTTTTTTTCTCCACTATTAATATTTAAAATAATTTCTAATAACATTTCTATATCTATAAATATTTAAAATAACTTCTAATAACATTTCTATATCTATGCCCATCGTTTATATATAAAAGCATTTCCCTTATGACCTTTACAGTACTCTTTTAATTTACCTTTAAAACTTAACTACTAAACTAATATATATTAAATATATTAAAAATAACATTATTATTTCAATAATAATCCGATTTATATTATTTATTTTAATAATAATGTGATGCCTATATTTTAAGAATGATGCTTTAAAGGTGAGCATTTTTTTAAGTGTTTTAAAGTATTTGTCATTTTAAATTTATTAGATTTTAGACTTTTATAATGAGATATTTTTGTGGTTAATCACATGAGAAAGAATAAATGGACGTGAATACCTTTATAATGAATATGTGCTGTGATATTTATATAAATATATTAACAAAGTACTTTTAAATGTATAATATATTTTTATTTTTGTGATTTAAATATTTAATTATATTACATTTATTAAGATATTAGATTATTTTATTTTATTATATTATTTATATAAGTATTAATTTTAAATAAAAATATTAAGAATAATAATATAATATTAGTATCTTTTTAGATTGTTTATTTTTTACTAACATATATTTTATATTTCAAAATATTTGTCATATTATTAGATTAACATAATTATGATGAATTGAGAATGCTTTTTTCACCTCTTTTTGAACATATAAATAGAATGTTTAATAAATTCAATTAATATTTTACCTAAGTGAGAGTGCGAGATGACGAGGTAATGAATCCATTGTCCGCAAGGGAGTTTATGCAGATTGAAGCATGAGACAAACCCTCTGCTCACACATTGATGAAGTTCATTTTGTATTGAATTTGTTTTTTGCATGCGATTGGGTATCAAAGTTTTTCTTTTTGTTCTTGTCTTAGAGGGAGGTTTTTCCTAGGACAATATCTCTTGATCGTGTTTCACTTCATTATGGGGTTGGTTCTTGGTTTTTATTTTATGGGATGCATCTTCTAGCCCTTCTCCTAGTTTCTAAGAGCTTGGTTCCTTCGATGCATCTCTTTTGTCGACCTGGAATTTGTCGAATAAAGTAGTTGTAGGCTCGCTAGATACTTTGCTCATTTGGGGTTGTTTTCTGCGTTGGCGAGGAAGGGGCTATAGTGTGGCCTCAATGAACGACTTTGCAGTTTATTTCCATTGATACACTATGTTTATTTACATTGGGAGAAGTAATTTTATCTTCTATATCCACTAGTTCGAGAACTTCATGACTAGCGAGATGGACATGATCGAATTCTAGTCTTCTCCTGGATGTTTTTCAAATTGTCTCGGTTTGTGAACAATTAATTCTATCTTCTTTTCATAGAGGGAGGTTTTTCATATTTTAAATTTATCTAGCTGGAATAAAACTTAAGGAGGGTTATCCTAGGCGATAGCTGATTGCATAGGATCATAAAAGGACATGGACAATCCTATTGTTAGCCTACCTATTTAGGGGTATTACTAAACTGATCTTTAGATACCAGACACTTCTACTAACAACTTTCTCAGGTACAACTATTTCCATTGCTAATTGATCTGAAATTGATTGTTAGTTATTGTTGTGCTAATATCAGTTTCAGACTTATAATGAAATTGCTTATGTTTGCTTCTTGTACAAGGGTTTATAGATGTGCTATGATTGATAAAACAAAAAACTTGATGAGATTAAGTGTATTTCATGAACGTAAAAGAATGGAAACTAAATGTTGAACATCAACATATAAACACACAAAAAACACGGAGAACTGAGTCAAATACACATTGTTTTGATGAAATAGTTCACCCCTCCTGGGCTACATCTCCTTGGTCTAGCTTCCATGGCATGGGCCTTTGTATTAGCTTCAATTGTGAAAAAAATGTTGTTTACAGTCTCCTGTTGCCTCTGCACCCTACTCCAATGGCTCCAAAACATAAAAATAAACCAAGAATGACCCTTCCTGAGCAAAATTGGTCGAAAATTGCCGCAGTGATGGCAAAACCAAATTTTCCTACAAATTCTCCACTAATTCTAGAAATTAGCCAGCTAAATCTACTAAAACTAGAGCTCCGCCCCATTTGACGAACTCCGCCAACTCTGTTGCCATGTTAATCGTGCCATTAACAGATGGATAAGTGTG
The DNA here is from genome assembly GCA_034641835.2 of Pinus albicaulis. Taxonomy (NCBI): domain Eukaryota; kingdom Viridiplantae; phylum Streptophyta; class Pinopsida; order Pinales; family Pinaceae; genus Pinus; species Pinus albicaulis. The sequence goes on from CM076572.1 coordinate 1,382,720,559, forward strand.
TTTTTAATGTTAATTACTTATAATGTTAGCGCTAAGCATGTTTAGCGCTTTAGGCCTCTGCACTGTTACTAGGCATGGTCATATTACGAGGGGGTTGGCACTCTCCTCTGCCCATTGATCAACAACATGAAGAAGAAGTAGGTGCATGCGCCCATATAGGTTAAGGAATTTCATGTGGTCTATTGGTTGGTGCGGATGCTAGTGTGGGGGAGGTCGCATTAGGGGAATTTTGAGGTCTAAAATGGGCCTCCAAAGGAGATTATAATATAATAGTGGAAATAATAAAATAAATTTGATGACATCATCAAAATTTAGAGGGAAAAAAGAAAAAACTACTTTTTCAACTCGTATTTTCAACTTATCTCCCAAAGCTTTTACTCAATTTTCAAGCGGGAGTACTCGTTGGATGCAAAATTTAATTCGTAATCCAAGGAGTACCCATGTGCATACTTTCGATGGACCCTGCTAGACGAAAAATGAGAAATACATGAAAAATCTCATTGCAATCACATTTTTCATGTATTACTCATTTTTCGCATAGTAGGGTCCATCGAAAGTATTTAACATGGGTACTCTTTGGATGAGGAATTAAATTTTACATCCAACGAGTACTCTCATTCGAAATTTGAGTAAAAACTCTGGGAGATAAGTTGAAAATACAAGTTGAAAAAGTAGTTTTATTATTTTATTATTTTTTAATCATTTTACCCTTTACTTAAAAAATGGTGAATCATCCCCCAAGGTTGACATGATCATATTGAATCCTATTGGTTCTGATAAAGTTTATTTTGGTTGTAAATTTTTCTTAGGAGGCCCATTTTAGACCTTAAAATTCCGCTAATGCGGGGTCGATCCCGACCTTCGCCCCTCCTCAGTCATATATTTTTTCTTGAAAGAACCTTTGCAATAAACCTTGGTTAAAAATAATGCGTCCATTTGACATTTTAATATAACTTGGCATTCGAACTTGGCATATGAAATATATTGCACCAGCCTTCAAGGCCACGAGGGAGGGCACGTGGCAGCCTCCGGTTGCTCCACATGTCCCTTTTGCAATTGATTAACTCCACCAATATAAAAAAAAAAAAAATTAATGTGCCATACTTAGAAAATTTCAACCTTAGAATTAGGAAGAAAAATTTCAATTTCCTAAGCAACATTAGTGAATCTGACTGCGAAAATTGTCACAGAGTCATTGGCTGAAAATGGGAGAATATTCCTAAGATATTCTTGAGGCACTGACTGGACTGCCAATTCATCAGTTTGTTACTGTTTAGCACATTTTTACTTGTTTGATAAAATAGACAACATATCATAACTTACTCATACGAACTCAGATTTAGATGAAATGAGTTGCGTTGGAATCCTGGTGATGAGCTGTATCAAGTCATTCTGGTTTGGAGCATTTCTAAGAAATTTAATTTTTGAGCTAAATACCGAGCCTCTGATCACTGATGGGTGACAAGGCATTACAATGTAACAGTTCCCTAGACATAGAGGAAAATATACTTACCACGATTGAAATTGAGATCAATCACCCATGTCCTTCTTCAGAGACTATCCCACTTCGGGACACACAAATGTTTTTCGATATCATTCGATCTCCTCTATACCAATGGATTATGGTACCATAGGTTATGTGAGGGACGATGTCAGGATAAAAATTCATGCATGACACTCCAAAATCGCCAAACCAGTGAAATTTTCCTCAAAAATTAAGAAACTATAATTTGTAGAGGACATTTTCTTGGAACATATAATAGGAATAAAAAAGACGAATTTGATTAGGCGATGGGGTTTTGTGAAAATGGATGGGGGGAAATGCAGAGCTTGATAGCTAAAATTTGGACGTTGATCTTAACGTATAGCCAAAATGTTAGTGTTTTTATGAATGGGTGGTTTGGAATCCACATTTTACATGAGGAAGATGCAGTTCATATTTTGAAGACACATTGGGTGGGTTGACACAGTTTCCTAAATCTGAGCCATTGGAGTTTTAATCTGCTTACGGTGACTCAGTGTAGAAGACTAGTATGGGAAAAGCTCCCTATATTGCCCCTTTAATTATGGATGAGGAAGACACTAGAGGCTCTCATTGCCACAATTGGAAGATTTGTGTTTTTGGATAGTGATGGAATTGTGACACTAGAAAAACAAGTTACATGGAGCTTAGTTGAACTGGAACTCACTGGAGCTCTGCCAATATAACTGGACCTTGAATAAACTAGGTCTTCCTTTTGTCATAGAATAAACTACTAATGCATACCCTTTCAAAGTATAATATGCCACAATATTGGTCACATATTTTCAAAATTCCCTTGACGATTCATGAATCGTATAGTTTGGAGTCAAAAGGTCAAAGATGTAGCCAAGGAATGTAATCTAATACACTCTTCAATCAAATATGGAAAGATGCCATAAGGATAATTTCAAAACAATGACACTACATGTAATTTCAATAGCCCTACCACTCTTTTCCCTGCTCTGGAGTATTTTTTCCCTCGCGATGCAAATGATATGGTCTATACATGAAGAATAGCACTGGAGGAAGGTTGAGAGATATCATCCCATTTCACAAACCCTTGGATTTGCATAAGTTTGGTGATATATTCATTTATTTTGAATACATTGTCAGAACGAGATGAAAAGTTGATAGTTGTGAAAAATTATTGCCCCCATTTGGTTGTAGGACTAGATATATGACTTTCTCCTTAACTACCCACACCTGAAATTTCAACAACTCTATTTGTTGAGAAAATTAAGAATGAGATCACATCTCCTACAAATTCGATTGGTAGCGACATGGATTTCTTGGCTCAAAATCGCCACATGGATATTCTAATCCTCACCATTCATAAGGCATTAGAATATCCTATTGAGCTATCCATTAGCCCTAGGTCTTCCATGAATGTTACCATCAGGAGGGGTAGGAAGTGACAGAGAAGACCAAAAATTGACCTGGTCTCTTGGACATCTAAGACCTTGGACTTCATGGATGATTTGAACCTACATGATTATTCATTTCACCTGCTATTTATTCACAATTCCTTAGAGGGGGAATGCTTGATATGGGGTTGCAACATGAAGATATTTTCATTAAAAATTCAAGGGTTTAGTGATCCCTCCAAAAGAAATTCTCTAAAACACCTTATCAAGTTGTGGGGCCCAATTTTCATTCGTATATAGGAAACAATGACATCGAGTGATAAGGATTAGACATATTTTTTAAATATACGCCCTAGTTGGTCGATTTTTGCAATGGATTCAAATGTATTAGCAGGTGAGATGTTGTCTATGTGGTATCCATACATGATTAATGTTAATTCCTATAGTTTTCATAGTTCTATTACTTTTTGGTTTCATTCAAGGTATGCCACATTTCATACACATCGTCAACATCTATACCCATACAATGAGAAGGTGTTCTGGCAATGTATGGAACATGCGGGATAATGAAGATGGAATCACTCATTATGGTAGGGGACATGAATCTAACAATTTCAAGTGAAAAAGTTTGGGCATCTACTTGTAGACTAGATCCATCAGGTGGAATTTCTCAAAACTATTCTTAGATAATAATCTGGTGGGCATGTGCCCAAATCTAATTGTGCTGACATGGAAAAAAATTAGGGCATTCCCTATCAACATTTACAAGAGACTTGATATTTTTATCTTACATAAGAATCTGATAGAGATATTGGGATTTGTCTAATCAATTTTCCCTTTGACTATTATTTGGGACCAAGCTCCCATAATACTTCAGTGGAAAGAGGATCAATGTAACAGTCCTCTCTGGTTATGCAAATATGTTTTTATTTAGAATGAACTATTTTAATAGAATGATTAGAATCCATATGAAACTTGAACTGAAATTCAACATGGTGATCTAATAAATAAAATTAAGTAATAAAGTAAATTGGATGTTTTCCTTAAGAAAGAATTTTATTTAATAAGATCCTTGACCAAAAAGAAATCAGAAAATAGAAAAAAAAAATTCCCTTAATTACTCCTAAAAATCCCTAGGAGTGGATTAATATGATTTGATAAGATTGGGAGAGAAAAATATATTGAATCGCTCAGTGTGGGGAGAAAACAATGAGAGAATGGTACATAAAGCACCGTGGGAGAAAAATGATGGCTTTAATGGAAAATAGACTTTTTTCGTAAATAGAAAAAAAAACATAGGCTATGAGGATGGAAGACCCTATAAAGTAGGACCACACTAAGGAAAGTCTGCTAGGGAAGTAAAGCATACAAATTCCTTGACAAAAAAAATAATAAGTTGTTGGTTCTAGTGGGAAGAGGATTTGGGATCGAGGGAGAACCTACAAAGAAGGTTCATGGTTGGGTGGAAAAATATTCTTTCCAAGGTGTTCTAGTTGGTAATGCGAATATAGTACTAATTATGAGTATTGGTTCTGGTTACTTGAAATTATTTGTATGCATTTATCAACTGCAATTTTTTTTAGTAAATATTTATTTAGAATGGTTATATAATTATATTATTTATTATTATCTAGAATTATGTTGACTATAACAAGTATAGGGTGGTTTTATAGTTTGTTATTTTTCATTATCTAGAAATTATGATTGACTATAATAGCCATACGGATACGATTAATAGATATGTTTATACTGTTGGTTGTGGAGTTAGTAAATTATTGAAGTAATTGTAGGAAATTATAATTTTGAATTCCGAGTTATTCACTCATTCAAATACTTGAAAAAAAATAGTATAGGGTATGGTATGTTTATAAAGCCAAGTTTTATTAGGATTATAATTGAAATGCATGCGATGTCAATCATACATTCATGATACTGGTTAATAAGGGTAAAATTTAAACTAAGTTAGGAATGAAACTATCTGTTTTGACTATTGAAAGTAGCCATTAAGGATTAAAGGTATCAATCCTTATAATCCAGGTTAAAATTAGAAAAAGGAATATCTACTTAAAAAGGGTAAATTATTCTTCATATTTAATATGAATGGGTACAAAAATGATAACGAGTTTAGTAGTATACATGTCCATTTGTAATTCGAGTTTATGGAAATTGAAAATCATATAGTAAGTCATAGTTACTAGAGAATTAAATTTAGAGGGATGTTTTTTAGCTATTAAAATTAACACTGTTGAACGCCTATGTGGAAGCGAAAAATAGGAGTATTTAGCAATACCATTGCCTTCCAAAAATTGTCCAGTAGTTACAGGTTTACAAATCATAGACGATAATGACGAATAAAAGATGAGAAAACATTGTTTTCTCAACAAATATTAGATAGAGAAAGAAAGAAACCAATATTAAAAGGCTAGGGATGCATGCCATAGGCTTGCTATTATTCAATTAACGGAGTAACACTGGTAAGAACCATCTTAATTTCAACCCATAAAAAACTTACAATTTCACAGATTCTATAATTAATCATAGCTTAGTAGTGTACTATAACTATCTTGAACACAAAATTACCGAGGTATCTGCATGTTCGGTGTAAATTAGATTAAATATAAAAAGGAAATATAACAGAATGAAAATTATTCGACTCGTTATCATTCTATGTAAATATAATAGGGTGCCAATCGATTCACACATTTCCTAAACAAAAGGTAAAAAACATATGATTGGCCAATATAGCCTCTATTTATGAAACATTAAAAATAGGGTACATTTTTCGGAATAATTTTATGAAGCCATTAGAATGACCACGATATTGACGCACAAAAATCAAAGAAAAAACATTGTAAATTCCTTACAATAGTAGACAAAACCAGAATACATCTTTATGGAATAATTGTGCAACCCTTAAGTTTCTCCAGAATCAATATAAAACACAAGTATGCTGAGAATTTCCTTAATAGTAGCCACAACCAGCATAACTAAGAATTTCAACATTTAAATATCTTAAAGCCAAGACATGATTTCCATAAATAAAAGGTATAATAATGAAAATAATATAACATTATACAATCAAAAATAGAATTTTCTCCATGGGAACGATATTCCAAAAAATTCTAGCATAATACGATGGAAAGGAACTGACCATGTGTTTGGAAATTTTTTTTTTTGGTAGTTTAGACTAATCCTAATCACCCATAGTTTTCGAACCAGTGACCTTGCAGAGGGAGTGCCTTAACAGTGCACCCCATCACCAATTAATATACACCACGTGGGAAAAAGTTAGTGGGCTTTGGCCCAGTTTAGTCTAACTACTCACACGGCAAGCCACGACCTTGCTCAAGATTGAACACGAGATTGGTCCATCATTACGAGGCTAGCCTTACCACTCTGCCGCCACCAACGACCTTGGTGCTTGGAAAAATTACTAACCTGAGATGGTGCAATAAAATTCAATTGTGAGCTTAAAACGACTGTAGAATGAAAAAGAGAAAATGAAATGCATGTGATCTCATACCTATATCTGGTAAGAAATAAATACATCCAAAACCCAAATAAAACCCTAGTTAGACAAATATATTGAACCAAAATTATATTTATGAATTAAATATACAATAAGTTAAGAAATTACTTGAAGTAATGATTGTCAGTCCATCGTGATTGTTACAACACCCATCTAGTAGATAGGAAATGGATTAGGCACAAAAGGAGTCATTCCCTTCCATTGAACAATACTAAACATTATAATGAGGAAAATGGGGAGAGATGAAGTATACCTGGGGTATTAGGACACAACAATAAGAGAAAAATACATGGGGTGTGCGCATATTTGAAACCTTAACCCCAAACAGGTTCTGAGAATCGGTTTTCTTGCAAAAAATCATAAAATAGAGAGATAAGTACATGGAAACCCTGAATTATGTGGGCAAACTCTTAGTGAAAAGCATAGGAGGAATAAAAATTAAACATAGTCAACTTTATGTTGATAATTTTGGGGCAGAGCAAGATACACTTGGGTCGGAATTGGTTCTGGATGCGACCTCCTAGAAAAAAACCCCTACCCTTATTAACCCCTGAAACTATTGTTCCTAGATAATCTAAATAAGGCAATCAGAAGAAAGCCATAGAGCTAGAAGTTACCTTGGCTCATGGAAGGGGAAACTTGTGAATTGAGAAAACTCGGGAAATTTCCTCCTCTTCTGGAGAAATGACAACAAAAATATGCTTCTGCACCTACATAAATAGATAATTAACTTGCTACAAAAAAACTTAAATATTAAGGAGGAAAAACGAATAAAAACATGGTGATTATCATAAATCTGGCTAGGAACACAATCAACTCAAAGAGTTTGTGATAAAAGTCAAAATGTAAACCTTACCAATGATTCAAAATTGTATTAGGATAATTATGGTGCCAAATAAGATCATCGAGCTTCACTTCTCACTTCCAAGGAATTAAGTGCAACTCATTGAGCATTGCCATCAGGAGGCCCTTGTGTAGGGGAAAATATTTGTTTCATTGGTTTGTGTATAGAGGAACATGGGTCAAAACCTTCTGCTAAGCAGTGGTAGCCTACCTAAAATTGGTTGCGAAAATAACCAGATGGAATTGGGGATAGGGTTTAGGGCTAGAGAAATTAAATGGCCACCATTGGAATGCCTCAATTTTTCTATGACATTCACAAATCCCAAGAGCTATCATACAAACCATACCCATGTGATATGCACGTGAAGTGTGGTAGCATCAGAGTGGAAACAAAATTCTCCAGGCACCCCTTAGTAATAAGAAGCTTCGAGAGAAACATATGACACATAATACCTTTACACTTTGTTAATAAAATTAGGGTAAAATTGTTTCCATGGTATAAAAATCAGATACATAGTTCAATTTAGGGCCAACCTACATTAATGTGTGGATTTTTTGGGAAGGAAACACTCAATATGGAGTAGGTTCACAAAGGAGTTATACGGGTTAAAGTCACTTAAATAGGAACCGACACATATGGGAGGTTAAACTATGTAACATATATTTAATCACTTTGTGAATACATGTAAAGGATGGTGTTGAGCCAAAACATCTAGTGTAAATGTGTTAAAAGGATAACTGTGTTATCTTATCTATGAATTAGAGGATGGTATGATTGATATATATATATATATATATATATAAGAAAAGAAAAATTTGATGAGAAAATGAGGGACATGACAAGTGGTATCAGAGCGTTTGGTTTAACATTGGATCTGCAATGGGCTATCACATTCGGAAAGATATATATATATATATATATATATATATATATATATATATATATATATATATATTTAAAACTGCCTAATTGCAAATTAACAGTGTTATAAAGTGCTCGCTCTTGCAATCAGTGTTGGTGATAGAATGGTGCCTCACCTCTTGGGTGGAGAAAATTTATATGTTGAATTTGGAGAAGGGGCCACGAAACCTAATTCTCAAATTCTAAAGGTGATAATAAATATACAACAAGAATTATCTCAGCTCATAACCAGCAATGAGCGGTTGCTGAGGGTTAGCAAGGAGCAAGAACATATGATAAATTGGTTAACAAAAAATCCCAGCCATAAAAGAGTAGGAAAAGAAGGGGGAAAGAGGGAATAAGTAGATACTAAATCAGAGAAATATGAAAGTGCCGAAGAATCTAATAGAACATATTCAAAGTCACATAAGAAGAAGAAAAAAGTGAAGTTGCAGGGAGAATTTTGAACGATCAAACCCCCTTTGTTTGATAGGGAAAGATAGGTAGATGTAGAGGCATAGATTTTGAACATGATCAAATAATTCAAAGTGCATGGATATGAAAGTAATTCAAAGGCTCGACTAGTTATTTACCAGTTGCAGGGAAAAACTACTATGTGGTGGGAGGAAGCGAAAAGTATATACCTACTAGAAGAGAAGAAAATTTCGTGGGAGAAATTTCAAAAGCGGTTTGAATCTCGGTAAATGAGTGAATGATATTATGATGAACGTGCTAAGGAATTATATGAATTAAGGTTAGGAAAGCTTACCATGGATGATTTTGTTAACAAAATTTACAAACTTACTACGGTATGTGGCTTATATTAAAGAGGAGAAAGAAAAAGTGAAAACATTTTTGAACTGTTTACCAGCACCATACAAGGAGAGGATTCAGTTTGACAATCCAAAGACCATGGATGAAGCAGTAAGGAAAGCTAGATTATTTTACCAATAGTTCAAAAATAGAAGTGAAGGGTCCAAACCTTGGCAGAATAAGGATAATAACAAAGCAGTTATGAATATGAAAAAATAGAAACCTCCTTATCTGAAATTTATTCGGAAGGATCATCAGAGAAATAAGTTTAATAAGGGAACTGTAAACTAGTTGGCACACTCTCATACCAGATCAATACCCATGGATGAGAATAAAAAAAGAATATGGGAGGTAAGGAGCGAGAACCTTTGAAATGCTGGAGTTGTGGTGAGCCGCATCTGTGAAGGGGCTATTCGAATAATCCATGGTCAATTCAAAATATTCATGCAGTTCATGAAGAAAATATTGTGAATGATGTGGCAAGGAACATCTATAGAATTAGTGTAGCATTAGAAGACAATATGGGTTGAACAAAAATATACAATGATAAAAATTCAAGGTACAATCCTAAGAAATTTTGTGTGTGTTTTAATATACCCCGGGGCTATTTTAAGTTATATTACTCCTCAAATTATGAAAACATATATATTAAAATAGAAAAATTTCAGAATGCATCACTTGTATATTTAGCAATCGGTACAAAGTGGAAGGTAACTCACTAAGTAAGGCTATGTCATTTAGAATTGAATGGCTACTTCACAGAAGTAAATTTAAACATTCTTCTATTAGGGTCCTACGATATATTAATTGGCATGAATTGGTTAGAAAAATAGAAGGATGTCATAAATTGTTTAGAGAAATCTGTAAATTGTGTAGATCAAGGTGGAAAACCCAAATTAATAAGGGGAAAAGAAAAATCGGTGTCTGTCAAGAAAATTTAATCAATACAACTAAAAAAGACAACAAGAAAGGGATGTCAGGTGTACATTGTACATCTGGAAAAAGGGGAACAACAAATAGAAAAAGAAAAATTGGAGACTACACTAGTCATAAGAGAGTTTCCAGATGCTTTTCCAAAGGAAATTCCCGAGTTACCCCCTCATAGAAATATATATATGTTTCTATCGATTTGGTACTAGGTGTTACCCCCGTGTAAAGATCTTGATACGGAATGAGCATACCTGAGCTATTAGAATTAAAGTTACAACTACAAGAACTGCTCGATAAGGGCTATATCAGATCAAGTGTGTCACCTTGGGATGTCCCGGTGTTGTTTGTAAAAATAAAAGATGGTACATTATGGATGTGCATCGACTATAGAGAGTTGAACAACTTAACCATCAAAAATAAATATCCATTAGCCTTAATTGATGACTTGTTTGGTCAGGTAAGGGGAGAAACTGTTTTTTCAAATATTTATTTGACAACTAGTTATCATCTGTTGTGGATAAAATATGAGAATATCCATAAAATAACTTTTAGTATTCGATATGCACATTATGAGTTCATAGTGCCACCCTTTGGTCTCAATAACACATCAAAAAATTTCATGTGCTTAATGAATATTATCCTTCACAAATATCTGGATAGATTTGTGTTAGTATTCATAGATGACATCCTAGTTTACTCTAAAGATGAAAAGGAATGTCAAGAGCATATCAGATTAGTATTACAGACATTAAGAGAACATTAGCTTTATGTGAAACTTAACAAATGTGATTTTTACAAAAAAAAAAATTTAGTATTTAGGTCACATTATTTCTAAAGAAGGATTGGATGTAGATCCTAAGAAGGTTAAGGATATCAAGAATTGGCATATACCTAAATATGTGACAACAATGCGCTCATTCATGGGAGTAGGTGGGTATTATCAAATATTTGTAGAGGGATTCTCAAAACTAGCTTAACCCATTACTTCTTAAAAAAAAAAGGGGATAATTTTTAAATGGAAAGCCAAATGCCAAGAAATTTTTGACAAGTTGAAACAATTGCTAACAACATCACCCATATTAAAAATTTTAGATCCCAACAAAGAATTTACCGTTTGTACTGATGCTTGCTTGGAAGGAATTGGGGGTTATTAATGTAGGATGGTCCAGTAATAGCTTATGAATCCATAAAGTTGAAAAAACATGAACAAAATTATGCAACATATGATTTAGAATTGGAAGAAGTAATATATGTGCTTAAAATGTGCTGGCATTATCTACTGGGTAAGAAGTTTCTATTGACAACATATCATATCATTCTAAAGTATTTCTTCAGTCAAACTGACTTAAATGCTAGGAAATCTAGGTGGTTAGATTTTCTTAGAGAATTCGAATTTGAAATAAAACACATTAAATGAAAAGAAAATAAAATTTCCAATGCTCTAAGTAGACACTCTCATGCTTTGGTATGAAGTTTTGTGAGAAGTACTAGTACATATTTTGAGCAAAAAATTAAATAGACATTACAACAAGATCCACAATATCAAGAAATGGACTAGAGGGTATGAAAGATCAAAGAGAATATCAAAACATCCCAGGACCAAAAAAAAGGTTATGCAGATAGGAAAAGTTGGCATAAGGACTTTAAGATTGGAGAGAATGTGTAATTGTGAGTAAAACCCAGGAAAAGTACTCTCAGGATAAGAAGTTGTGCCAAGTTAGTACCAAGATTATGCAGGCCTTTTGAGATTTTTGAGTGAGATGGTCCAGTTGCATATCAGCTAGCTCTACTAGGTCATATAAAATTTCATAATGTATTTCATGGATCATTATTAAAAAAATACATCCATGATCCTTCTCATGTGGTTCACTGAAATTTGATATAGGTGGAACCCGAAGATGACTTTCTAGCAGAGTCGCTCTGTATATTGGATAGAAAAGAAACCGTCCTCCAGAATTGAGTCGCCGCTCAGGTTAAAGTGCAGTGGAGGCACTTTACACCTCAGGAGGCTACTTCGAAACAAAAAGATGTTATGAAAGGCACCTACGCAGAATTATTCCAAAATGGATCAGTAGAAGAATAGGACACTGAGGATGGTGTTATTGTTTTAGAGGGGGGAGATGTAATACTCCTCTCATGTTATGTAAATATGTGTTTATTTAGAATGAAATATTTTAGTACAATGGCTAGAAAGCCATAGGAAACTTGAACTAAAATTAAACATAGTGATGTAATAAATTAAATTGAGTAATAAAGTAAACTAGATGGTTTCCTTGGGAAATAATTTGAGTTAAAAATATCCTTGACCAAAAATAAATCAGAAAATAGAGAAAAACTTCCCATAATTAATCCTAAAAATCCCTAAGAGTGGATTAGTATGATTTGATAATACTGTGAGAGAAAAATCTATTAAAGCACTTAGTGTGGGGAAGAAACACTTAGAGAAGGGTAAATAAAGTGCCGCAGGAGAAAAATGTGGGCTTTAACAAAAAATATATTTTTTCGTAAATAGAAGAAAAAAGCTTAGGCGATGAGGCTGACAGACCCTAGAAAGTAGGATGCCACTAAGGAATGTATTCTAGGGAAGTAAGACATAAGATTCCTTGACCAGAACAATAAGAGATTGTTGGTTCTAGTGGGAAGAGGATCTAGGCTTAGGGAAGAACCTGTGGAGAAGGTTCATGGTTGGTTGGAAAAGGATTCTTTCCAAGGTGTTCCAGTTGGTAATGAGAACAGAGTACTGATTCTAAGTACTAATTTTGGTTATTTGAAATTATCTATAAGTATTTCTCAACTGCGAATCTGTTGAGTAAATATTTATTTAGAATGGTTATATAATTATGTTATTTATTATTATCTGGAAATTATGTCAACTGTAACAATTTTAGGGTGGTTTTATAATTTGTTATTTTTCATTATCTGGAAATTATGATTGATTGAAGCAGTCACAGGGATATAATTAGTAGATCTATTTATGTTGCTGGTTGTGGAGTTAGTAAATTGTTTAAGTCATTGGAGGAAATTATAATTTTGAATTCTGAGTTGTTCACTCGTTCAAATACCTGACAAAAAATAGTGTACAGTATGGTATGTTTTTAAAGCCAATATTTATTAAGATTATAGTTTAAATATTTATTAAGATTATAGTTTAAATGTATGCATTCTCAATCAAATGTTCACTATATTGGTTAATAAGGGTAAAATTTAAACTATTTGTTTTGACTATCGAAAGCAACCATTAAGGATTAGAGGTATCAACCCTTATAATCCTGGTTAAAATTACAAAAAAAAATATGTATTGAAAACAGTAAATTATAATTCATATTTAATATGAATGGGTACAGAAATGATAACAATTTCAATATAATACACACCTATTTGTAATCTGAGTTTCTGAAAATTGAAAATCATATAGTAAGTCACAGTTACTAGATAATTGAACTTAGAGGAATGTTTATTAGCTATTAACATTAACACCGTTAAACCCCTATTCAAAAGCAAACCATAGGAGTAATGAGAAATTTAATTACCTTCCTAAAAGTTTCGAGTAGTTATAGGTTTACAAATCATAAAGGGTAATGATGAATAAAATATGAAAAAACACTTTTTTCTCAGCAAATATTAGATAGAGAAATAGAGAAACCAATATTAAAAGGCTAGGTATGCATGCCATAGGCTTGCTAGTATCCAATTAATGGAGTAATATTGGTAAGAACCATCTTTATTGTAACCCATAAACAATTTAAAATTTGGAAAATTCTATAATTAATCATGGCTTAGTAGTGAGTAATAAATATTTGAACACAGAATGACTGGGGAGGTCTCTTCATGTTTGATATACATTATATTAAATAAGAAAAGGAAATACAATAGAATGAAAATGATTCGACAAATTATCATTCTATGTAAATATAACATGGGGCCTGGCGATTCACACGTTGCCTAAAAAAAAGGTAAAAAAACATATGATTGGCCAAGATAGCCTCTATTTATGAAACATTAAAACTGGGTACATTTTCTGGAATAATTTTATGAAGGCATTAGAATGACCATGACATCAACACATTGAAAAAAAAATAACAAGCATTGTATACACCCTATAACAGTAGAAAAAAGCAGAATCTATCTTTACTGAATAATTGCACAACCCTTAAGTTTCTCCAGAATTAATATAAAACAGAAATATGCTGACAATTTATTTAACAATAACCACAACCATCATAACTGGGCATTTCAAAATTTAAATATCTTAAATCCAACATAATATTGCTATAAATAAAATGTATAGTCACAAAAATAATATGACATTATACAATTAAAAACAATAGTTTCTCCATGGGAATGGTATTCCAAAAAACTCCAACATAAGATAGCAGAAAGGAGTCAAGCTGGTGCTTATCAAAATTATAAAACTGGGATGGTGCGATAACATTCAATTGTGAGGTTACAATGACTCCAGTATGCAAAAGAGACAATGAAATTTATGCAATCTCATACTTGTATCTGGCAAGATAGAAATAATACTAAACCCAAATAAAACCCTGGTTAGACAAAGATATTTAACCACAATTATATTTAGGAATTTAATATACAATAAGTTAAGAAATTAACTAAAGAAATGATGGTCACTCCGTTGTGATTGTTACAACACCCCTATGGCATATAGGAAATGAATTACACGTGGAAGGAGTCATTCCCTACCATTTACCAAGACTAAACATTATAATGAGGAAAATTGGGAGAGATGAAGTATACTTGGGGTATTAGGACACAACAATAAGAGAAAATATATGGGTTGTGCACATATTTGTAACCTTAACTCTAGCGAGGTCTTGAGCAAATGTTTTCCATCAAAAAATCATATAATAGAGAGATAAGTACATGAAAACATAAAGCACACATGAAAACTCTTAGTGAGAAACAGAGGAGGAATAGACATTAAACATAGTAAAACCTATGTTGATAACCCTAGGGTAGAGTGAGATACACTTGGGCTGAAATTGGTTCAGGATGCGGCCTCCTAACAAAAAGACCCTACCCTTATTAACCCCTGAAATTATTGTGCTTTAATACTCTAAATAAGGCAACCCGAAGAAATATATAGAGCCAAAAATTACCTTGGCTTGTGGAAGGGAAAACCTGTGAATCGGGAAAACTAGAGAAATGTCCTCCTCTTCACGAGAAGTGACAATGAAATTCTTCTTCTGCAACTACATAACTAAAGAAAGAAATAATAATTTCATGGCTTCTATGAAACAACCAATAATTTCACAGTCCATAGTTTAAGTTGAATATGTCACATGAATAGGGGAAACATATGAAGCGATTTGGATGAGAAGAATGTTGATGGATTTTGGCATGAAAAAGAAGGGAAAAAAAATTATTCAAATAACAATTATGCCACTGCATTATTCAAAAATTTAGTTTTTGAAAAAAGAAGTAAGCACATTGACACAAAGTATCATTTTAGCAGAGATTTTCTCAACAATGGAGAAATTGTTTTGGAGCATTGTAGGTCGCAAGAGAAACTTGCAAACATTTTCACCAAAGCATTGGAAAAGGAAAACTTTATCTCTCTAAGAAACTATTTGTGAAAATGAATATTAGTAGTTGTGATTAAGAGGGAGTGTTGGAAAATAATCCCAACTGCCACATTTAAATGAACTAATTGCATGCCATACTTGAAAATACTAAAAAACCAAATTGCATGCGATACTTGAAAGTACTAACAAAACAAATTGCAGATTTTGGTTTCTAGATGAGGGAATGTGAAGTAAATAAATTTTTGAACAACATACAATGTGTGCCATCCCTACAACACATCTCTCAATCAAGATCACTTGAAAAATCTCGCACAGTTGGTTTGCTAATTGAATGCCTGGCTTTACTTGAGTGATAAGAGTTTGTACTATTCAATGTCATAATGTACTGGACTTTTTATTTTATTGCATTGAATTGCATGTTTTATTTTAATATTTGTCATGTTTGAAGCTAAAAAAATTAATGTATATTTTATATTATTTCATGAAATATTGTTTTAATTTTTCTTGATATTTTTTTAAAATTTTATGGATCCTAAAATATTGGTGGGTGCACAAAACTTGTTTTTCTGTGCGTAAAAGCAGAAAGTTTGTAGACTTGTAAAAATTATGGTTTACTATGGTTAATTAGAGAGGAATAATTTGTTTATTTATGTGAATGCATTTTTATTTCATAAACCATAAACAAAAGGTATATTTTCTTGAGTGCTAATTTTGAAATTTTCAAGTTCGGTTATTACTATACATTACTCTATTTAACCTTGTTCTATGCTCTATTGTGAACTATATTTTATTTTTATCTATGTATTGGTATTTGTTAGAATTAATGGAGAAATCTATACTTAGCTGTTTGTTGTGATAAGGATAGGACTGAGACTCTAAGATTAGGTCTGAGATCCTACTATCTAGGGAGTGGTTGAAACCACCCTGTTAGTGTGCAAGACTATATGTGCAAGGTTCTTCTAAATGAATAGTAAGTATTGTGTGCAGTGATTTGGTACTCTCCAGGTATCTCACCTAGAGAGCCATTTAATTTATTATCATTTTTATCATGGTATCTCACCTGGGTGCTGCTGTGGAATGTTCGGCATGGCTGCTGCGTGGATTACTGTGGAGTGATTAATGGATTGTGGCGTCCAAGGTCTGTTTGATGCATTTTTTGGAGCCGAAGTGGCTGGATGTCTAAAAAAAACTTGATTCATCGAATTGCAGTTCTGAATTCACCAATTCGATCCCTGCAGCATTTTGATATTAAGCGTGGAGATCTCTGCACTTAAGGTTGTGAGATGATTTCTTCATAAATTTTTTTTTTCAGAAATATTAAGGAGGGAGAAGGAAAACTGGTCGATGTTTTTTCGACAGTGATTCTAAGCCTCATTCCATGCGTGTATTGACTGGGGAAACCACACTATTGTGAGCAGGTTGAAGTGTTGTATGTGTGCAACATTTTTGCAGGAAACGTATACCGTCTTGTCCACCACCATCGTATCCTAGTGGAATGTCGTGTATTGCAACAATAAATAATCACCCACAACAAATTATTTCCCAGAAGCCCAGGTAGTGTAGTTGACATTCTTATCCAGAGTGTTGGTTTGATTAAATTAAAGAGCTTTTCTCTTGTCTTGGTTGTGTTTTATGAGGACGAGTTGTAAACTAGTGAAGAGGAAGGAAGCTGATATTGTGAATGTGTTGACGCTGGGAGGGAATCAAAGGAGTGGCCTGCGTGTAGGCAAGGAAAGAAATCAGTTGAAGCTACGGATTGAAATTCGATGCAACCAGAGTGGATTTTTTAAATCGTCGAGGTAGTTCCAGACCATGTAGCGAGGTACAATTTTGCCAATGCATTGGTGAATTTGCTTCAGACTTGGCTGTGTGACTAGAAGCCAAAGTTTGCACCACAAAGTTCTATGATTGAAGAGTTGCCAAAGGGAGTAGTTTCCTGCCGGTGTGGTAACAGGGTTGTTGGTGCTCTTAAGAGAACCAAGTGGAGTTAGAAAGAAATCTCGAAGCGAGATAAGTTGGATTTTTTCCAATATGTCTATATTTTAGACATATTTGACAATGATGGTGTTTTTTTCATGTGGCCATTTGGAGGCATTATTGGCATGGGTAGTATTTTTGAGTCAGAAGAAATTCTAGAAAAACAATGTGGTTTTATTGATGACCATGAGTATCAAGAGATACAATATGCTTTGCAAGATCGTGATATTGAAGACCGATTAGTCGTTCTTCAGGAAGGATGTAAAGAGGAAGATATTTTTGAAGATCAATTTAGACTTGGAAGAAGAATACAAAGTTGGAAAGAACTCAAATTATGATGATCTCATGAATGTTTCTTAATGTGCAGATGTTAGCAACAAAAAAAAAAAAATAAGCAACAAAATTTGAAAAAGAATTGAAGTTTCTTGAAGCATGGCTTGAAACACCAAGTTTTTATGAAGTCAAAATAGAAGTTGCACCAATAAATGTTGAAGATAACATGGATGATGTTCGTATGTTTGACACCAGAAGTAGTGAGAGAAAAAATATCCTACCAAGCTTTCATCCTCTAAAGTGTTATCAATTACCAACAATCAAAATATAAATAATGACAACCTACACTCAATATTTAGGAGGATAAGAGTTCAAGCGTTCCTTCCTTGAGGAAGAAAACATAAAAAGGAGGAGAATATCTATCACAACCTCATCGAAAGAAAATTAAAGATGAATCCTCACCTAGGAATGAATAAGCATGGAATCTTGAGCAAGAAGACTAAAATCAAAACTCTGTTACCAAGTTTTTTACATACTATTGTAAGCCTAGCTGAGACTATACGAGTAGGCATATGCTATTCGTTTATTACCATTTCTCCATTAACGAAGAGTGTTAGAATTAGTGGAGAAATTTAGACTTAGTTGTTTGTTGTGATAAGGATAGGATTGAGACTCTAAGATTAGGTCTGAGATCCTACTATCTAGGGAGTGGTTGAAACCACCCTGTTAGTGTGCAAGACTATATGTATGAGGTTCTTCTAAATGAATAGTAAATATTGTGTGGAGTGCTTTGGCACTCTCCAAGTATCTCACCTGGAGAGCCATTTAATTTATTATCATTTTTATTAGTCTCTTTATTTTATCCTCTATATTTGCTATCAAATTTAAAGATACCTCTCCAGAAAACATGTGGCACCCATTAATATAGTCCTTTGTTGTTACTATATTAATTCTTATTTATTAGACATGCTCTTTGGTATAGTTGAATTTATAGAATTTAATCTCTACCTTAATATCTATAAATATATTTCATTTCATTAAACACTTTTGCTGCCAAATTCATAAATACCTATTCTGAAAATATGTTGCACCCATTAATATAGTCCTTTGGTGTTACTAGATTAATTCTTATGAACTCGATATGCTCTTTGGTATAGTTGAATTTATAGAATATAATCTCTACCTTGATATCTATTAATATATTTCTGGCAAGTATTTACACTTTTAAATTCTACATCAATAACTTAAATTGGGGATGGAATGAAATATATATTTATTTTAGTAATATAATTTATTAAAATGGTTATATTGTGTAGTATATATTTTCCAGAACCGTCTCTACAGTCATGACAATGTTCTAGGATTAAATGTATCAATGAGCTGTAAGTTTACTGTAAGTTTATTATTTATGTGTAGCAAATTGAAAGGCAGAAGTTCAAGTTACACTATAGTACTAAATTCACATTTATCACGTCTATCTTGTAAATTTTGCATAAACACTATACTCCTCCAATTGGCCTTGTCCTTTCTTTATTACATTTGATCTATAGAATTATTATTTTATTTGTAAACTTATAATTTTTTTTAAGACATGAACCAAACATGATACAAACATTGGCACAACTGCCCATTTCCTAATAAAAGTATTAGTGAGCCCTACAAGTACATAAAACAACTCAATTGATAACTATATAGAAGGAATTAAACCAACCATCGAAAGCTACCACATAAGTATATAACCAGTGGGAAAACTATCATTTTAGTTAGTAAGCATAAATACGGTTAGCTATAAAAATGGGTTGATAATGGAGTATACCACCATTATTCTTAAAAATAACCCTAAACATAGGAAAACCTATCTTAGGCCGTTGCAAAGAAACATCAAAATAAACAAATGAGATGTCTTAGCCACGGCTATAATATTTGGTATAAAATATTAAACATAATGTATAACTTTTTTTACCAATATTAATTTTGATTGGAATAAATTTTTGTTTTTGACATTTGGTTTTTGTGGTCCATAATTTTTGAAGAGAGATCTTTCTGTGATAACTATATGGGAAATTATTTCTTTTATTAGTTTTGAACCAACCAGTGTGGTTAATCTTCAAGACAGATGTGAAATCAGATCATGGCATCCTATTTTAAATAGATGAAGAGAAGGGTTAACTAGCCCTTGGAATGTAATGACTAGTTAACTTAAAAGGAAATAATTAGTTTTATTGTTAAAATTCCATTTAATTAATTTTATATAAATAAAATAATAGTGAAACTTAATATTACCATAATAATATTAATATATTATAAGAGAAAGAAATTAATGAAATAATTTATTTTAAGTCAAACTAATATAATATTTTGAAACTAAATATTATTAGAAAATTAAATAATAGAATATAATATTAAATAATTAAATAATTTTTTTACAATAAAACTAGTTCTTTTCTTTTAAGTCAAATGAGTTGTTACATTCCAAGGGCTAGTTAACCCTTCTCTTCATCTATCTAAAATGGGATGCCATGATCATTGGTCCTAAAGGTGAACCACACTGGTTGGTTTGAAACACATCAGCGAAATATTTTCCTATGTCATTATCATAGGAATAAAATCCTTTCAAACTTTTTTATTTACAATCGTGCGCTATCATCAATAAAATGATTAATCATTATTGGAATATAGGTACATATTTTTAGCGAGAGCCTCCCGAAAATATTTGTTATTGAGAAATATTACCATATAGTCCAATAATGATTAACAATTATATTGATCATTAGGCATGGTTGTAAATAGTAATGTTGGAGTTGAAATTAAAGGAGAAAGTTTGTTTCACAGTTGTGTGTGTCTCTTATCTTAGACTCAATTCCTATTTTCTAGGAGATAGTATTGATCACCCTAATTGAATGTAAACTTATTTATTTATGATTTTATGATCAATGAAATAGGGTGGTACTGCTTGGGCAGTCTCCAAATGTAGCTCATCTCACATGTGAGCTGCTAGTTTCATATTGCAAGTTTCTTTCTAATTTGACTTTCCATTTTTTACTCGTATGAGATCTCTGTGTGATTTGTGTCTATGGTGAGTTGAACCTTTCTGGCTAAGAACCCTAGTGGAGAGTTCAAGTGAATCTGTTGTAGGAGGCGTGGATTTATTGATCAGACAAGCTACTGATGGTGCTTGTAAATTAAAAGCACGACAGTGTTGAAATTGTTTTGTCACAATAAATAATCACAATATAGAGATATACCTTAATGAGAGAAATAAGCTCGATGGGTTAAATTACACCAATTGGAAGTTCAAGATGTAGACATTTCTCTAGGGTTCCAATGTGTGGAGAATTGTGAATGGTGATGAAGAAAAGTCGATTACTGCTGTAGGTACCACAACCACATCAGTTCAAGAATGGGAAAAGAGGGAAAATAAAGTGAAGTTTTTGTTGAAGATGTTGGTAAAATAGAACATAATCCATCATATCGGAGACTGCAAAACT
The DNA here is from genome assembly GCA_034641835.2 of Pinus albicaulis. Lineage (NCBI taxonomy): Eukaryota > Viridiplantae > Streptophyta > Pinopsida > Pinales > Pinaceae > Pinus > Pinus albicaulis. The sequence goes on from CM076572.1 coordinate 1,382,741,742, forward strand.
GCCAATGAGATTTGGGTGACACTCAAGTATTTGTATGAAACGAAAAATACAAATTGTGTGTTGTTTCCGAAGAGTAATATTATCTCCATTAGAATGGAATAAAATGAATCTGTTCCTGCATTCATCTCGTGGATTAAAGAATTGAGTGACAAGTTAGGGGACATAGGGGAAAATGTACCCAACACTAATCTCGTCACAATTACCTTAAATGGAATGAGATATGATTATAAAATTTTCATTACAAGGCTTGTAGCAAGGCAGAAAGCTCCCACCTTTGAAGAGTTGTTAGGGTTTTTGATGCAAGAAGAAGAGGGATGTAATAATTTGAAGTCTGAGAATGTAGATCTCGCATTTGTGGCAAAGAAAAAATTCTTCAAAGGGAAACCAAGAGGAGGACATAAGAGTGGTGTTCTATCTTAGAAAAATCCATTTCAGGGTATGTCATCCAATACAAATGATTTAGGAATTAAGTGTTTTTACCGTGGTAGAAATGGTCATATTGTTAGATACTATTATAAAAATAAGAATAATGAAAACATACATAGACACAAGAGGCATACATGACATTTTGTTTGTGAATATATGAATCACGATCTCACAATATTTGTGTTTGATGTTTCTCTTTCTGCTGAGACCGATGAGGCTAGAACCTGGATTGTGGATTCTGGAGCATCCACTCATATGACATATAATAAACACTAGTATGAAAATTTTAAGGAGATGAAAAACGATGCTAACATCTACCTAGGAGATGACAAAGCATATCAGATTAAAGGGTATGGATATATTCCTATGATATTTCATAGTTATAATATTAGGTGCATCCATAATGTTATGTATGTACCTGGTATTAAAAATAATTTGATCTCTATCTCTATAATTACATATAAAAATTTAAAGGTATATTTTTTCAAAACATACTGTATTGTAAAGGATTTGCTAGATCATCAGAAGCTGGTTGCATCAGGAGTAAGAGTTGGAAGCCTATATAAGTTGAATCTTCCAAGCATGCCACATCAAGCTTTAAATTCAACGACTATGACAATAAATAATCTTTGGCATCAAAGGTTTTGTAACATCAACCTTCCTAACTTGTTGTTATTGAAAAAAAAAGGTATGGTTAATGGAATTCCTATTTTAAGAAATGAACATATTGATTGTGAAGGTTGTGCACTTGGAAAAATGGACAACGATGAATTTACCTCTAGCATAAATAGGAGAAAGAGTTATATAATTGAACTTGTGCATACTAATATTTTTGGACCTATGAAGACAAGGTCCTTAGGAGGAGCTTACTATTTCTTGTTATAAATTTATGACTGTACAAGGTATATCAGGGTATATGTTTTTAGAAGGAAAAGTGATGATTTAGAGTACTTTAAAGAATTTAGAAATATGGTTGAAAAGAAGACATGGAAATTCATTAAAATTCTCCACTCAAATAAAGAAGGAGAATACAGACTTGGGAAATTCATCAAATACTACAGAGAACATCGAATAGCACAACATTTTACAGTACCCCACACTACACAATAGAATGGAGTTGCAGAAAGAAATAAAAAACTCTGGTGGAGTGTGCACGTAGCATGATGAAAGGTAAGAACCTATCCAATGGTTTTTGGGCATAAACAATTAGTATTACAGTTTACTTAAAGAACATAAGTTCAACTAGGTTTCTTGATATCAAGGCTCCATTTGCGACTGTGTATTGTTTTAAACCTGCATTCCATCACTCGAGAGTATTTGTTTCTAGAACTTTTGCACACATTCCTAAGGAAGATAGGAAGAAATTGGATGTTAAAGCTATAAAATGCATATTTGTAGGGTACTGTTCTGATTTCAAAGCATATAAGATGTCCAATCTATCTACTCACAAGGTATTTGCGAGTAGAGATGTTATCTTCCATGAACAATTTGATGAAGGGAATAAGGACAAAAGTTATGAGGAGTGGCACAAGCCTTTAGTAATTGATGAAAACAATGATGAAGACAAAGATCTATTAACTTATATATTTTTATCCTAAATCCAAATATTTGTTAAATTATATATTTTTGAAGCCCATAGTAAGCTTCCCAACCTCAATTTATCATTTTCTCAATTAAATTCAATTCAGGTTATGATGGATGTTAATTCCTAGATATTTGTATGAAGGAACTTACTTGAAGGATTTATTGTCATAAACAAAAATATCATAGATGTTATTTTGGATTTGTTTATCATGACGTTAGTTTCATTAATATTTACAGTCATATCCATCATGGAGAAAAATCTTGGAGGAATTCAAGTTGCTTACCAAGATCATAACTGTTCCTTTATAAAAGAGCAACGGTGTCAAATTTTCCATAGATTTGTTCTAGGAATGGTGTCAAATTTTTTTCCAAAGTCAACAAAATAGTAGAGGAGCTAATTTTTATTATTATGACATTCCTTTGCAATTATCCTAAGAGTAACATGATGGTATGTGGTAATCGTATTTTAATTTTTTTTATCTTGGTAGCCTTCAATGTGGTTAGCTTTCACATTAGTGAACTTCTTAACCTGAAACTCAATATCTACGAAATAAAATCTATCATCCTATATAAGGGCATTCAAAATGGTTTCCATGGTGTTAATGAATTCATAGAGGTTTTTAAGGTAAATATTTTGGTTCTTCAAGCGAATCAAATAATTTTCTTTATTTTTATGAGTCAACATTTTCTTACAAAATAATCTAGGATAAGACTTAGAGAGGTGCAATAATTATTCTTGTTTCATTCTTCTATAGTATAATTTTTCTCTTAATAAGAGATTTGTATGCATTTACCTTATCAAGCTTTAACATTTTTTTAGGAGCATTCCTAATTTCGTTTATAGAAATTTTTCAGTCATTGTCATATCATGTGTTGTTAGTTCTAATATTATTTTCATATAACACCTTGATAGAGAACTTACTAATGGTAGGAGAGAGAGTTGTATCAACAACATGACAGAAGCTTTCAATTTTATCTATATGATTTAAGAGGTGTAAATCCATATTTAAAATTTTTAAGAAGAGAACCATTTTACTCTTTTTAAAAAACAAGTAGCTTTGATTCTCACAATTCTCATCCATGTGTTTCTTTTGCATGGCAACATTTATAATTAATTCTAAAGTTCTATGATCGGAGTCATGATTATGGTCATTTAAGAGGTTAAATTTTACAATTTGGTTAGAGATAGGGATACTTCACTGCCCATGAATATAAGTAATCTCGTTGTAGTTTGGACACTTAAATACATGTATAAGGGCTTGAGAACTACAAAGTTTTACTTTCTTAGTACCAAATAAATTCTCAATTAGGTATTAAGATATTCACTTGAATATACTAGGTAAATCAATATCCCCATCTAGCCACATAGGATTAGGATTTAAATCATTACTTATAAGAATAGTTTTTTAGATGGAGTTGTAGCATTAAAAGCTCCCAACAAGAGGATGTTACATTCATTCCATAGATTATAATATCTTGCTCTAAGGTATTATAAAGGAAATTATTATGGATATTGTTCTTCTTATAAAGGGTATAGTTGATAAGTACAAACTTAAAAACTCCAATATAAAACCTTTTAGCATTAATTTTAGAGATTTTGACCCAAAGTTACCAATTAAGGGGGTCTATCTTATGAATCCAAGTGTGAGGAGAGATGCCCTTTTTTATACAACATGTTATCCCTCCAATTTTTTCGCTAGAGGATTTCTTGTTCCAAGTTGACAAAAAAATGAACCCATCTATGTGAGGGACCTTAGACTCATCATGCTCCCAATTTACAAAAAAAAAAAAATATTAATTTAACTTGAGATCCAAGTTAATATAAGAACTTTGATCCATGGAAATCCATGATGGTTTTGAAATAAAATATAGAGTGCTCCAAATTCCTATTCATTATTCTTCTTTTCTCTATATCCCTAATAATAATTTTCATATTTCTATGATTTCCCATTTTCATTCCTATATGGCTTCTTTTACCTTTTGAACCTCTTTCCTTCTTTCAGCTTGGTTTGAGTCAATGAGGTCCCCATTTTTAAAGATTTGTGTTCCTTTTAGGCTTGGTGATTTACTAAGTATGACAAATTTATGGTCACTACAAGTTACCCTAACATAGATCAACATCTTTCTTGATTGTATGAGGTAAGTTGCTTCAATTTATGACTTATTTTTTAGTTATTATTTTACTAGTTCTAAGGTGTCCTTATCTTTATGCTTTTTTATACTCAAAATTAAGATGTTCAAGGTATTTTATTGCGCTTATGATCTACATCAATTTTCATGATCATTTCCTCTTAGATGAGTTTATATAATATTTATTATGTGTACTACTTAAGGCCATATTGTTATTTAGTTTTCCCTTTAACTCTTTAATCTTATTTATGAAGATGTAATTATCTTCAATGGTTGAGCTTTTCCATTTCTTGTACCCTATCTTCCATTATTTTTATATAGGTCTCGAAACCTTAATATTATATTTTCTAAGAGTTTGAATTTTCTCTCAAACATTGTAATTAGTTTTACTTTATATTGTATTTCTCTTTATTCTCTCATTTTTACATTGAATCACAATGGTCATTAAGTCCTTCTAAGATGACTTTGCTAGGCCTCCCCTTACTAGATTGAGGTTGACATTTTTGAAGTGTTTATAATTTTAAAGAAATAGAAAGAAAAAAGAGGAAGGAAGAAAACAGATAAAAAAAAATTACACTACACTAACAACATAACCATTTTTTATATAAGTTTCAAACTTCATTTGTGAATACTACTATAAATGTTCTAAAATATTCAGTAAATGTTATATCACTACTATTTACATAATAATTAATGATACTTAAAGTAAACTATTATACTATCTATCTTATCTACCTAAAAAATATTGATACTTAAGTTAAATTAGTAGTATTGAAGAGCTAGTTTAACACAGGAAATAATTCTTGAAAACTATTCGGGTGGATTTTTTCTATAATTTATTTAAAATCATGCAGGAATTCATTGAAATCACAAGCTTGATGGATAATTGATGCACAACTATTCGGGTGGATTTTTTCTATAATTTATTTAAAATCATGCAGGAATTCATTGAAATCACAAGCTTGATAGATAATTGATGCACAATCTAAAAACTCTATGAGTTTTTCAGAGTGCTGAATTCATATAGCGTAAAAAACCCAATTGAAATAACACAAATCAAAATTTCACCTCAAATAATTATACATACAATTTTAAATTTTTAAATTTTATTACCCTTTTACCGTACAGAGAGCACCGTCACATAAGGAACTAGGACTGGCGATGTAGCCTTGGCATGCGGGGGAGACCAACGGCTAACGAGTTCATATGCCAAGTCCAACGGCACTTTGGACGGTGGTGAAACTTGGCACGAACATTATTGACGTCCGGGACCAACCAGAGGAGCGCTTGGTGGAAACGAGCTTGAACGTAGCCAACGGAAACTACGAGGGTGGAACCGCAATTGCAGCCACACCCAATAACCTAAGAACGGGAAGATTAATATAACCATAAGATATAGAACTATGCATATTTTTCTCAACTCTTTTTTCATTTTATCTTTTAAAAGACTCGTGTCTTTTTTTTCCATTTTAAAAGATTCTTGCTGATAGCTATCATCAGTGTGTCATATCAGATGGTGCATGACTCTCCATATTGATACCTTCACGGATCATGTGAACCACTGAACGAACTAACAAATTGAGGTGCTGGTGGCATGAAGACGTTCGATGTGAACTGATAGATGACATTAAATATGTTCAGTCGGATGCAAAGAAACCACGATATTGATTCCAAAGTGTGTGATAATTCTCGTGTCAAATATTGTTGGGTATGCAATTCATTTTAACGGTTGAGATCCCATGTTATTCTAAGATTAATAATATCTAAAACTATATCAATGATTACTTTAAATAGAGTTGTAATGTTAAAAAATTGTTCTCATATACTTCATATGGTTAAAGAATGACTTTAACAATAGTTATCCTAGTAAATATGTTGCCCTTCGGTTTATTTTTAGGTGGTATTATATTATATTTACTATTTAGTAATTTAAGTCTTTAATTATTAATGTTTCATATAATTTGAATTAAAATGTATATTAGCATAGCATCATGAGTTGTAAAAAATAATTGGTAATTCCAAAGTTATAGAGATTTCCAAATATTTCAGATACCAAGTACATATAATTAAAATAAACCATTTAATTCCATGGTTATATAATCCAAAATATTTTAGTATCTACCATTGAAATAAGCTCAGGCCATCTAAACCTTGCTCTAAGGATGA